>OW240916.1:252547544-252565572 GCA_933207985.1 Pelobates cultripes
GTGCAGTGTGTGTGTAAGAGATCTAGTGTGTAAAGGACCCAGAGTGTGTATAGAAGATTGTGTGTGTGTGTGTGTGTGTGTGTGTGTGTGTAGAGGATTAAGAGTGCATATAGGGTAAGGGATCTAGCGTGTATCTGGAGCGTAATGTGTGTAGTGGTGCAGTGTGAGAGGTGCTGTAGTGTGTGTGTGTATATATATATATATATATTTATATATATATATATATATAAAAACAGGATGCTTGGCACTCTCCTTTAAGTAATAAGAAAGAACTAACTATATCCCAAACGTCAGAAATATACAAAAATCAAAACTGAGGATGCACTCACACAACTTGGTTAAAGTGAAAAAAAGGGACTTTTAATTATTCCATGTGAATGGAAAATTGATTTTTCTGTACATTTCACATGGAATAATTAAAAGTCCCTTTTTTCACTTTAACCAAGTCCTGTGAGTGCATCCTCAGTTTTGATTTTTGTATATATATATATATAAAAAATATATTTGGACGTATTGTATGTGTGAGGTGCGCAGCGTGTTTGTGTAAGAGGGGTGCTGTGTGTGAGGGTGTTTTTATCTGCCGTCACATTCTGGGTTTCTAATTTTATTTGTCTGTTAACTCACTAAGGGTTATTTTATATAATATATATGTGCTGTATATGTGTGGGAGTGAGGATGCTGTCTGTCTGAGGGTGTTGTGTGCGTCTGGGGGTGCTGTGTGTGTCTGGGGGTGCGCTGTGTATGTCTGGGGGTGTGCTGTGTATGTCTGGGGGTGCGCTGTGTGTGTCTGGGGGTGCGCTGTGTGTGTCTGTGGGGTGCTGTGTGTGTCTGGGTGCTGTGTGTGTCTGGGGGTGCTGTGTGTCTGGGGGGCTGTGTGTGTGTCTGGGGGGGCTGTGTGTGTCTGGGTGCTGTGTGTGTCTGGGTGCTGTGTGTGTCTGTGGGCTGTGTGTGTCTGGGGGCTGTGTGTCTGGGGGCTGTGTGTTTCTGTGGGTGCTGTGTGTGTGTCTGGGGGTGCTGTGTGTGTGTGTCTGGGGGCTGTGTGCCTGGGGGCTGTGTGTGTCTGGGGGTGCTGTGTGTGTGTCTGTGGGGTGCTGTGTGTGTCTGGGTGCTGTGTGTGTGTCTGTGGGTGCTGTGTGTGTCTGGGGGCTGTGTGTCTGGGTGCTGTGTGTGTCTGGGTGCTGTGTGTGTCTGGGTGCTGTGTGTGTCTGGGTGCTGTGTGTGTCTGGGGGGGCTGTGTGTCTGGGGGGGCTGTATGTGTCTGGGGGGCTGTTAGGGAAATTATTTTAAATATATATTTTTTTATTTTATTAATAATTATAATATTATTATAATTAATAATTATTAATAATTAAAAAAAAAAAGTTATGTCCCCCCCCTCCCTTCTTACCTTTAGCCTGGGAGGGGGGGAGATCCGTTCTGCGTGGGTGTGGGGAGCCGGGTATCCATGGAGGAGGGGGACCATGCTGCCTTCCCTGGTGGTCCAGTGGTGAGAGTGAACTCTAACCTGCGGGTTAGAGTTCACTCTCGCGAGATCTGAGCGTTGCCGCGGTAACCGCGGCAACGCTCAGAATCCCGCGAGAGGACCGGGCGGAGCTGCTGGTTAGAGCTCCGCCGGTCTTCTCCTCCCTCCCTCCCTCCCTCACCCAGCCGGCGGCCGCATGTAACAGTGCCTGTGGGCCGATGAGGGAGATCTGTGATCTCCCCACCGGCCCATGGAGGCACACAGCAGGGCCGGCACTCGGGTAGCGCTGGCCCTGCAGGGGCCGGCCAGGGAGATCCTGTGATCTCCCCTGCCGGCCTCGGCCCCACGGCCATCGCGGACCACCGGGCATTTACCCGGTATGCCCGATGGCCAGTCCGGGCCTGCATGACACTGAATGCAAAGACTTTAAATTATTTTAAATCTTCATAAGGAAGTGCCACTACAGGAAGTTTGACTGACAAAAGTTAACTGTGTAATTTCTTACAAACAGCGATGTCCACTGCATGGACAGGATCTATGCTCCAATACCACTACATTAAGATGGTTTTTAATGTCACCCCCCATCCAAAATGAATATTTATAAAAATAAAATCTTGACTGTGTTGGAAATTCACAGAAATATAGTGATAGTAGATTTAGATATAGTGAGGCAAAGTAGGAACTATGTGTCTTAGTATTTTTCCTACATCTAACAAGTTTGACATTAGGCTTGACAAAAGTCACCTTTGGTCAAGCCTTGTCAAACCTTCAGTCATCACTCGTCTATGAAGGATCTAACCAGGAGCTGAAGAGGACCAACAGGAAGGAAATTGTGGCAGCCACCAGGGACAGGTTCAAGTAAGTATAACTGACTTTTCCCTGTACCTCTAGTTCCCCTGCAATGTCATCAGAGTAGTCACCGCCGGGGATCTTTGCAAATTATGCATAGACCCCAAACAGTGACAAAGCCGCTTTAATTTACCTTTTACCATTTCCTGTATCATTGTTAATATCTCAAGTGTTATTTGGAAATTGGGGGTTGCTGCATCCCTCGTGCATTCCTGAACCACTTTTTTGAGTGGGATCAATCTGATATGCAAATGGTCCTGGTTCTTTTTGTAATGGCACAAGATGAACTAAAACCAGCTTGAGATCTGAGCAGGACCCACCGAAGGGCAAGCTAATTGAGCTGTTTTTTGTTCTCAGTACTCTCTTGCTCTTGTACCTTGTTTTTTTGCTCTCCCTTAATTTGGAAATCCATCTCTGGTCTTTGAAACACTAGGGTTCACTTCAGTAAATTGAAAGCTGACCTATAAAATTTAGGATAAAATAGTACTTTTTTGCTCCTAAATCTTGTAATTTGATCTTTGTTTCTCTGCTATGCTGTGTTTATTGATTAAACACCAACACATTTTAATTATATAATGGAGAACACTTATCTTCTGCATATTGTGAGAAATAATTTATAGAAAAATGCAGAGGAAAAATATATTTTTCCTGTTTTTGCTGTGCATAAAACCTGACCGTGTAGAATTTTACACACTGTTTCAGGACACTGTTCTTCATATAAATCAATATTATTTTTAAAGGCTCTCCAGGCACCATAACTACTACAGCTCTCCTAAGTGTTTATGGTGCAAAGAGACTACCAGCCTTGTCCCCCAGTTTGGTTTTCTTTATGACACAAAATGTGGCTTTCCCTGGCACTGATAGACACTTCCTCTTCATCCCCCTTAGTAAAGAGGAATTTACTTTCGCATTAACAATATCAATAATGTCCAACCTGAAACAAGTGATTTCCTGTTTTACCTTAACTTAGATTTGGTGAAGAGGTCAATGCTGGTGCAGAAGAACAGCACATTCATGCCTACAGTGGCCTTTGGGACTTGTGACCTCTTTCAAGCAGAACAAAGGTTTTGGAAAAGGTGTGATACGGACTGATTATTAATAAGTATTCCAAATTAAATTGGCATATATTTTAATGTTCAATTAAGTTGTGGCTGTTGCCCTATCTAACTTTACCTTGTCTCTGTGGTTTAACTAGAAGGGATAGGCAACCGTTGGCACTCCAGAAGTTGTGGACTACATCCCCATAATGCTCTTACACCCAGAATGTTGGCAAAGCATCATGGGAGGTGCAGTCCAAAACATCTGGAGTGCCGAAGGTTGCCTATGCCTGAACAAGGGCAACACATTTTCTTTGTGTCACTGTTTATTAAAAAGGAATGGGTACTGCATTGCTCACGACTCAAAAGTGGTTCACATTCTATAATCCATTGTTCCCCATTAGGTAATAAAGACATATGGTAATTTTAATTCTCCAAATAGTTGTCCAAAACAATTTGTTGACTCCTGAACCCGCGAAATGTCCAATGAAAGGACTTTTTTTATCCTGATGATGGTTTTAATGTAAACTGAAATGTTGGCCATTAATAAATGTTACATTTTAATTTTAATAAGACCTGAGAGTTATCCCTAGGGTCTTAACTTGAACATTTTGGTAAGGGACCCTTGAGGGGAACCCTCCTCCCACTCAGCGATTGCTTTCCCACTTCCTATCCCTTTTTGCTCTCCTTTCCTTTACTCCTATACTTGGCGGTTAGCCTGGTTATTTCATTGTTGCTGAGCTATTCTTAGTGCTATGTACGGGTCTTAGTTTGACCTCTTTCCCTCTGTTTCTGTTGACTTGTTATTAGTTTGCTTTTGTAATGATTACATGCTGACCCTGACATCTGGGTTTCTCTGTACCACCATACAAAATGAATCAGTCAATGAATTAATGAATTAACATATAAATTACAAACCGCTGATATTGGGTGCCATCTACCTCTGCCTAGTGAGTCCTAGCTAGTTAAAAAAATAAAGAATAGCAACACTACAGTCTCTGGAAGTATGTACATCTCTAAAACCTTAGCTATAACTGAGTACTCTGTACAGTCACCAACAGACTTATAAAGCACAATTATTGTGGGTGACTTACTGGGTGGATTTTAAAACACAGTTTATTTTCATTGTTTTTTTTAATAATGCTACGAGCGGCTACATCTCTCATTCATATTGTCTCATGTTTCATTAAAACAGCTTACAGTATGCGATTCTAAAACAAACAAAATGCTAACAAAAGTGCTAAGTGAAGAGTATATTGTATGGCACAGAATCCTTTTGGGTTTTTGTACTTGACTAAAAGAAAAAAACAGGAACAATTTCTTGGTACACTGAAAAAAATATTCATTATTATATTACACTGCCTGGCCAAAAAAAAAAAAGTCGCCACCTGGATTTAACTAAGCAAATAGGTAAGAGCCTCCTATTGGATAGTTACTGCATGGGCAAGCATCTTTCAGCTGGCAACAAGTTATTTTACCCCCAAATGAGTAGCTTCTCATTTCTTAAACAACCATTTCGAAAGACACATCCTGTGGTCATGTAAAAGCTGTTAGTCTGTTTAGTGTTAACAAATGAAGATTTGGTATCAGATGTTACTGTAGGTGAAAGTTTAGGATCCAGTGATCATCAGTCAGTGTGGTTTAATATAAGAACAGTGACTGAGTCACACCACACAAAAACAAAAGTTTTAGACTTTAGAAAAACAGACTTTTCTAAAATTAGAATATGGGTAGAGGAGTCATTATCAGACTGGAGCAATTTAAATGGAGTCCAAGAAAAATGGGATTATTTAAAAGTTGCACTATTGAAGGCAACAGAAAATTGCATTAGGCTTGTCAGTAAAAGCAAAAATTCAAGAAACCACTGTGGTACTCCGCAGATGTGGCCAAAATAGTTAAAAACAAAAAGTTAGCATTTAGGAATTATAAAAAACCCAGAGTGAGGGAGACAAAATGATCTATAAGATTAGGCAGAAAGAGGCTAAGCAAGTTATAAGAGCTTCCAAATCACACACAGAAGAGAAAATAGCACAGTCAGTAAAAAAGGGGGATAAAACATTTTTTAGATACATAAATGAGAAAAGAAAAGTAAAACAAGGATTAGTTAGATTAAAAACAAAAGAAGGAAGGTATGTAGAAGAGGATAAAGGTCTAGCTGACTGCCTCAATGAATATTTTTGTTCTGTATTTACAGATGAAAATGAAGGAAAGGGACCTCAGTTGAGAAAAAGGATAAATGAGTCATTTATTACACGTGAGTTTACAGAGGAAGAGGTTCTATTTCAACTGTCAAAAGTAAAGACAAATAAGTCAATGGGACCTGATGGAATACACCCAAAGCTATTAAAAGAGCTTAGTGGTGTACTAGCAAAACCATTAACAGATTTATTTAACCAATCATTGTTAACAGGAGTAGTCCCAGAAGATTGGAAGTTAGCGAATGTTGTGCCCATTTACAAGAAAGGTAATAGGGAGGAGTCGGGCAACTATAGGCCAGTAAGCCTTACTTCAGTAGTGGGGAAAGTGATGGAAACCATGTTAAAGGATAGGATTGTTGAACATCTAAAAACACATGGATTTCAAGATCAGAGACAACATGGGTTTACTTCAGGGAGATCATGCCAAACTAATCTTATTGATTTTTTGATTGGGTAACTAAAATTATAGATCAGGGTGGTGCAGTAGACATTGCTTACCTAGATTTCAGTAAGGCTTTGACACTGTTGCACATAGAAGGCTTATCAATAAACTGCAATCTTTAAGTTTGGATTCCAATATTGTTGAATGGGTAAGGCAGTGGCTGAGTGACAGGCAACAGAGGGTTGTAGTTAATGGAATATATTCAAAGCTTGGACTTGTCACCAGTGGGGTACCTCAGGGATCTGTACTTGGACCCATTCTCTTTAATATTTTTATTAGCGATATTGCAGAAGGTCTTGATGGTAAGGTATGTCTTTTTGCTGATGATACCAAGATATGTAACAGGGTTGATGTTCCAGGAGGGATAAGCCAAATGACAAACGATTTAGGTAAACTAGAAAAATGGTCAGAATTGTGGCAACTGACATTTAATGTGGATAAGTGCAAGATAATGCATCTTGGACGTAAAAACCCAAGGGCAGAGTACAGAATATTTGATAGAGTCCTAACCTCAACATCTGAGGAAAGGGATTTAGGGGTGATTATTTCTGATGACTTAAAGGTTGGCAGACAATGTAATAGAGCAGCAGGAAATGCTAGCAGAATGCTTGGTTGTATAGGGAGAGGTATTTGCAGTCGAAAGAGGGAAGTGCTCATGCCATTATACAGAACACTGGTGAGACCTCACTTGGAGTATTGTACACAGTACTGGAGACCGTATCTTCAGAAGGATATTGATACCTTAGAGAGGGTTCAGAGAAGGGCTACTAAACTGGTTCATGGATTGCGGGATAAAACTTACCAGGAAAGGTTAAAGGATCTTAACATGTATAGCTTGGAGGAAAGACGAGACAGGGGGGATATGATAGAAACATTTAAATATATAAAGGGAATCAACACAGTAAAGGAGGAGACTATATTTAAAAGAAGAAAAACTACCACAACAAGAGGACATAGTCTTAAATTAGAGGGACAAAGGTTTAAAAAATAATATCAGGAAGTATTACTTTACTGAGAGGGTAGTGGATGCATGGAATAGCCTTCCAGCTGAAGTGGTAGAGGTTAACACAGTAAAGGAGTTTAAGCATGCATGGGATAGGCATAAGGCTATCCTATCTATAAGATAAGGCTAGGGACTAATGAAAGTTTTTAGAAAATTGGGCAGACTAGATGGGCCGAATGGTTCTTATCTGCCGTCACATTCTATAAATCATTGGAATGCATCAAGCAGAGAAAACATCTAAGGAGATTGTAGAAACCACTAAAATTGGGTTAAGAACTGTCCAACGCATTATTAAAAACTGGAAGGATAGTGGGGAACCACGATCACTTAAACACGTGGTGAAATCAAATCATAGAAAAACAGCAGTAGAACTCAGGGCTATGTTTAATATTGAAAGTAAGAGCATTTCCACACGCACAATGCAAAGGGAACTCAAGGGATTGGTACTGAACAGCTGTGTAGCCTTAAGAAAACCACTAATCAGTGAGCCTAATCGGAAAAAAAACCTTCAATTTGCTATGGAGCATAAAGATTGGACTCTGGAGCAATGGAAGAAAGACATGTGGTCTGATGAGTCCAGATTTACACTCTCCCAGAGTGATGGGTACATCAGGGTAAGAAAAGAGGCAGATGAAGTGATGCACCCATAATGCCTAGCGCCTACTATACAAGCCTGTGGGGGCAGTACTATGATCTGGGGTTGCTGCAGTTGGTCAGGTCTAGGTCCAGCAACATTATGTGCCCAAAGAATGAGGTCAGCTTATACTGAATATACTGACCAATGGATTTTTTTCTTCCGTGATGGTACGGGCATATTCCAAGATGACAGGATTCATCAGGCTCAAATTGTGAAAGAGTGGTTTAGGGAGAATGAGACATCATTTTCACACATAGATTGGCCACCACAGAGTCCAGACCTTAACCCCATTAAGAATCTTTGGGATGTGCTGGAGAAGGCTTTGCGCAGTGGTCCGACTCTCCCATCATCAATACACGATCTTGGTGAAAAATGTATGCAACACTAGACAGAAATAAATATAAGTACAATTTATTGTGTTACTTTCTTCATTTCCCTTGATAATTTAAATGTAAAAATAAAATAAAATCAGACACAATGGCACTATATATATATATAAAATACTTTTAATTGGATACCCAGAATTCTGCACAATAAAGAAGTTTCTATGGGAACCTACAACATCCAGCATACTTTTGCAGGACTGTAGTATTTATAATTGGTAGACCGTTCACTTGCTGATGACTTATAGGTGTTGGAAATAGCCTCATGGGATACAAGTAAAAGGTTCTGTGTAGAAAGAATAATAATGTAGTGACAGCATGACTAAGAAGAATGTATCTGTGAATAATGAATATTTGAGAAAGAGTCATCAAATTTGTTTAATTGAAATCCCAGCTGTAACCATTGTATCCCAATTAATTTAACCAAGCAAGGCATTATTGGGGTTATACTTGCATGTGCAGGTTTGATAAACAAATATGAGATGCAGAGATCTCAAAAATATAAAAATACAAATCTAAGTAAGGTGCAGAAATATTAGCACATGCAATATTTATATGAACAATCAGCGATCTCATCATATATGAAATGAAACTATTGATATATTGATATAGATACAGTTGTAATCCAAATTAGTATGTGTAGTTTTGTGTACTGGCCCCTTTAATCTAGATAAGTGGCTGATGTCCTATAAGTGAAATATGGGATATATTGAGCTCTTAGCATGAAGTAGAAATCAAGTTAGAAGTCTGATTTCCAAAAAAAGAAAGTTTGGGAGGTGAACCGTGTTTACAAATGGAACTCAGGAACGAGTAGAGAGAAATCTCCTACATCCGTGTTTTTGGGGAAAACCTCAAGTAAGGTTTGTCCTACAGACTGCTACTCTGTTAGCTTACTGTTAAGTGCTGATGGAGAGCCAGTTTACAGTACACAGAGCCTGGGTACCATCAGGACTATTTACTAAAGTGAGAATCTAAAGTGAATTCCTAGTGAATTTCAATTTTAAGGTCAGAGTAGCTCAACTAAAATATCTGATTTTAGGGTTTGATTTTCCATTAGGCAGAGTAGGCACCTGCCCGCTAGGTGGCACCTGTTTTGTAAGGTGCCTTTCTGGAGTTAAGGTGAGCTAGTGTGGGGAAATAAGTACATGGAACCTTGGTCAGTGTACTCCTTAGCCTAGTCAGGCTCATATACTTGATAGTAAAACCAATAGAGCAGTGTTCCCCAACCCAGTCCTCGTGGACCACCAACCATCCAGGTTTTGTCAGTATCTCCATTAGTGTAAAACTGAGAAACACATAAATTTTGGATTGTTAGTGGTCCATGAGGACTGGGTTGGGGAACACTGTTATAGAGGGTGTAAAACACAGTGTTGCCCCAGCTACTCCAGTGTCTGTGTGTGAGGCTGGACAGGAAGGGATCACTTTTCATCTGCACACTAGCAGTGTCTAATGCAGGAAGTGCCTTGCAGGAGTAGAAGGGTCAGCACTGAGTGATAAACACAGTGTAACAGCTTATACTTTGCTGTTATCATCGGGGTGTATTTACCGCGAGGCTGACAAGGCATTTGTCTTGGGCGGCACTTTCTGGGGGGCGGCAAAAAAAGCCGGCCCCCAATCGCCCTTGCAAATGCCTTGCCAGCCTCTTGTCCTGGGGAGCCCAGGAGCTGGCTGGCCACCTCAGGGACCCTTGAGGTTGGCAGCGGCAGACGGTGACTGATCCTCCTGTTCAGCTCCCTCGCACGCACCGCAGTGATGCCAGAGCCGGAATATGATGTCACTCCGGCCCTCGACATCACTATGCGGCACACGAGAGAGCTGAACAGGAGGATCAGTGCTCCCTCACCGACTGCAGTGACCGCCTGGCCACCCAGCAGCCCCACTGGACCCCAGGGAAAGGTAGGGAGGCTGGGGCGATTGAATAATTTTTTTTTTAAATGTGAGTGTGTTTGTGTGTGTGCCTGTTAGTGAGTATGTGTCTGTTAGTGTGTGTGTTACTATGTGTGTGTCTGTTAGTGTGTGTGTGTGTTACTATGTGTGTGTCTGTTAGTGTGTGTGTGTCTGTTAGTTAATGTGTTAGTATGTGTGCGTCTGTTAGAGAGTATGTTAGTGTGTGTGTCTGTTAGAGAGTGTGTTAGTGTATGTGCCTGCTGGTGTTTATGCATGTCTGTTAGTGAGAGTGTATGCATACTGTTAGTGACTGTGTGTGTCTGTTAGTGTGAGTGTGTGTGCCTGAGTGTGTGTGTCTGTTAGTGAGTGTGTTAGTATGTGTGTGTCTGTTAGTGAGTGTGTTAGTATGTGTGTCTGTTAGTGAGAGTGTATGTGTGTCTGTTAGTGAGTGTGTGTGTGTCTGTTAGTGAGTGTATGTGTCTGTTAGTGAGAGTGTGTGTGTGTCTGTTAGTGAGAGTGTGTTTGTGTGTCTGTTGGTGACTGCGTATGTGTGTCTGTCAGTGAGTGTGTATATCTGTTAGCTAGTGTATGTGTGTCTGTCAGTGAATGTGTGTGTCTGACACTGAGCGTATATGTGTCTGTCAGTGAGTGTGTATTTAGAAGTCGGGCGGGGGGAGGGGAGGAGGGTGCCTGAGTTTTGTCATGCCTAGGGCAGCACAAAACCAAGATACACCACTGGTTATCATAGGAGGCTGACTGGAATAAAGAAACATTGTAAGATTACTTTAGAAATAACACTTCAAACCCCACATGCCACAAACACCCCTTTTCCCTTACCCTCAATTTAACCCCTCCTAAAACGGATGCAAACCCTTTCCCACATTTAAAGACTCAAAGCCTAAACCTAATAAATAAAATAAAGTTACCTTAATCCTAGGTTTAACTCCTCCTAAACACTCAGTGTACCTTAACACTAACCTTGACCCAACTCGTACTCAAAACTGAATAATTGTGGCCAGGTTGGGTGTAAACTACGTACATGAGTGAGAGAAACAAAGGAGAGAAGAGAGAGACTAGAGAAGGATAGAAAACAATCAATCACTTTAACTGCTCTTACTTTGAGGGACAAAAAGTGTTTTAGAATTCTGTGCCTACATGTACCTAATATGTAAATCTGGCCCTGTCTGACTTAAAGAGACACTGTAGTCAGCAGAACAACTACAGCTTAATGTAGTTGTTCTGGTGAGTATGATAGCTCCATTCAGGCATTTTCATGTAAACACTGCCTTTTCAGAAAAAAGGCAGTGTTTATATGGCCCCTAGGGACACCTCCAAGTGGCCACTCTTTAGATGGTCACTGGAGGTGCTTCATGGCTCAGGGCTGCACAGTAAGCAGCCCTGCCGTTCAGCGTCTCCGCTGAATTTTCCTCATAAAGATGCATTGATTCAATGCATCTCTATGAGGAGGTGCTGATTGGCCAAAACGGTGTTTGGCCCAGCCCCTTGTTGATTTTAGCCAATCCAATGCTTTCCGCATGGGAAAGCGTTGGATTGGCTAAAAAGTGGCAATTTTGATGATGTTACCAAGGGGGTGCGGCCAGCACCAGCGGACCCGTGGAGAGCTGAAAATAAGTTGAGTTTCAACACATTCTGAAAGGACTAAGGGGGGGCAAGCCACCTAAATGATGGGTTTTCACTATAGGGTCAGGAAGACATGTTTTCTATTTTGACCTTAACCCCTTAAGGACTGGACTGTTGCGATGTTGTACATTTGCAACCTTGCCTCTTTTTACACTTTTGTGGTGTTTGTGTTTAGCTGTAATTTTCCGCTCTCTCATTTACTGTTCCCATACAAATTATATATTGTTTTTTCAGGACAAAGGGGCTTTCTTTACATACCATTATTTATATAATCTCATGTAATTTAATTTAAAAAAAATAAAAAAATATGATGAAAAATTGAAAAAAATACATGTTTTTTGACTTTTACTTGAAAAATCTTTTACTCATCTACAAAAGCAATGAAAAAAACTGCTAAAAAATTTTTTTTTGTGCAAGTTATAGGGCTATAGGTACAAGTAGGATATTGCGGTTTCAAAACATAAATTTGTAAAATTTATCAGTAGTGACATTGTAACACTATTATCTGTCATCAATCTCTGAATAACACCCCACATGTACGTATTTTTTTTAAAGTAGACAACCCAGGGTATTCAATATGGGGTATGTCCAGTCTTTTTAGTAGCCACTTAGTTGAAAACACTGGCCAAAGTTAGCATTCATATTTGTTGTGAAAAAAGTAAAAAACTAAATTGAACGCTAAATTTGGCCAGTGTTTGTGACTAAGTGGCTACTAAAAAGGACTGGACATACCCCATTTGCAATACTTTGGGTTGTCTTCTTTTGCAAATGGTTTGCCATCATGGGGGTAATTCTCATTCCTGGGCTACCATACGCTCTCAAAGGCAACATAACCAACCTGGCCATTTTCAATGTAAAAATATTTGACCCATATATTTGACCCTGTAACTTTCAAAAACGCTATAAAACCTGTACATGGGGGGTACTGTTATACTCGGGAGACTTTGCTGAACACAAATATTAGTGTTTCAAAACAGGAAAACATATCACAACAATTATATCATCAGTAAAAGTGCTGTTTGTGTGTGAAAAATGCAAAAAAGTCACTTTCACTGACAATATCATCGCTGTGATATGTTTTACTGTTTTGAATCACTAATATTTGTGTTCAGCGAAGTCTCCCGAGTAAAACAGTACCCCCCCATGTACAGGTTTTATTGTGTCATAGAAAGTTACAGGGTAAAATATAGTGCTAGCAAATTAAATTCTCTGGACTTTCGGCCTGTGTTGGCAGGCAGGTCCCTCAAATTGCAATCAATAAAATTACTTAATTATGTAAAAATATTACATAAATACGCACGTAGAATTTAAATATACTGTATTTATCGGCGTATAACACGCACTTTTTCTCCATAAAAATAGGGGGCAAATTATGGGTGCGTTTTATACGCCGGACCTTTAAATGCTGCAGCCGCCTGAGCGCTCTGTCAAGAGCGGTCAGGCGGCTGCAGTTCGTTCTCACCTCCCCTCCCCTGTAGCGTGGCCGAGCTGCTCTGCTGTCCGCGCGGAACAGGAGTTTCTGTTTCCTGTACCCGGTCGGACTGACAGGAAGGTGCACACTGAGCGTGCACCTTCCTATCACTCCGGCCGGGCACCGCGGACAGCAGAGCAGCTCGGCCACGCTACAGGGGAGGGGGTAAAAAGAGAGTGGGGGGGATAAAAAGAGAGTGGGGGATAAAAGAGAGTGGGGGCGGAAAAAGAGAGTGGGGGAGTAAGAAGAGGGTGGGAGTAAGAAGAGGGAGGGGGGGGAAGGGGTAAATAGAGGGGGAGGGGGGAGTAAGAAAGGGGGGTAAGAAGTTCTTTATTTGAAATGTAAGTTTTTTTTTTCCTGAAATTTCCTTCTTAAAATGAGGTGCGTGTTATATGCTGGTGTGTGTTATACGCCGATAAATACGGTATATGCATATTTATATATTTGAAGTCTACGTGTATATTTATATAATTATTTATGTAATTTTGTATATGGACATATGTATATTTCGTATTATTTTTATTTATTTATATATACATAGATATATTACTATCAAAATACAGTTAGAATAAAATTTCATATAGATATATATTGTTTTTTAAATTTTTATTATTATTTTTACATGTTTTTATTTAATTTAAATTACTTATTATTTGTATTTTATAATAATATTTCTATACAATATATATAGTTATTATATATATTATATATATATATACACGTATGTAATTTAATTATAAGTGTATTGATATAAAAATACACTTAGTATGACATTATATATATATATCATATTTATATACACATATATAATAATTATTTTTTTATTAACATTAACAGTTATTTTTTTAAATGATTTTACACATGCAGGGAGACTGTCTACCAGCACAGGCAGTCCCCCTGCAGCCAGACACATGGACACCTATTGTGACCATGTGATCGCTGTGTTGAGCGATCACATGGCCACAGGGGTCCTAATCTTCCATGGGGAGACTGTCTGGGCTGCAGGCAGTCTCCCCACAGCGGGAGCAACACCGATCGCCGCGGGGGGAACGACGATGATCGGGTAAGTACATTGGACAGTTAGGACCGTTCAGGACCGTCACCGGTCGGCAATGGAAAAATGCCGATGACAGTCCTGAACCGTCCTCGGTCCTGAAGGAGTTAAATTTTAAATTAACTTGGAAAACACTCTGAATTCTCACTATACTGAATAACTCTGCTTTTGCTCCTCTTCATGGCAGAGGGTTCGGGATTTGCTTTTGCCTTTATAATGCAACTCAATGTCGCGTTTAACATTGGTTAAGTCATATGATTGGTTCATTTTTAAGTAGATGCTTATTAATTAAACATTTTAAGTAATAAGTAGATGTAAATCGTGAAAACCACGTCCATTTAATTTATGGCAAACAAAATATATCTGAGAGGGATTTCCTAGTCAGCTACTGTGCTAACCATATTACAGTGATGTATTGTCTTGATGATTTTTTGTTGCATTAACAATAAACGCTCTTGGGGTTAATTAAAGCCAATTCCTCCAACTTTATTGCACAGAATTAACAAGATATGCAGCTAGGTATCGTGTGTTTTAAATCTGTTTTCATTGTATCAATGCTTTCTTGATAATATACAGATATTGCCAAATAGATTTTTTTGCAACTGGTCCCTTGATAAGACGGGTTTATCTGGTTGCTACGGTGATATAAGATATAGTTGTTTAGTTCTCTATTTGTTACATATATATTTCACATACTTATAATATGAAATTATTCCCTGCAGTACAACTGTGTTGCTATACATGTAAGTACTAAACAGCAATAAGTTTACTTTATTGTTCTATTTTTGCAGTGACTTATATTGTAATTACTAAACTAATTAGTTATAAAGTTTGCAAGCACAATACCGTTTGAATTTGTGGACAACAGGGGAGCAGTTCTTGTCTACAGCAACACTTTTCTGAACATCAAATATCTTTTAAGTATTTTTGATTCTCAGACAAATTCCCTTTGCTGCACTAGAAGAATAACACTTGTTTTAAATTTTCTTTTAGTATGCAAGATTAGGCAAATTACAGGGAAATATCTGAATCTGCTATTCTTTCAGTAACAACTCATCTGAAAGACAAGGCTACCAAGAGTAACATTTTATTCTCATTTCAGATCAGTGACATCAGCAAACATCCATATTTTTTGGCATAAAAGGCTCACATTTTATTTGAGATGACCAACCTTTTTGTAGAGCAAACTTTAAGGAAAATGTAACTTTACAACTATTTGGAATATAAGGACCATGAAATTGGTAGATAGCTGATAAAGCAACTACAAAGATCAGATGCTTATGTTTGTAAGAGGACTCTGAGAGGAGTTGTTAAAGGCCCTATTTTTTACAAGTCAGCATAGGCCTTCTTCCATGACCTCTGTCGCAATATCTGTACCCTAACATGCAGTGTTTGAACCCACACTACCCTAGGCCTTGATTTAATATTTTTGGGTAAGCTTTTCAAATAATTTTGGCTGAACTTTAAAAATAATTTTTAAAAAATATTAAAATATCTAAAAATAAACCAATGTATAAAAAAAAGCCAATTATTACAATATAGTTTAAAAATATCAAATAATTTGAAAAGCTTAGCCAAATATAATAAATCAAGGCCGTATTTTGAGAAAAGAAAATAAACATATTTTTGGTCCTTTGGGTGGCTGGCTAAATGTTATCTAAGGAATGTAAATAGAAACAGAATAACCAGAAACAAACTGAAGTCAAAGGGTACCAAAGAGCAGAAGGAACAAGTAAACAGAGCTTGGTCAAAGGTGCCAGAAATCAAAAAAGTCGAAGGAATGGTGGCACCAATAACCAGATAAAGCAAATGCAAAATAAGAGTCACTACTGGACTCAAGAATGAACCACAACTGGGCAACATGTTCCATAGAAAAAGGAGTATTTAAAGTAATTGAAAACATGCAAGTACATTGTCACAGGGATGACGCAAGACAATATGTCCTTATTTATTTATTTATTTATTATTCTTTATTTTTGTATCACTCCACTTGTGAGTAGTCAACAAAGAGTAAATTGACATAAATACAACATAGTAGATCAAGCATTACATACAGGCATTATATGTGAGTAGAGAGTGGACAGAGGTTTTTTTTAAATTAAAAGTGTATGGACTTGATATGTAAGGTTCAAAAATTGGTAAATCTTGTATAAGGTAACCTCCACCCACACTATAACCATTGCCCGTTTTGTGTGAAACTATGAAGTGTGAGAAAGGGAGGAAGGGGGAGGGGGGGAAATCTACTCAAAGTACATCTGCGTAGCATCCAGGTTGGTGTATGTTAACACACCACATTGAGCTATGTTAAAAAGAATGTTGGAGAAATAATAGAAACTCAGCAATGGAGAAGAAAAAAATAAAATAAAAACTGTGTAACTGACGTTAGGTATCTTTTAGGGAAGTTCATGTGGTCTCAGATAGTCCTTTTGGCTATATGATGAAGACACCTCCAGCAGGAGGACCATGTGTTTCGGGTAAACAGTGTTGTGGACAGGTGCCTTGGGGTTGGCCTAGGTGTGAAAATGGGGATCTTGGATAGATCCATGTCCTGAAGATGAAAAGTGGTGGCGTACTGTGCAGGTCAAAGCTCCAAGCTGCGCATACTGGCCTTTAGCTCTTGTGGGCTCCATACTCTGTAGGTTCTTCCTTGGTAGTTAAATGAAGTAGTCTGGGGATTCCCCAATGGTATGCAACTTCCTAGGATCTTAGAGTTTGTAGCAGTGGTTTCATGGATCTCAAGCAGAATAGGACCATTTTTGAGAGGTCTGAGAACAGTAGTAGTCAGGGCCGTCTTTAACGCGGGGCAAACGGGGCAGCTGCCCCGGGCCCAGTTGCTCCTGGGGGCCCAGAGCAGCTGCTCTGTGGGCCCCGCGATTTGCGCAGCCCCTATGGACCGGGAGGCTCCCCGGGTGGCCCATGCACTAAGGGCCACCCGGGGAGCATGTGTCAGCAGGGGCCCGGTCGGGCGCTGTGGCGCTTAAACAGCGCGACCGGGCCCCTCTTCCGGTTCTGCAGCCGGCTGGGAGGAAGTGACGTCACTTCCTCCCATCGGAGATAGCCGCGCGGGAGGAGGAAGGCAGGGAGGCGGGGAGTTCCAGAGGAGAGCCCTAGATTGAATCAGGGTTTTTCCTCTCACCGCTGATAAAATTAGAGCTTTGTCTTGCATTGTTTGGAAATAAATAATAAGGTCCGCCGTGGCAGTGGTCGGAGCAGTTTTTGACCTTCGTAAGCGGAACATGCCCAAGTGATTTTAGTGACTTTGCCTGTTATGGTGGTAGCAGGGCTGAGAAAAGCCACCGAATGTAGTGCGATGCTTCCTCGGTGTCAACTGTTTCAGGGATGTCTCTCAGCTTAATATTATATCATTGCCTCTGGTCTTCCAGGGTATCAACCCTGGCATCCATGCCTCTCTGGGTCAATTAGATCTCCTCCAGCTTCTGATCCATGGTGGTTAGACTGGAGTCCTGAGTGCTTGAGGTGGCTTCTAGGAGCGTAAGTTGGGTGAGTGCACCGTCTACTGTCACTTTAAATTGCGAGATGTGGGCTACAATATTGGAGCGTAGCTCTGCCAGCATAAATTGCAGCATAGCCCTAGTGATCGGCTCTTAGTCAGCAGTTGGTACAGATTGTACTTTTGGCACTAACGAGGCTCCAGCTCCCAGTTCAGCATGGAAGTCTTTGGAGGAGTAAGATACAGTCTTGAGGCGCCATGCGGCCTGGTGTAAGTGCCGAAGATCTCCAATATCTCTGCTGTTGGTTGCTCTATCCGCCTTAGGTTTTTCATTTTCAGCCCATGATTGTGTGTGCTGGTCCAGGGTAAGTTTCCCGTATGATTGTCTGGGTTTTTGAGCTGATGATTTGGCCGTCGGCCGATATACACTGGAGCTCAGTATACAAGTATCTAGTCTGGTCTGTTGCTAGCACCTCCTTGGTTTCCTTATTTTGATGCAGGTTCGATACTGCG
>OW240916.1:252565672-252650751 GCA_933207985.1 Pelobates cultripes
GTAGTCTAGAGTAGTGGAGGTCAGTGTCTGAAAAAACTTATGCACACTTGGAGACGTGCTTCAGCTAATCAAATATACCTTGACATCTGCTGAGACAGACCTAACGGCATGTTTTGCATTCTCAAATCTGCCCAGCAGATCAATCTGCTAAGCAGATTTGGGATGCAGGAAATTACATCAGGTTAGGACTATGCACAGAGCATTTCAGAAGTGCTTTCTTCATTGTCTGCCAGTCAGTTTGGCCACCCACTTTAAGTGAAACCCTGGCCACTTTATGGGCGGACCCACCACTTTTGAGGTTGTGTCACCTAGTTCATGTGTGGATGTGCCTCTCCGGGCATCATGCTTGCTGTTGGCAGTTATGTAGATGGAAGCGATTGGAAGTCATGTATTTGAGTATTTGAGCAAAACTATAGTAAGAGTCCAAAATCTCTGAAGTCTAAAGCAACTTCACCAATGTGGCTCATATCATTAAGTGGTGAACAACCTCTCTAATAATTAGTTAATTATTTGATTAAGTCAGGATTGTCTTTATTAGTGCAATCAAAACCTACCAAAGAACCTTTCAAGATGCTTCTAAGTAATTACTCCAAATCATTGGCATTACATTAAACACTACAATGAATGTCTTGTGACAAATGCAGTCCCTCACCTTTACAGCAACTACATCACGTGTTATTTTATGCACAAATAAATAAGATTTGGTTTTTAATGACTTCCAATGTACCTCATTCTGTACAGGTGGATTTGGGGTGGGGTGGGGTGGGAGGGAGCCCAAGTGCCTTCTTTCAAAATGTTTTTTTTCTTTTACCATGCGACCTTGACCATGCTGCTAACAGTTTACTGAAACTTAAAGGCTCAGGATTGACAAGGGTGAGTTAGAAGCTACAAACTGGAGTATCTGTAAGACTCAGTGTATCTCTGAGGGCAAAGTCTGCATGAGTACGTGAATCTGTGAATGTGTTCTGTGTGAGTATCTATGTGTGTGTTTGTGACAAAAGAAAGGATGGTGTAGCAGTTCTGGTTTCCAGAGTGCCATGTCACTGTCATTTTCTAGCGGTCTGAATTTTTACTTGGGGTCTGACAGGCACAATTCCGTGCCTCTGTCACTGTGGTATCTCCCTGTCTAAGCCCGGTGGTGGAGAGATTAGCTTATCAGTTGAGAGTGATCAACTGATGCTCCCAGGCAACGAGCTGGATGTACACTGCAAGGTAAAGCTCAGGAGAGCTAACAGAAGCAGGGGCATCCAGATCTCAGGACTGCACAAGGTATGGGGAGAGAGCGTGCTGTAGTGGTTATGTTGCGTGGAACATTTCTTTACTATCAACATTTTTAGTAGAGCAGCAATCTACTTGTCAGAGCTGCTGACCAGAAATAGTAATGACTGATTAGCAGAAAACAAACCAACAAAAAAATGTTATTTTAGGGTAGCAAATATAACCCAGCTTACTATATACACATTAATTTTATTAAAGACACGGAGGCGAGTATTAAGCGTCTCTCTCTTTAATTTTCCCTCAGCAGCGAAGAGAAAAAATGTATGTAAAAGAGAAAAACAACATAACATTAGTATATTCAACAGTGCTACTAATCAGTATCCACCCCCTTAGTATACAAGGTGTTGCACTCTCTTCATCTTCCTCTTTCTTCGCTGCTCCCTCAGACCAGCTAAGTCCATTATTCTCCTACTTGCTTTGTGATATTATTGATGTGGGACTGTATATGTTATCCCTATTCACTTAGGGGCTTATGTTTTGCTCCCACTAGTTTACTTTTACTATTATTACTTTTACTATTAATACTGTCTAGGACTCCTTTACTCAGTTTAGATATTATAGTGTTATTTGTTTATTTACTCCATTATACTGTATTTTGTGCCCCCTGGGTCCTGTGGTGTTCAGCAGGTCTGCCTTGCCTGACAAATCAGGGTTTTTTCCCCCTCTGGGCAAGTGCTTCGCTCCCTGGCCCCTCTCCCGACAAGGTACCATTAGAGGGCTTTTCCTACTCCACCTCGCCCCGTTCTCGGCTCCCTTCGCTACTCGCTGACTTCCACACGGTGGTCAGTTCTTTACTTTCACTTTCGTCGCTCGCGAGCGCCGCGCATGCGCACGACGCTCGTGGCAGCCATCTTTTTGGTTTTCTGTCGCCCACCTATGCCGGCGGGCATTTTTACACTCATGCTGCAGTTTTGAACGGATCTAGACGCTGCACACAACGCCACTCTGCTCATTTCACCCAGGACCCAGGTATCTTCTGTATTTTCTATATTTTCTGTATATTGCTACCTGCCCTGTGCTTGGATTAAGCAATCCTGCACCTTTTCATATTTTATTTGTTTTTCTTTCTTGCACTCACTTACTGTAGTCATGCAGTCAGCTGGAGAGGACCTACCTGGCCACCCTAACCCCTTAATAGGAGCCCCTGGCCCTGACCCCCAGGCTGATTCTAGCCTCATAGGCTCAGAAGAATTTCAGAGCCTCCTGGATGCCACCATGTCCAGTTCTATTACTAAGGCCATTTCATCAGCCATGGGGGCCATGTCCTCCAGCATCTCACAGTCCATTACTCAAGCCCTTAGACAGGCACACCCTGCTCAAGTGGCTCCTGTACAGACGCATACAATCCCTGAACCAACAGGGCGCAAACGCAAACATGCTCAAGACTCCCCCCACACCCAGGTAAAGCCTTGCTTGATTAACATGCCTCAGACTGTCTACGGTGGCCAGAGACTGGAAGCGGGCACGGGCCCATGATTTACTGTCTGAGTCAGACAATGATGGGGATGAGGGGTCGGATGACCATTACTCAGATCCCTATGGAGACGAGTCCTTAGAAGTTGAGGATCTCCCGGGTACACAATTCCCATCTAGACCGACTCATGCCAAGGCACAGTTGGATGCACCTGGGGCAGACACAGCCCGTGACGCAAAGGAGACACTTGCGTTCGACCCAGACAATTTGAGACACCCTCGCTCCGCTTAATGGGAGCCCTCTGAGCAAATCGCGCAATACCTGGCCCTCAGAGTACTTAAATCCCTCTCCCAAGAGGGTCATTAAAAACTGAGGGCGGAATGCCCCCGACCTATCATACCAGATGCAGTGGCTAATAACCCTGAAGTTGACCCCCAAATTGCACAATTTTTGGCTAAGACCAGTTGGAAGCCCAAGAAGGGCCTAGATTACTCACTTTGAAACTTCGAATTGTCCTTGAAAAAATTGTCTGGAAAAATTGCTTATGCTGTTTTGTCTACTATCATGTAAACGAGTGTCCAATGTAAGAGCTTTGGATTGGCAAGCCTGCATGTTCACTCCGGAAGGAGTGTCATTCGATATCTCGCGGAGAACAAAATCAGTGACTCAACAAGTCTTTTACCCAAGAATCACAGATCAACCCAATCTATGCCCGATGCTGTGCCTAAAAGAATACAAATCTCGCACCTCTGCTCTACTCCTATCTTACGACGGACCTCTGTTCATCTCACTGAAGAAGCCACATCTCCATGTAACTACACCTACGCTCACGCGTTGGGTAAAATGGTTATTGGCTGTACCTCCCTAGTGTCTATGTTGATTAGTATCAAATCAGACTTCTGACTTTAATGTTATAAACAGTGTCAATGTCTGTAAAATGTAAAGATACAAGTATCATAGACATCAGTTCTAACTTAACACAGTATATGAGTCAAAGTGTCAGATTAGTGGCAAACTTGCAACACAAATTAAGTGTAATGTTGCTGCCTTTATTAATCAAACTATACTGTGTTAATCCTATGACTAGAGAGGGGTGAACATAGCCTGTTATACACTATTCAACAGGTTTGCCATTAGAATAACTGTATATGGAATTGCACTCATTGCATGAGTCCCAAACAGAAATAAAATGTCCAGTCCGTGAAAATAAACCATAAGAATAGCAACGTTGCCCTTAAAAGATCGACGGACTGCTAGATGTAAAAGCAGGTATATATTAGTTGGATCCCCCAATAGTATAAAGGAAAAAATATATACAGGAGGAGAGAGAAAAAGAAAAAGGATAATTACAGCGTGCTAATGTGCCGGACCATACTTAGAATGTTGGTCCCTGCACATGTGACAGTGTGCCCTGTGAAGTGAAAAAAGTGAAGGAAAACCCGACGCGCGTTTCGGTGCCGCTAACGTGCACCTTCGTCAAATGGTTATTGGCTTTGGCCGGGATAGATGTCTCGGTTTTCTCATCCCACTCCGTCAGGGGCGCTATGGCCTCTAAGGCATCGGCGATAGGATCTCGATTGGAAGACATCTTGAAGGCCGCAGATTGATCTACAGAATCCACATTCCGGAATTTTTATTTTAAACCTATACAGCACTTCACAGAAAGGGTTATAGCTCAGCTTTAAAAGAGCATAATAGGAGCCTCCGTGTCTTTAATAAAATTCCAAGATTTTACTATTAACATGACGTAAAGTCATGATTTTATTAATGACACAGAGGCAAGTATTATTCCCTCCCACCCTCCCTGGGTGGAGTTTGTGGGACTCACATGCCTGTCAGTCTTAGATTGGGTCTACCTCTACCCTCCTACCTTACAGGTTGAATTTTCTTGTTTCTTATCAGATAAATTGACTATAAAGCTTAGCTTACCATGCTAGTTTTTCAATATGTTTTCATGTCTGATGATGTTATGACTATAGTTTTTCTACAGACCTAGGTAGCCATATCTTTATTGTGGTATGTTACAACCAGGTGTCAATCAAGATATTACCATATTTCTCTTCTCTTTTAGCCTGAATACTTATATCGGGCTGATAAAGAAGATTTAAAGGACGGCTCTACCGTTTTCCCATAAGGAATAGATGTATGACTGCTATCCGATGTTAAAGTTCCGGTTCAAGTTTATCGTTCAGTTATTGGCTGGTCTTCGGATCGCTACAGAAAGAGGAAGAGAGTGCTACACCTTATATACAGAAGGGGGATACTGATTAGTATCACTGTTGAATATGCTAATGTTATGTTGTTTTTCTCTTTTACATACATTTTTTCTCTTCGCTGCTGAGGGAAAATTAAATAAAGAGAAGCATAATACTCACCTCCGTGTCATTAATAAAATCATGACTTTACGTCATGTTAATAGTAAAATCTTGGAATATAAAGTGATATAAAACATGAGGACCGTCTGCTATTATGCAGACTATGCACTAATCACACCATATTAAGTAACTCCTTCATTAGTAGTTGGAATACTGATAACTGATAAGTGATATAAACTGTTGCTAGTGATTCATGTTTTATATCACTGTATATACACTTTATCACTATAATCTGTCTATACTTCTCCCTAAAAGGGATCAATAAAGATTTATTATTTTCTATAAGTTCTTTTTATGCTCTATGACTGGCAATTTGTTGCCCTGTACTAATGGAGCAGCCTTATGTCAGGGGATAGGGACTGATACCTGGGGGCACTGCTTAGTTAACCCATTCCAGTCTCTTCTCTTTATACTATGACTTTTGGGTTATGCCTTAATACCCTTCAACCAACTCAACTCCAGTGAAGGATCTCCTTCCTCTCACCGTTTTTCTTTATATAAATACAACTCATATCATGCTCAGCACGTCAACCAAGAATAAAGTCTCAATCCTGTACTAACCAATTCCAATCATTTTTGTTTATTTATAAATCTCCATAATGTTCCATAGCACTGTATAGTGGGGAATGGTTTTGATAAGGCAAAAAAGACTCTGATTTCGCTTTATTGCAACCACTCATCATACTCATCCAGCCTTCATAGAATCTATAACCCATTATTTATGTATTTGCAAAGAAAGCAACTAGCTACCTATCAAATAACTACGTAATGTGGGAGTGATAACTCCCATCAGCTATTGGCTGAGCATGATAAGAGTTGTGACAGATGGAGCTGGATTGCCTGCAGTTACCTACTAGAGGCATGCACTGAGTCTGCAGATCTCTCTGCTGCACATAGTTCCACTTGGAATACTTTCAGGTATCCCGATGTGTGACAGTGACATATGTGTTTACAGTGTCCATGACAACTGCTTGGCATTACAAAGAGATTGGTATAAAATCTATCAAGCTGTAAGCCCGGCTCCAGCTGTAAGAGAGCAGGAGATAAGTGACCCACTATATGTTTTACACATGTTTAGCAGAAAATGCAAATTAATGTTTGTCTCTGGTTTGGAAGGAGACTGCAAAACTACACACAGATGCTTTACATAGAAGCCAGGTTTGATTTGTATTAGCTACTGTCTTTCCCCGAAAATAAGACCGAGTCATATTAATTTCCACCCCGAAAAATGCACTAGGGCTTATATTCGGGGGATGTCTTATTTTGTGTAAAAACATGTGCTAGAAAGCAGGTCTTCATTTGGGGGAATTACCCCGAACATAGACCAGTTCACTAGGGCATGGAATCCTGCAAATCTATGTTCGGGGAAACCTTCCTGAACATAGATTGGCTTACTTGCAAATGGAATCCTGCAAATCTATGTTCAGGGAAAATTCCCAGAACATAGATTAACGAAGTAGCAACTAGTGCTTATTTTTGGGGTAGGGCTTATATTAGGAGCATCCCCCGAAAATAAACTAGTGCTTATTTTAGGGGGAAGTCTTGTTTTCAGGGAAACATGATATGTATCAACTGTATTGCATTTATTAAGCCACAGCGTACCTATAAATAAATATATTGTATAATCCAATATATCAAGAGTCCTCAACCAATCCAGATTATTTCATTTGTTAATGAACAATTGAAGACCGGTATACAAACCTCACTAGTATGCTCAGGTATTTTTGTACCAGAAACAGTGTCCTACTCTTCACATACAGTAACTGTTCATGACAGCATCCTGAGCCAAGCACAGAATTTTATAGGACACTTTCTACAAAGGAATCAGTTGGTGAACGTGTCTCCCAGTCGGAAGAGGTTCTCATAATAAAGCTTGTCTACTTATTACTGCAATGGATAATAAACCTTTGTCAATGAAAATTCTGTCATTTACACGTTAAAGGGAATCAGCACTGCTTACCTAAACGAAGTGACAGTACTCTGTTCCTATACTCCCTAGCCGAGGCTAGCAGCACCAGCTAGGGAGTTATCATACGGGTAGAGAGCAGAAAGCCCTCGGAAGTGTCTTCTGCTCCCCCTTGTTCCTCAATTCATCAGCATTCAGTGTATGCAAAGGAAGTGAGGGACAGATGGAAGAAAATCCAATTTTATAAATAGGAAATTTATATTTGCTAAAAAAAAACTGCTAGCACAATGCACAGATGGCATTTTAAGCTCTTTTAAAGTTATTTATGTCATGGCAGGTTCTCTTTAAGTAACATTAAACTCACAATTTGATCAATTTACTGCTTAAGACTATTGGACTGAGCTCTTCTATTTCTGGCAATGCTTGATTTATATTCCATTGTCTCATATATTTTCATCGTGATTTCCATGTATCTCTACCTCTATTGGATGTCAAACCTCCTCACATGGCCTCCCACAACGGACTAGCTTCCCTACTGATGAAGATGGAAATTTTCTTCGCTTCATCTATTTTACAGGCTTATTCGCTAAACTCCAATCTCGAGCAAAGAGAAATTTGAAGGAAAAAAAAATTAAGCTAAAACAGCTGCTTTTGGAGAAAATATCTAACTCGCCTATGGCCATAGCTTGGCTACTTTTGGCCTTTCAGTTTTCAATTTATTCCAGTTTGGAATCTAGAGAATAACCCTTTTACTCTGTACTCAGCATTGGGGGATCTATAAATAGTTTTCTTCAAGAAAAAGAACCCAACTCATTGTGAATTTGCTTAGCGAGCATATTGTGCTAATCATACACTTCTTTGATGCACAGATGGATTTGTATGCATAAAAGTGTATAGAGCAGGTGAGTGCAGTACTTGCGAGGGTTAACTAGATAGCTTAATACTGCCCACCGGAGTAATCTATTGCTACAGACTGTGCTCAACATACGTTAGAGAAAAAGATGGCTATAAGGGGCAAATAGGATTTGCAAGGGTCCACAAGTGTCACCCATGGTTTATTGTGACAAATGCAAAATAGACATTTCGTGTGTCAAAGCCTTTATCAATGAACAATGGGGGGGTATTGTGCATTGATAAAGAGGTTGACACCCTAAATGTCTATTTTGCATTTGTCACAATAAACTGTAGACAACACTTGTGCAACCTTGCAAATCCTATTTGCACCTTATCGCCATTTTTGCTTTCTCACATAAATGCTTTTGGGTACTTAGCATTATTTAATTAACATTTGGATTAAACCTTAGTTTTTTGTGGGATTATAGAAACAGAGGTAAACATGATCAGAAAGAAAGTAGAATGAATAAAAAAGAGGAAAAAAAGAAAAAGGGGGTAAATGAGTCGAAGCAAAGTGAACAATATCAATTGGAAGGGGAATGACAAAATTGTATTGTTTAAATGTAAACTAGTGCAAATAAAATCTAACAACTATATGGCATAGGAAGATAAAAAGAAAAAATGTCAATGCTAAGATTTTCTCTTGTTGGTTATTATATACAGCAAGAAAATCAGGATGAATGTTTAAAGGAACAATGCGGGAACCATAACCACTTCCTCTACCTATTACTTGCTTCTCGACACTTTTACAGCTTAAAAAAATATGTACATTTATTTACTCATGATGAGTGGACAGTGATAGGCTGAGATGTCAGGTGCTGCTCAAGCGAATTATTCCACATTACTCCAAAGACCAAAGGAGACGCAGCTGACACTACTTGTGTGTCATACCAATTAAAAACAGTTAACACTAGAGGGTAAAATAGCAGCAGGGCACTCCAGGCACCATAACCACTTAATTGAGATATTTTAAAGGATCTCTTCCCCCTTCAAGACATCATAGACTGTCCCCATTGGGTTATTCTAAACATAACCAGTGAACCTGCCATAACAGCTTTATTTTAAATCTTCTTGTGCATTAAATAGATTCTTTTACACAGTGATAAGTGATATATTTAATTGCAAAAGGAGGTCTTACTACTTCCCTCCTCTGCAGTGATGCTGGCAACATATACTGCAGTCTATTTACACTAATGTAACACCCACCCTCTGCGCTCTCCATACATATCATCCCCTCCAGTGTGATTGGCCTTGCTGGGAAGCACTTCTACAATCAGGTCATATCTTTCTCAAAGAAGCTGACATGCTAGCTTTATTTATTCATTAAGACTGGAAAAAATAAACCTTTCACTACAAATTATAAATTACAAAAGTGAAATCTGAATAAGAAAATTTAAATAATCTATTCACAATGTTACTAATTTGCAATTTCTTCCCGATAGACATCATGTCTGTCCATGTATATTTCAAATACCAAATTGTATCCCTCCATCACATAAAAAAATATTATGAAAAAATCCTTACTTTAAATTTATTTTATTAGATTCATACAATGCCGTATCTATATGTCAGGTGCCTGTAGGCACAGAATTCCAAGGAGCAGATGAAGCCCAGATAAAGGGAATTTGATTAATTTATTAACTAGACATTGCCGGCATAAATATGTCTAGAAAAACTAATCTTGGTATTTGATAGCTGCATATGTATATAAGCATGTGTGTACATTTTTATGTATGTATTGTGTTTGAATCTATGATTGAAGTGAGTGTGCGCAGCTGTCTAAATACATGCAGGGTTACAGATAATGTTATAAGTAGTTATGGTCAAGAGGGGTTTAAAGGTAGAGAGGAGCTAATGGCAGAGTTAGGGTGTTGAGAGGTGTTATAATGGGGTTAAATTTAGTATTGGGATACATGGGGTGTTTAATTAGGAGGAGTTAAACCTAGGATTAATGTAAAGGGCTTTCACATTGAGTGCTTAAGGGAAACAGGAGAGGTTTTGGGAGAGGTTAAATTTAGAGTAAGGAAGAATGGGTGTTTAGGAGTTTTTGGTGGAGTTTGAATGGTTACTTGTAAAGCAAATGTAGAAAAATCTACTCTCATGATATATATGTTTTCCTCCTTCTTCTTTGGTGGCTCATCCTGATGTTACTATACATATATTTCTGTAGGTTTATTCTGCTTACAATTATTAATATAGAATGGAATAACAAAGGATATTACAGAATGATGGATATTCAACTGCAGATGTTATTTGCTTGACTCAGGAAGCTAGAGATAGTATCTTTGTCCAGAAAATCAGAGAAGTGAAAACCAACCCCCAAGACGCCAGTTAAATAAAACATGTATGTGACGAAACCTGTCTTTGTGTAGTTAAACCAATCAAATAAGAACATTCATATGATTCCTATTAGTTAAGAACCACATTCCAGAATTCTAAGACAAAGAAAGCCATGTGACTTATGGTTACCATCTGTTACTCAATTTAGACACCCATACCTAATGTGTGAATTGATGAAATATTCTACATCCTATGTATTATGTAGTCCTGTGAGCCTCTTATGACTGATAACACAGAGACACAGTAGTTGGTAAACAGTGTGTGTGGTGAAACTGCTGCCTGTTCGTGAAACTCCCTTCTCTTTTACATGTGTTTCCCCTGTAGGTTCGTTTATTGTGCCCGCTCCCCATTCGGGAGTGCTTCCACAAAGGGAATTCATTCACGTCCTGAATAGGGACCACCCCAATACCTCATTTAGAATGTTAGGTTAGAATGTTCACACCTCGCAACATAAGTGTCAAAACCGCAAACCGAAAGGGAAACAATTAATGAGTGCTTCCCTGGGTGCCCTCCATTCATACAGATGAAGGAGCCTTCGTACCCCGAAAGGTGATGCTTCCCTTGTCTGGGTTTCACACCAGGACCTCACGAACGGAGACTAGTCGATCAAGGGACCGAGGCAAAGGTCCCTGAGATTGGTGTGGGCATTTTTAGGGCACTGGTGAGTTTGGCGGGCTCTCCTAAGCCTGAGGGGCAAAGAGAGCAGCTCTTTTCCTGCGGGTGGGCTTTTCTGTGTCTGGAAGACAAAGGGACAGCCCCTTTTTCCTGTGCCTTGACTCCCAGACACAGAGGCTCTTGGGAAGAAGACCCCTGGCGGTTGGTGTGAGGGACCCTGTGGGTTTAGTGGCGGGCTTTGGGGACAAAGGGAATGGAGTCCCTTCCTGCACTGGGACCCCAGGGAGGAGGAGGATCTTGGGATTTGACCCTGCAGGATTGTGAGGTAAACCCCTTGCATGGGTTTATGCATAAAAAAGCCGTGTGTGGCCAATAAAATTGTGTTGTACCTCCAGAACTGTGTAAGTTACTGGGTTGGGGGGGGGAATGGGTATCTATATATTTTACATGGTTCCAGACCAGCTGAATGCAAGGAATTAGTGGAGGTAACCAGTCTGGTTACCCATGATGTCCCTGATCCTCTTGCAAGGCATTTCCTATGCAAGAGGCTGCTACTGGGCAGATGGGAAGTAATCTCTTCCTCTTCCTGTCCAAACCCAGTTTTACACCCTTTGTAGCGGTTACTGAAACTCTGCTATCATGCATAGGAAGCTAACAGGACTACAGTGGATACCGGCCAAGGCTTCTGGTACTTATATCTCCATATTAGACCACTCAAGCTCAAAAAAGACACATTCTAAGTACTGAAAACTACACCTACAGGACTGGTGCCTATAGGCTACATATACCTTATAAGTTATTTTCTATTTGTTTGTAGGCTGCACTGGATTATTATTGTACATAGCGCCACATATCCCTTAGAAGTTATTTTTTATATTGTTTTTAAGATGTCTACTCTGCCTAATGGAAAACCTGGTCCCAGATTTATAAAGAAAGACATACTCTAATTTTATCATTTATGGTGAATCTAATTCAGCATTTCTGATTGTTAAAATATAATGCCCTGACAAACAAAAGAAATATAAATTCAAAACACAAATGGCTACCAGTTCGAATTTCGTCTGAAATTCTGAACTATATGAATGAATCACAAAACATATGAAACGGGCAATAAACAGACGGTTTTGCTTGACTCATGGTTTGGAGAAAAATTATTTATGGTTTGTTGATTTTATTTTATTTTATTTTTCAAAAATGTTTTGACTGAACCAAATTTTTTCATCATGCTCAAGTTTAATAATTAATAAAAGCAGCTGCTTTGTTAACTTTAGCAGTACAATCTAACAGTATCAGCCCTATTTTATTTTCACCATTAACTAATTATATCATGACATACAGTATCACGCTGCATGGGGAAAAGGGGTCATTTTATTGTTCTGCACAGGCTCTTGGCTCAGAACTGCGATTCCCAAGTTGTTTATTAAACTTTTGTTTTTTTATCCGCAGGTTCATGTCATAGCTGATAACTCTCACTATTGTTTTTGTTGCCAGACAATATAAAATTTGGATGACCTTGTTTTAAAAATTCAAAGTCACAGACTAATGACAGGAGGCTATCTCAAGTTTGTAGTGTATGGAAATAGAATTATAATTTAAACAAAGGATGACAGACAACAACCAATCTTGATTTGGGCATAGGAAGGACAGATGAGTAACATCAAGATATAAAAAGTGGATTATTTATAGTCTGAAGGCTTAGAGACACCCTTGAATAACATTTCACGTGTCGGCAGTGTATATATTGAAGGGTGAAAGTTTAGCTATAATTCTAAGTACTACAAGGTCTATAAATAATTATACTGTGTCATATTATATGAAGACATTGCTTCTGATGTTATTTCATATCCATCGATGTGTGGAATGTAGTTCTCTGTTTTTAGCATATATCAGAGTTTTAACCAAACTATGATGTTCCAAAGACAATATAATGCAATTTGCCTAAACTCTCTTTATAAAATGATTAAAGGAGTACTCCAACATCATAATAACTTAATCTATATTTGTTATGGGGGCAGAAGTGTCTGGTCATCGTCTCTAGGCTTAAACCACTTACCTTTCACTGGATATTCACAGCAATAGTACATACCATTACTAATACACACAGTCAGATACACACTGTCAGACACACACATGGTGGTGTGTCTGCATCTGGCAGAGTGTGTGTGTGTTTGTGTGTCATTGTGTGTCTCTGTGCACCTGCAACATAAGTGTTAAACCGCAAGGGAAGTAATTAATAAGTGCTCCCCTGGGTGGCTGCAATTTTGTATAGGCAAAGGCCACCCAGGGGGAGCATTCGTATCCCAAAAGGATATGCTTCCCTTGCAGGGTCTTCACACAGGGACTCCACGAACGGGTTTCTGAGGTTGGTGAGGACACTGTTGGGATACTGGTGGTTCGGATCACCCTATATGCTTCTAACGGAGCTGTAATCACTTGTCCCCTACCCGGGAGCTGCGAGGCCAGGCTAGGAGGTGCCCAAGGAGCACTCTCTCCTGTGCTACCAAAGTGGAGGTAGCCCTGGAGAGAGGCACGAGCCCCAGCGAATTCCCTGGAACTCTGAGTCAGCTAAACAGCCACAGAGGTCCCGCTGGCCGCCTGGAAGTCTGTGGAGATGAATGAGAAAAGGAGCACCCATTCAAACATGGTTTCATGCCCTTTCTTCTGATTGGGTGGCGAAACCCCTCTCCTCTCCATAATGCTGATTGGCACGGATTGCTTTTGCGCCTTTCAGCTGATTGGTTGTTGCCTGGTTTAGGCGCGAAGTTTGAATTCACCGGACTAAACCAAGCAACTCTATGGAACTAATTTTGGAGATGTACAGGGCCTTGAGCCCCAGACTTTAGATGATGATTTCTCGGGCTCTGTAAATCCGATATCCCCGCTATTTGCCAGGATCCTAAATGGGACCATATCCAGTAATATGTGTTTTATGTGTTAACCCCATTCCCTTCCCGGGGAATGATGCCCCTGTTACTGTTTTACTGTTTGTAATAGGTTTTAATGTATGCAACTTTGTCCTGTTGGTATCTCCCAGAGCGGAAGATGATTATCTGTAACCCATCCCCCTTCTCCTGCCTGGGACAAAGGAAAGTGTATTGAAAGAGGAAGACCCCCTGCGGGGCTCTGAGCATAAAAGCTGTGTGTACCAATAAAGGATTGTCAGTGTTTTACCCTCCAGTTTTGTGTTTTGTCCAGTTACTGGGGGGAAGATGGATACCTGCTTGTTGTTACTGTTTGGGTTACCAGGTGGTCTGCTACAGTTTGTCTCTTTCTTACCTCGTATTTGCTGCTTTGAACCACTGTGGCATTTACGACAGTAGATTGAATTTCACTTATGTATTCTCACCGAAATCAAACCTCCTTCTCCCCCCCCCACCGATTGACCACTAGACTATCTGTCTTATGGTCCATTTGTCTACTCAGCAGGGGCAAGCAAATCTCTAACTGTTTTAGTTGGTGCTTTCTATTTCTATTTTTAATCCTTTTCAATCCTCCACCTTTGTTTGAGTCTTGAGTCACATCCACACATTTTCAAATTAATTTAATCTTATCATCACATTTTTTAAAATTTTAATTTTTGCAAAGTCTCTGTTTAAATAAATAAATAAATAATACTGAAACTAATCCCGATTGCCCAAACTCTGCCAGTGGAACCATATACTATAATAATATACTAAAATAAAGAAAGAAGAAAAAAAAGAAATTGCTATGCAAATCCTATTTTCAAATTTAATGATATGTAAAGCCAGTAGTGTACTCAATGTGGAGGGTCCTGTACATTAATTGGGGTAGTGCTTAGATCATTACATGAGGTTGGAAAGTGTTCTACAATCATGGTTGTCACTAATGTCTCTTCACCATATCTCATATATGGCTTCTTATTAAATGCAGAAGTGGATATCTTATTTGGACAGTAGAAACCAGGAGGCAAAATTACTTATTGAAACCACTATACCAAAGCATCTTCACTTTTTACCAATTGATCTTGACAGGAACCCAACATGCCCCTTTTAAATTCAAATTCTACTGGTAAAAAAATATTACAATTGGCTCATACAGAAAAGGATTGGACCAAGATAATGATACTTACGCTCGAAATATAAAAAACGTAATGCTCGAAATATAAAAAAATAATTAACAAAATAGTAACTAGTTGGTATGACACTCAAAAACTACACACGTACTCACAGATAGATATTGGAGATGCTGGGGGGTAGTTGGATTACTATTTCATATTTTTCGGGAATGCCCAGTTTTGTCTCCATTCTAGAAGAAAGTACATGATGTCCTTACTACAATGGTAGTCGAAGTGGTGGAGTTCCACCCAGCAGATATGTTATTAAACCTTAAAAAATGGACCATTTCCAAATACAAGAATACACTGTCTGAACATCTTCTCACAGCAGCTAAATTGTTAATCCCTGCCCTTTGGCTGCAGCGGTGCCTTCCTTCTTACCAGAGTTGGTTAGGGTAAGTTAGGACTTGTGGAGGAGAACCGTCAGATAGAGCACTGCAGGGTCACTTACACAAATACAAAGAAGTATGAAGATCTTGGCAATACTTTAATTGAATACTTAGCGTATGCCTTTGGATGGGGCGGGAGATATTGGACATAAGAGGAAATATCTAGTTAATTTAATATTATTTTTTTCCCCCTCTCTCTTCCTTATCCCACCCCCTTTTTTTTACCCATACCTGACTCCTTCCCCTTCTCATCACAAGTAAATTGCTTCTCCGTGCTTCACTTCTGCCTTGTATCCTCTGTTTGAATATCCACCTTCCACCACTAGACAGAGTACTTCTCTATGGTTGCATACTACAGACATAATATCTTACAGAATACCACAATACATTTTTAGGAAAGTATACCAATTAACACTTGTTTCTGTAAATCTCTCTAAACAGTTATTAATTTCTATTAATTGATTTCTCTAAATCAGTCCACTCCTGTGCCATGCCCCTCAACTACATCTGCCCAGTGGCTGCTTTAATTCTATTTAACATGTTTGCATATTATACTGTCTGCATGTCACACATCAATATAAATACTGTTTATTGTCAGTCATAAAATCAGTGTTCCGTTTTAGCTTCATTGCACTTTTGTCTGTTCTTAAAGTGACACTATAGTCATTGTAAATGGTTATCCTAATTGAAGTGGTTATAGTGTCTGGAGTACCCTGTTGCCTAATTTCCATTCAGTGTTAAACTGTTTTAATGTTTTAATGTGAAACGAGAATCTTCAACAGCCCATCCCTCCTGTGCTACTTGGGCTAGTGAGAAAGGTTTAGTCTGAGCAGCAATGGACAGCGGTGATTGGTTGAGTGTGTCAGGTTTCAGCCTATCACAGCGACCTTTTCTTGTATGAAGTGGTATGGCAAGTAGGAATTGCATAATCTTTGCCTTAGCCATATCTCCAGTGGGAGCAGGACTGTGGGTGGCCAGGGACCTTTATTTAGAGTTAAACTGCTCAATATTGGTTTAACACTGACTATAGGGACACTGGTAGAGGATTCCACTCATTATAACCAGCTCAAAGTGATGAAACTGTCATAGGGTCTTCAGTGCCCCTTTAAGTACGCAACATTACCGATAGGCTCATTGAGCAGGTTTATATGAATGTATATTTTTATATATATATATATATATATATATATATATATTTAAATTGTTAATATTAATTAATATATATATGTACATAATCCACTTATTGGTGGACTTTTATATCAATTTACATATACTATTCACAAAATTGTGAGTGTTTTAACATTATATGCTTAATAAATGTTTTCAGCAGAGAATTCTATGTTTCCTGTACTTCTCCCTGTAGGAAATTGCTGATTTGAAGCACAATATACAAGTTAACTGAAGATTTAAGAAACATATTCTTGCAAATGGATCTGCTGTTTTTGACTCCACTTTTTGAACATTTATCATTGACAGCACTTGATATGTTATCTGGACTCTTTCTTGTCATATATCTAGATATATTTTTACAGATTCAATTTACTCTTTTTATACACTGAGTGGCACTGAGAACCCTTGCATTGCGTGTGATTATATAGTGTTCTGCCTAGCGATGTATATGTCTTCTATTTAATGTTTACATTGTGTATTATACTCAGTGCCATAAGTTATTGAAAATGAGTGTTTATGTGAAGTTATCAATTGAGATGTTAGCAATTACTGCCATGTATCTTGGAAATTGTCCTTAGAATCTCATGTTGGAGCTATGAATTGTGAAAAGAATAATCACTGGTACGTCGAATGAAATATTCAGTGATCACAGAAGCCAAACTGCAGGAAACAAAGTTATCTGATGCAATAGGAATTTTATCAGAGGAATATGTGCGTGATTTATTGAAGTTGTAAATATAATTTTTTTTTCTGTCTATGAATAATTTAATATGTGTAATTGTTAATATTAATTAATGTGTTATCTATCTTTACTGTATTTGAGATTATATTGGGAATATAGCTCTCGTGAGGATCAGAAAGTCAAAATCATTATTATGCAGCTTTAAATATATCCAGACTAGATTTAACTGTGTTTTTATAACATAAGCTAAATTTAAGGCTGAAAAATGTTCTTAACAATTCCACATCAAATCACACCTATACCTATCCAAAAAACACAGCACTTTCCAGAGCAGGATTAACCATAAAGCGTCTACTTAGTGCCCAGGGGTGAGACAGGGGCCCCAAAACCACAAATTGCATTACAAGACACGGGGGCTCATATTGCATATCCCATTCTTTACTGTACACCAATAGCAGTAAAGAATACAAAACAGTAAGAAAAAATATGGTATACATAGTGAACTAAAACGCTCTCATACCAAGTCCCAATATAATAGACAACACCTCCCTTCACTTCCTTGTTCTTTGCTGCTCTACGATCAGTTAAGCACTATCTATTTGTCTCTTGAGATTTAGTTGTACTAATTTTGGTGGTGCATGTTTGAAGAATTTAGATTAACTTATACTTGGGGATTTACCTTATAGACATGTTTGTTTTAACAGTTTTTTGTGTGTTTGTTGCTTCTGTTCTCGGGGTCCCAGACCAGCTGGGGGGAAGGGTGTTTCTTCCATTCCCTCACTTGGGGTGGTGTATCCCCCTTTTTGCTTCCTTTCATCCTCGTTCTGTGGCTTGGTCTGTCTTTTCTTGGGTACTTGTATCTACCTTTTTTTTCTATTTCCCTTTGCATTCGGCTCATGAGCGTTATTCGTTCGCGGGTTTCGTAACCAACCATTCGTGATTTTCGTTGCCTTTCTTTGTGTATTGTCTTATTACATGCTTTCGACACGTGAACGCACCTTGGTCGAGATACAAATTCACCTGTTCAGGAGTTTTTCCTCGCAAATTTTCTGTTTTTTCAACACAATCTCCCGATTTTCTCCGCATTTTCTTTCCAGTTTCTGCCTGTTCCTTCCTTATGTCTCTAGCTGCTGGTCTGGGCCTTGGTGAGCTCCCTTCTGTCCCTTATTTGCTAGTTAGGGTGACTAACCATTACAGATTCCTTTATTGCCTACTTACAGTGTTCCTATTACCCTATATTTCATTATTAGTATTTATTGCTTCTACCATACTAAGTCTAAGGTGCCTGTATGTCTCTCTTCCCCCGGGGAGTTGGGTACCCCATTACTGTTGGGTGATGCCCCATCTACGGCTGGCTCCCAACCCGCCCCCTCAGCTGGGGACCCTGATCCCCGCAGAGTGGAAGCTCAGTCCTTGACTTTCCAGAGGTCTGTGACTGACGCCATTATGGTCGCTATGGGCTCTTTGTCCCAAATTATTTCCCAAGCATTACTGGAGTGCCCCTCAGACGCGGGGCCCACGGATTCCTCGATTCACACTACATGCCCTGAGTTGGATCCCCCTGGGAACACATCTAAAAAGTCTAGCCATAAACCTAGGTATGTCTCCCCATCTGCCTCCAGAAACAACATGGCTGGCGTACCTCAGGGCGCCCCTGACAGCGCGTCCAAGTCACGCAAAAGAGCCTTTCCGTGCCAGGCACAAAGGGTGCGGCGATGGAAATGTGCGAGAGCCAGAATAAGAGCGACTCCGACTCAGAAATCGGTTCTAGTGAGGAGGCTGGGTTGGAGTCCAATAGTGACTCAGAGAATGATAATGGGGACTTGGGTCTTGACCTCTTTACCTCCGCCGCAGAGGGGATGACAGAAGGCGACTCTGTGGCTAATCCTCCCGTGGCTGCAGGGACTGCCCTCATGGACCCGCTGGGTGAGCCCTTGTTTGACCCAGACGAGCTTCATCATCCACTGTCGGCCAAGTGGCTCCCTGGGACCATGTGGAGAACTGGGTGCGGCACCTGGAGAACTGGGTGCGGCACCCCATTACCAAGGCGGCACTTAATAAGTTCTGAGCTGACCTAGACCAGTGGTACCTAACAAGGTGTATGACACCCCAAAAGTTGACCCCAAAATTACACTATTTTTATCTAAGATGGGCTGGAACCCACATAAGGGCCTCAACTCGGCACTAAGGTCGTGCCAGGACAAACATCCAGATATTTTCAGGCCCCTGTCCAAGCTTTTTGATCTTGCGGAGGACGCCAGGGCTGATAATCGGCTGGTTGACCTGGAGGAACTCCCCGGTTGGGTCCAGAGGGCCATCTGTATTGCTAGCAGCGTCAATGCTTCACTGGCTATAGAGCGACAAAAGGCCATCCTATTTAAGATAGAGCTGAAGCTGGTTAACCTTGCCTTCAGTGAGGCCGGTAAAGATGCCCAAGGCCTCCTCTTTGGTGACTCCTTTATTAAGGACCTTGACCATTTTGTTGGGGCATTTACTGCCCTAGTTAAAACCCAATCTTCAGTGAGGAGGGTTTTCCAGGGGCGAGTCTCTACCAGGGCCAGCAGATCCAGGGGCCGTTTGGTTGTCTGCAGCTACTTCTATTCCCGTGGTCCGGGAAGAGACTCCTTCAATCAGTGCCCAACTACCAGAAGGCAAACACCCAATCCCCCTTCTTCCCATCCTGTGGTCGACCATGGTGGTCAAGGGGATTCAGAGAAAATTCCGGTGGCAAACGGCCCTACGGTAAGCTTAACTCTACCACATGTTTCTTCTCCTGTTTGTGTAGGAAGCAGACTCCGTCTTTTTTTTCCAGCCTGGGCATCTATCACATCAGACTCACGGTGAGGGGGTTTCACATAAAGTTAGTGGGGACACCTTGTTGCATCCCTACCTCTCGACTGATCTGTTTCTCCCTTTGGGATCGTAGGTTGATTGACAAGGAGTTGTTGGGCTTACGTACCAAGAAGGCTATAGTGTTGGCTCCCCTAACCTCATCAGGGGTCATCAGCAATATCTTCCTGGTGAAGAAAAAGGGTGGCCAGATGCGCCCGGTAATCAATTTATGCCTGCTCAATTCCAGAGTACGCAATCGGCATTTCAAGATGGAGGGCATCCATCTCCTCACAGACCTGCTCCTACCCAGGGATTGGTTGGCAAAACTAGACCTGAAAGACGCGTACATGACTGTGCCAGTGCATGCGGCTTCGAGGGACCTCCTGCTCTTCCACTGGAGGGGACACATATGATGCTTCACCTGTCTTACGTTTGGTCTCTCTTCAGCGCTTTGGTGCTTCACCAAGCTACTACATCCTGCAATGGCCTGGCTCCGCAGTTGGGGCATACGCCTCATTGTTTATGATGTGGAATAAATTGATTATCTTGCGTATCTGCCCCCGGCCAAATTAAAGAAGTAATGCGTGCACGCTCCTAAAGTAATTCACACCAGACACAGGTTTCGGGTTAATGAAAAACTTGAGGAATGTTTATTCTGAGGGGATGGCATGTCATCGGCATTACATCATATGCATTGTCAGAGATAACATGGAATAATATATCAATAATTGGTTAGGTGTTAAGTGGTTCATTTAGTCCTCTTCCTACCGGGTGTGATGTCACTGGTATCTTGGAGGTCTCCCCCAGATTCCAGCGCCATCTTGTTAATGAGGGTGTTAGTCGATGTCAAAGGGGTAAATCACATAGAAAGTTGAATAATGCTGATTGTAGTTATGCTGAGTAAATAGGCATTTTTCCTTGAGCATGCCTGCATCCAAAATCCGAACGATCCGCAAGGAGCTTTGCAGGGCACTAGTCCGGCCACGTCTCACCCTGCGACACTTGGCGAGACTCATCAGCCTCTTGGCATCATCGATACAAGCAGTGTTCCCAGTTTCTCTTCACTATCGAGCTCTCCAACGGTTGAATATGGCTAATCTTGGCGAGGGAACATCATATGCGGACCTGATCTCCTTGGACAAGGAAATGAAGGACGAATTGCATTGCTGGATTTGCAATCTACGTGCATGGAACAGCAGGGCCATATTCGGATCTCAACCGGAGTTCTCCATAGACTCGAACGCGAGCCTCCATGGCTGGGGTGCCCACTGTGAAGGGGTGTCTGCAGGAGGGTGCTGGTCGGAGAGCGAATCGAGAATGCACATCATTGCTTTGGAGCTTCTAGCGGGATCCTTTGCAATTCGGAGTTTCGTGAAGGGGACTGCCAATGCCTTCATTTTCCTATGTATGGACAACGTATCGACAGTTCGATGTGTCAACCACATGGGCGGCACTCAATTAGTATTACTGGCTCGCTTGGCATTGGATTTCTGGGAGTTTTGTCTAACACGGAATCTGGTGGTTCAGGCGGAATACCTACCAGGCCTGCACAACATTCAGGTGGATTGGAACTCACGTTATCTCTTGGACAGCAGTGATTGGAGATTGGATGTAGAGGTGTTTTACAGTATCTCATCCCTTTGGGATCCCTTTGCCATCGACCGATTTGCCTCGCGACTCAAAGCCCAGCTACCCCGTTTCTTCAGCTAGCGTGCAGACCCTGCCACAGAGGCAATGGATGCTTTCCTACAGTATTGGCATGGACCTCTTCTCTATGCTTTCCCTCCATTTGCCATGCTTCCCAGGGCGCTGCTTCAGGATTGCCGCCAAGTGGCAGAGCTGGTCCTCGTAACCTCATTCTGGGGGACTCAGTCGTGGTTCCCTCAACTTCTGGAGATGGTGGTAGATATTCCCAGGTTGTTGCAGGCCCACCTGGACATACTTCGGGATCCAGCAGATCAGTTCCATCCTCTCCTCCTGGAAGGCTCCATTCTGTTGATGGCTTGGCGGATTTCAGGGGACCCTGGCAGGTCCCGGGAGTTTAGGATGCAACTCAATGCCTCTTGGCAGGTGGATGGGCACCCGGGACTCAAAGATCATATGGGTCAGCTTGGAGATCTTGGGCTAGCTGGTGCCTGGCTAGGGACGTGGATCCCGTTTCAGCTTTTGTGATGGCTATTCTCCAATTTCTCACGTCTCTTATTGGAGTGGGCCGAGCGTACTGGGCAATCAATATGTACAGGTCAGGTCATTTCTTCGGCCCATCAAAGTTTTGAAGGTTATCCGGCAGGACAACACCCTTAGTATGCCAACTTCTATATGGTTCCCGCCACTCTCGACTGCCCAGACCACGTTTATTCCTCCACCTGGGATGTCTCCATTGTTTTATCACTGTTTGATTTGTGGCTGTCTAATGAGGAACTTTCCCTACTCCAATTGTCGGTGAAATTGGTCATTCTCTACTGCCTGGTATCCTGTAAGGGGGTTTCGGACATATGTGCTTTGGATTTTGACACACGTTTCTTCACTCCTGATGAAGTGACTTTTAATATATCCAGGTGCAAGAAGACTTTGATTAGATCGGTATCTTACCCGGCTTTCCCTTCGACTCCAGCATTGTGTCCGGTGGCCTGTTTACGCGAATATGAGAATCGCACCGGACCGCATTGGTCGGCATCTACACCTGATCTTTTTCTTTCCATATGTCCTCCTTTTCCCCCGGATGGCTAATACTACGCAAGCTCGATGGTTGAAGTAGGTAAGTTGCAACAGGCGGGAGCCCACTCTGTCCAGGGTTCGTCGGCCTCGTCGATGATTACTTCAGGGGCGCAGTTGGAGGACCTGAAGAGGACGGAAGATTGGTCTCGGGAATCTACTTTCCGTGAATTTCATTTTCGGCCAGTGACTCATGTTTTTTCTACGGTTGTCACCCAGCTTTACACTTGCAATATGAGCTTGTGTCTTGCAATAAAATTACATGATTTTGTTATTACATGATGAAAAGTCATGATATTATTAAAGACACAGAGGCGTGTATCATCCCACCCTAGATATACTTCTGAGTTGGTTTACATCTTCCCTCCCTGTTATTCTGGTGGTTGGATAAGGTTTGTATTACGGTAAGTGGGGTATCAGTGCACTATGCTTTGGTGGTCAATATATTTTAGATGGGAGGTTGTTCAAGGTTTTCATTGTTGTTTTGTAAGAAGGGTCGGTTTATGTTTTACATTTACACTAAGTCACAAGGACCGAAGAAACCGTGTGGCTCCTGTTCATTTATGTTTTCACAGCCTGATTCTGATTCATTTTGTGGATTCTTGCTCATCATCATCTGATGGGGTCATCTGGGATGGCAAATTCTTGTTTCTGTTATGAATTTGTTTTGCCTCGTTGGATCGTTGCCTGGTTGGACTTCGACTGGATTTAACTGCAGTGTTTGTGCGGTTGAACTGATTCATCGGTTCCTGTTTATTGTTTGTTTTATCATGTTCGCATCTCCAAGAAAGAGGAAGTGTTAAGGGAGGTGCTGTCTATTATACTGGGGCTTGGTATTTGAGTGGCTTATATCACTATGTATACCATATTTTTTCTTACTGTTTTGTATTCTTTGCTGCTATTGGTGGACAGTAAAGAAAGGGATATGCAATATTCACTTCTGTGTCTTTAACCCCTTAAGGACCAAACTTCTGGAATAAAAGGGAATCATGACATGACATGTCACACATGTCATGTGTCCTTAAGGGGTTAATAAAATCATGACTTTTGTCATGTAACAGCAAAATCATGTAATTTGCTTGGCTCTATTATTTATCCTAATGTGACGAGTGAAGGGGTGGGTCAAACTGGTAACATGCCTAGGGTCCCATGGGATTTTAACCCTTCTCTGGCACTCGGGGTAACAAGAACATTAAATTACTGTCCTGGTGCTACAGGAAGGGAAACTTAGACCCTTAAGAGATATGCATGGTGATGGTTATTCAGTCAAAAATGATGTAACAAAAACATCAAAAATTACACTTCCTAGGGATTGCTGATCTTCCTTCCTATATGTAAGCGATCCCTGAATTTTATCGCTTGTTCATTAAACATATGAAGTTCTCCTCCATGGTATCTAAGACCTAGCACATTTTAGCATTACTGCTATCACAGAGAGGCGTTCGTCATGATTACAGTAAGGACCAAGATTTGTAACACAGTTTCTGCTTCGCATTACTGTTTGGAAAGAGAGAGTTTATTTATTATTATAGGCTTACATGCACCCACAGAAAATTACCAACTATACCTTACGGAAAGAGAGAGAAAGAGAGAGAGAGAAAGAGAGAGAAAGAAAGAAACATGTTTTTCTTCCAAAATATAAGTTAACCCAAACTCAGAGACCTAAATAAGTTGGCCCTGCATTAGGCACACCCCATGAGCATGTACATTTTCAGTTTCTGCATAGAAACCAAAATGCTAATCTATTCAGAATTTTGCAACTTTACTTGGCAACTGATACCAAATCTTTGCTTTACACCTTGTAACTGAGTACGTAAAAAAGTTATCTCAGAATATAACATACAATCTTACCAGTGATATACAATGTATATTATACCGAATGTGATTAAAATGCTTTGGAAGACTATTCCCCATTCATCTAATTCTCGACAATAGCACCTAACAAAGGGAGATATAAGGTCTAGAACAATATTGCACTACTAGGATTTAGAACATTAAATAGATTATTTTATTACCATATTAATTGCACTTCTAATTCACATTCTGGGCAGGACATTAGTTTGCCAGTTACATACTGCTATTAATATACAGGATAATGATGAAATAACGTATTACCCAATTAAAAGGTAATTATAAGGTCTGAAGGGAACATACTGAGCTATCAATAAAAATAAAATATATAACTAATAATGCAATTTTATTTTCTAGTGATCCATCATATTTGTATCTCTTAATCTTCCAGAAAAGCCTTTCAGATTGATTCTCACTATTACACTGACTAGTGGAAAAGGGAAAAAAACAGTAAAAATAAAATGATGTTTCATAAAAGTTAGTGAATGTTAACACTTTACTAAAGGGTTACTGCAACCGCTATGAGGACGTCTGCTTTTAGAAGTGGTTGTAGTGGTTGGAATGTGTATGTGCAGTGTTTCTGCTTGAAACACTGCATTTACAGAGATATCTCCGCTGTTGTGCCTGTTGCTAGTGGCACCCTTGGCACCCGTTACTTAGGCAGTCCGCAACTCAAAATTGATGTCTGCTATCCGCCCACACTGCACCCTGGCAACAGACATTACCAGCTTCTAACCTTGCAGGCAGCACATACAAGGGGAAGCTTCAATGACCTCTCCCTTTTTTATTTCAGCCCTCACTGCCATCCCTACCTCCCTGCATTGCTTTGTTGCCTAATTCTCATTTTATTATTATTATTTTTACTAAATCCCCTCCCCCCCTTGTCCAGCCTCCACCCCTTCCCCAGCTCAGAAAGTCTGTGAACTTTGAACATCCCAATTAAATGCATTTCTATGGGGAGCATTTGATTGGATCATGCGATGGAAGCAGTGACGTAAATTGGGGCGTTTAGACCAGTGACGGGAGCTTCATTAGCACTGAATTCCAGCTTTGTTTATGCTTATTTTGTTAAATATAAGAGGGGAAAGGAACCAACTTACTATTCCCCAACAAGGCATTCTAACATCGAAATAAAATAAAAATATTAATGAAAAAGGGTTGGATTAGCTACTTGTTATTACAATAAATTTTACAGCAACACCTAAATGCCAGAACATGCTTCTATGGATTAACTGGACCATAATTCCGGTCTTTTTCAAGAAGGGAGAAGGATATTTGATCTACACCTAGAGAGATAAAAATTTATATTCAATGAAGTTAGCACAAGCATGATTTATGATAGTAGCACCTATAGCTCAAATGACAAAGTCAAATTAATAGAATATGAAACTTTGACAATCGGAAAGTAAACACAGACATTTCACTCCAGTGCAGACCACTTAATAAGATTAATTGATCACACTATATCTGCCCAGCCATACTGACAAGTTGTCGTTAGTGCTGCTTAAATCATGTTAACAGAGAATCAAAGCACCCACCAACAGAAATCGATGTAAAGTTAACATTAAAGTTATAGAGCAAAATAAAACTATTACCTTTATGGTTTTACATGGAGGAAAAGGCTGATCTAAACTCTTCAGCTGCTCTATTCATACCTTCAAACTTAAAAAAAGGTAGGGATGAAGACATTTTAAATTGGGATTACTGGCTGCTTTAACTCCTACTTTTTTGTCTTTACTGATTTACAAATATATGAATATAAAGATACAAAATCAATGTATTAATTACTGTTTAAATAGCTAAATTGATGTACTCTCTCTAAACCTAAAAACAAGAATTGTCATCTATACCAGTTTCTTTTCATTCGAACACTAACCTATTGTGTGGAACTGTATCAAAAGCCTTGGCAAAATCCAAATAGATCACATCGGCTGCCACACCCTGTTCTATATTTCTATTTATTTCTTTGTAGAATGCAATTAAGTTAGTCACTTTGAATTCTCAATTTAGTGAATAACCCGAATGGTTGTTACCAATGAATTCCTGAATAGTATCCCTTAAAAGCCCTTCAAATACTTTGCCAGCCACAGAAGTCGCTTACTATGTTGTCAACCAATACATCAATATACACTTGTACACAAACAAATGCATCAAATACATTTGAATATTTAGTTAATAAAATGAGAAAAGAGAAATAAGATATATGTATTATACTTGCTTATATTCTACGCACAAATTGTTCTTCTTTCTCTCTGTATGATGTTCAATAATTAGGGTGACCTATAAGTATTTGGGGTTTGTATTATTAATAGATTAGTTTTTACAACTTGGGGCTATGATAATAAAGTTGTACTGAAAGAGTACTAGGCCGCACAACATTTGCACATTGTTTCAACACTTCAGTATATGGACTGGGTATACACATAGGGCAGATAAAAATGACAATGGTTTCTTTCTTAAAGTTACACTTTTTTTTTTTTTTTAATGGGCACTGTTGGCACTATAATTATTTAATCTCCATGAATTGGTTAGAGTGCATTTAGTCCCCTGTCACACTCCCTCCATTCAAGGTTAAACCATTTTCAAACATTTTAATTCTATATAAGGCTTCCTGGTGACCCACAGCCTGACCCCACTGGAGGTATGGTTAAGGCAGAGATTACACATATACTTCTAGCCATCCTAGCAATAGGCACTGCAACAGGCTGAAAACAATCAACTGACACTCTCAGTCAATCGCAGCTATCTATCAATGCTCAGGTCAGTGCTTCCTCATCAGCCCAAAGAAAAACTGAGAGGATGGTTACTGAGGTCTTTTGTTCAGCATTAAAACATAAAAAAAATGTTTGAATGCTGAATGGAAGGATGATGGCAGGAGCTCCAGACAGTATAACCACTTCTATGTGATGAAGAAACTCTAGTGCCTACAGTGTCCCTTTAACAGAGAGTGCAGTGAGTTTTTAAATTGTGGTTGGCACAGAATGCTGGCTTGATGTGTTTTTTCAAGGATAGAACACTATTTTAATTCAATAGAAAATTGTGTATGGATTTCTAACTCTCTAATTCCGAGAAATAGTTTGGGGAGTTGGGGCCATATTCCAGGGGGATGGAGACTTTTTAATTAATTTAAAGCAAGAAAAAATAATGTGTTAACATAATATAAAACAAGCGTAAACATACAAAAGTTCATTCTTGTCCCAATAAAGACGTTCACCATCTCACCCTACCAATCAAATGTGTTAACTAACAAATAGGTGACTTCCCAGTCAGGCAGTTCTGTCTATCTCAAAATGTAATTACAGTCAAAGATGTTGTCCAATAAGAAAGAGTCATTAGAACCTTAGCCACCATTTCACCAGGGAGCCACCAAATAACGCCTGCCTGACCCTCCATTTACACCCACACCACCACTCTCTCCATATTGCCCTATCCTTGACCACCAAGTTTAGCGAAAGGAAGAATCATTATTGTAACAATGCTTGGATTACGTTGACTCTGTAGTTAGCAATCATTGTGTGTTTTGTATATATCAAGAAAAAGTAGCATCTACTAGGACAGTTTGCTATAAATGCTATAAATTAACTACAAAAAAAGCTGGCTTGTAAATAGCACTAACCACAACATAGCTGCTGTGTTCATAAATTGCAGTATATTAAAACGTGATAAATCAGCTAATTGTAACCAGGTTGTGAACAGCTGTTATTTTGTGCTGCGCGTCTGAGTCTGTTGTGGGTGGAAAGCCAAGGATAAAAGCATATAGGGTCAGCCTTCCAAACACAAGAAATATAAAGCTTAGTCGTAGATCATTTATTTTTCTATGTAATTAGGGGTTTTAAAGATTCAAACACTGCATGGTTCACTCTGCAACCTTGAGCCACCTTAAATAAATAATCAAATCCACGATTATAGACATGCATTACTTTTCCTCTATAAGGCTGGGAAAACTGAAAATGATTATTGTGTAATCTGTATTGAGAGCCCATAGGGCAAAGAAAAATGGGATTATATCAGGATTATCTGTGTTTCCTTCCATCAGCACAAAATGTGAAACAATAGCTAAACTCCACATTCCATAGTAACCCAGAACACTACCAGCAGTTCAATTTATTGAAAGATTGTGAGTCTGCTATTTATTGCAAGATGTGATACCGTTTGGGGTAGTGGTGCATTCTATTTTCATTTGTGTGCTGTTTAGTAACCTCATTAGATGTGTAATATATGAAATTGAGTTACAGCTACGTTCCAGAAAAACCTAATTATACCGTATCTGGTAATATATATATATATGATATAACTGGGTGAGGTACCAATGTTCAGTTACATCATCTTAGGTGGATCACCCAGATCACCTGGCTGATTGTGCTCAGAAACTGCAATAACCCAGTGTAGGATTAAGGGACATGGACCCTATTGCAGTTTCTGAGGGTTAACTCCACCTCTAGTGGCTGTCTACCAATTGAAATGTACCTTTGGTCTGTTATCTGACACTGGACGTCCTCACGCTCTGCATGAGGACTTCTAGCTTCATATTTTTTCTCCATAGGAAAGCATTGAATAATGCTCTATGGGGAAATCCTAATGTGAGCGCAGCCATTGCCACGCATGCGCATTAGGTCTCCCCCACCGGCTGACGTCGGCGGGGGAGGAGCGTGGGCAGAGCGCTGGATTCAGGTAAGTGGAGGGGTTTTAAACCCTTCAGTGCTGCCAGAGAGGGGGGTGCGTGAGGTAGGGGGGCACTGTAGGATTCTATAGTGCCAGGAAAATGGTTTTGTTTTTCTGGCACTATAGAATTCCTTTAAATATTAATTTTTGATAGATCATGTGAACATCAATATCAGCATCAATTTATCAATATATCAACACAACATAAAAATAACCTCCCTTAGGAATACCTGATTGAGTATCGGAAAGGCAGATCCAGCAGAAAAAGAACATAAACAGCAATTAAGTAACGCAAGCACATTAACATTATAGTGTTAACACGACTGCAGTATAACCCTACAGTATTTGTAAAAATATTGCAAGAAAAGCTAGTTGTGATTTGTAGGAAAAAATTTTGTTATGGTAAAATTAGATATAAAAAAGAAACACACAGTCACTGAAATCTAAAATATGAAATACTTAAGCACAACCTGTATTAGATAAAGTAGCAGCTCAATTAGAGCAGTTGATAGGTATATGTGAAGATATGTAAACAAAAACAAACAATTAATTAATTTTCACATAGGAGTACTGAGAGCACAGGAAATGCTGAGAACCACAGCCTGCATGATATTATCTAGACTTTCCAGGTATACGGTGTGTGGCTATTTTGATCTGTGCACTTTGCGTTCCTTGTTGCTCTTAAATGCATGCGTATATTTACTTAGTCCCTGTAGAAGATAGGTATCACACAATGGGTAGTATTATGTGACCTATATGTGGTCAGTAAAAACGACAGATGAAAATATCAAGCAAATAGAGAGGTAAACTTGAATAACACCCAATATATTTCATGATCTTTCTCTTCACTGGGAGCTCTGAGAACCAAAATGCCAGTGTTAGGTAATACAACTTATATTCAGTAATACCAACAAAAACAGGGTTATTTACTAATGTGAGAATTGTCAGGAATTCAAAGTGAATCTCACATTTTAGATAAAAAGCCAAACTGGAAATGTGACTGGCTTGTAAAATGCTTTAAAATTCTGCTATGTTTTAGCAAAAGCAGAGAATATGAGAACTCTGAGAATGGACAGAAGATTAGAGAAACTCAATTGCATGCCTGCTCAGGTCTCAAAGAATTTTTGCTTTTTACACCTTCCGGAGTAAACCCCATTATATCACTTACATATCAGATTGATCCCGTCTGCAAGTGCAGTCCAGGTCCAAAATGCTGGAAAGTTTTCTCTGTACGAGACATACAGCAACCCTGGATAATCATTTCAGCCTTCTTTGGGCTTCATCCGAAGGGTGCAGCTAAAATTCTTCTAGACACAGTGAGCCCGGTGTCCACATCTGGATTATCCTTTAAACCTATCGAGAGCCTAAGCAAATGCGTTGAAGCAAAATTTTAAATATATTTCCAATTCACTTTGAATTCCCAACAATTCTCACTTTAGAAAATAATCCTGATAGTCAATTGACATAGTATATTTAAATATGTGCACACAAATATATTCTGATCATAATTAGAGATTAAGCAACAATGCACACACAAAAATACAGTTTAAAATTTTATAAGGTTACTAAAACTCACCTATCGCAGCAAACAAATATGGGGACTCAATTCCATCATACAGCCATATCGTGTTAAACCCACCACTACGCCACAGTAGTGGCACATATCGTGTTAAACCCTCCCCAATATCGGTGGGTCTTACACTGCTTTTTAAAATTCTTTATTTTTTGTGTGCAATAGAATACAAACAGATGTACTAGCGTACAAGTGAGTGTACTAGCACAATTTTATGAAGAAAAGAAGAAACAGTAGTCAAATACAAATATCAGTCAATGCTAAGTTGGTTGAGTAGTAGCTGGAACAGGTTTTTTTTTTGGTTTTTTTAAAAATATTTTTGCAGTGCATATGGTTGTAACATACAGGCCTGGGGTACCCCAACGGCAATCCTCAAGCGTGGCAAAATGCAGTACATGTGGGTTACTTGAGATGTCATGCACAATTTTATAATAGTAACATGTTAATAACAAAGAAGTTTAAACAGATAAACATCAGACATGTTAATTAACGTTTAGCATTAGAGGTTCTAAATGAGGCAGTCGCCTTTGTATCGAGGGTTAGTTTTAGCAAGCTTAATATGTCTGAGTGGAGTATTTTTCAGGTGTGGTTCTGTGTTTGACTCTATCGGCAAGATGTGGGATTCTAATTTGTGCCAGTACACTCGCTTTCAGCCGGGCGGTTATGTAAAACATATGGGTATATGTACAAATTAAGTCACTGATTGCCCGACCCATGGGTAAAATTTTAGATGCAGGCTGGCATCTGGAACAGGTTTTAAGTACCATCTAAGTAGCTTTATATCTCCAAAGAAAAAAAATAATAATTAAACTAGACAGCCTCCCCAAAAGGTAGCTCAGCTATGAAATTAGATAGCCTATCTTTACTGATAGTGAATGTTGGGTTACATGCTAACTTTAACATTTAAACAAGTTAGACTAACATGCTTAACTAGCTAGTGTAAGTACCACTTGGCGCTGGTCGCTTTAAATTAAAGAGAAGAGAAATAACTACCCTGAAGAGAGAAACGCTGGGGAAATACATGCAGGATAACACATTATTCAGCCTGTGCCCATCTCACAGATTGCATCGACAGAAATAAGGGACATGAAACCAGAGGCTCCCTCCGCACTGTCTAAGGGTTGTCACTAGGATTCTCTGGTGGCATCCAAGGACGCAAGTACCCCAGATTGGCATAATCAGAACTGTCCCACCCGGGGAATCCACAGCACCACGGGCACTCGGAAGCCCGCCAAGCAACAGGGCTCCCCCCTTACAGAGTCTACGGGTCAGCTACCTCCTGCACCTCCGCTATGCCGCTGGTGTCCCAGCCAGGAACACATGTAGCCCCTCCATGCCTCACCCACCGCCAGCCTCCTCTCTGAGACAGGGCACACTTGACCTCACAGCCACCGGTCGGCTGGAGGCCTCGACACCCCCCAGCTGGGCTCTCAGCGATAGTGACAATATTCTCCAGACCCCCCTCAACATCGAGCAGTCAAGGCTCACACTCTCAGCCGCCCCTCCGAACAGGAGACACTGCACCCTCTGAAAGCCACTCGGGATCTTGGAGCTTGGATGCGACAGACCCTCTGCCAGGTAAGGTTGCACCTCAATTCCACAAAGTGGTAGCGGCATTAATAGTAGTAGCATGCTTGGGACAGTGGTCTGAAGTAAGAAGGCCACATCTTCAGCGGGCCCTGTTGATCCGCTAAACTTGTGCAGTCATGGAGTGATGGACCAGGGGGCGGAGCCGAGTCTTCCCCATGAGTGAAACTGCCAGCGCACCGTCCTCATTTAGCACTCCGTGGAATAGGCTCACACGTGGAGGTAGGCCGCAGTCATCGGTTTTCATACCTGGATATGAAAACAACCATGCTGGTTCCGGGTTGCTTCTAGGGTATTCCCCTCAACCATGGGTCCAGAAGTGGTTGCTGTAAGTTATTTATGTTCTTTTTTGGGGTCCAGAGCCAGAGCTGTATGTGTTAGCGTCTGGTCAGCCCAGCCCTGCCCCCCAGTCCTACACTACTATTAACATGGGAGACAAAATAAATGGTTCTAGTAACTAAAGTGTATTTAATTAATCTGTTGTTAGGGCATTGTGACTATATATAATGCATAATTAATGTGACAAAATACAAAATACAAAAAAATACTGTATCAAAACTTAACAATTAAAGTGATAGTGCTTTGATGATATACTCACAATGCATATCACTTGAAAATTATAATTAAAGTGACATTGCTATCCCAAACCTCCAAATACATTCCTGTGGTTACCTCCAAAGGGATATCTGAAGCTGGGTGGTGGGGTGCTCAACCCAAAAGGAATCTTGTCTGAACTCCAATCATATGTAGTATCACATTTTTTTGTATACATATTTCTTATTTACAGAGACACAAGCTCTTTACCCTGTCTGTGCTTCATCGAATATTGACAATTTTCATTACCAAGTTAGTATTGTACAGTGTGAGATAAATAAGGTTTAACCTTTACCATTGTCCTTAAAAAAATGTGTGTCAGTGTTCAATTTAAATTTTTCTGTAAGTCTAAGGTAAATCAGTCAGTCCAAGAGTCTCTGGATAAACATTAGGATGGAATTTGATGCCTTATTCGCTTCTGTAATATGTTTTGCTTTCTCATCCAATCTGTGTTAAACACTGCTTTGGGTTTTGGGCAGTGTCACTCTATCTGTTTTTCATTTTGTTTGCGAGATATTGGTGGCATTATTTGGTAAGCATGATGTGAGATTGATCACAGAGTTTTCATTTGCAGTTGTCCGATCTGGTTATGCAGTTGAGCCCATCTGTGCTTATCAGCGAGAATTTCAATCTTCATGGAGAAAAGGCTCAATTATTAGATACAGTAAAAGAGACAGAAACTCATGTATGAAGATAAATGAATATAGAAAAAAAACAAGAAAAGAAGAAAAAACTAGATATAGATTATCTGTAACCTATATCAATATGTTTCATTGTTCTCTGTGAATGACATAGCATCATGAATAATATCTATATTGAACATAAATGATTATATATAAACCCTGGCTTCAAATGTTAATGTTCGAGAAGGAAAATATTTCATGGTTACCCACTAATTAAAGGGGAACTGTCACTTCCCAGTATTTATAATAGTATGTTTACTTATCCCTTATATTTAACAAATACGTATCTGTGAGTCGTGAAAAATAGAATTAAACGTAGAAATCCCCACGTCTTTATCCTGCAACGTGGCTCCTCAATCTTCGCTCCTTATCACTCATTATTTTAAACTCTGTCCTTAGCGCCTGGTAATCAGCATAAAGATAATGTACAGAGGGGAGGAGAAATTACACAATGTTTCAATTTCTTCTCATATCCCCTAACTGTGCCTGGATTTAACTGAATGTTGTGATTTGTAAAAATTTGAATACGTGGCATCACATCAGTGTTAATTTTGGTAGCAAATTTCAATGTAGTTTTAATAATAGTCTTTTGACTAAAAAGCCATTTTAGTCGTATTTTAGTCATCTGAATTGTTTTAGTTTTAGTCTAGTTTTAGTTGACTAAATCTCCAGTAGATTCTTGTCGACTAAATCTCCACTAATGGGCTTAGTTAAAGCCTCTATCTGTCTCTTTTGTCCCTTCCCCAGCCCCTCTGTGTCTCTTTTGCCTAGTTTCCACTGAGTGGAACAGTTTGGGTCAGGTGAGCGTTTCCACTGCAAGTTGGACCGCCAGGGCGACAACAAATGTGACGCTACAAAGAACAAAAATGGAGGTCATCCAGCAGCTCGTCTTTGCTCTGCTTGGCTTTTGGTTCTTTGTAGTTACAATACATGCGGCACTGTATGAGAGAAGGTTGAGGAAACCTTTTCATACCTTTGTGCAAGGCTACGTACAGCGATGGAGAAGGAAAGCACCAACTTCAGAGCCAGTTTGCCTGTGAGGAAAAGAGTTGCCATTGCACTGCGGAAGCTGGCTACCAACAGTGACTACAAAAGTATCGGTCATCTTTTTGGTGTCAGTAAATCATCAGTGTGCCGGTGTGTGCAGGACTTGTAAAGACATGAAGCACAGTATTGCCTAAGTACTAATATACTTACCCAGTGGAAGAAGAAGAATGTTACACTGTATACAATTTTAAATAAAAAGTATACAAACGTAGCCAGGATTCAGCTGTAAGCATTTGCAACACTTACCACTCTCTGATTGGTGGATTAAGTAACCAATCAGAGTGTTATGAGTCAAATTACACAGCGTGGGAAAATTCCAAAGAACTTTCCCACGCTGTGTAAAATGACACAGAGCACTCTGATTGGTGGATTTCAAACCAACCAATCAGAGTGCTGTGACAGGTAAATGTAGAGACTTACCTGTCAGTCTCTTCATTTACCTGTCAGAGCACTCTGATTGGATGGCTTAAACCCACCAATCAGAGTGCTCTGAGCCTAATTGCAGGGCAGGGCAAGGCTTTATAAGCCTTGCCCCGCCCTGCAGAGCTCAGTCTGCGCGGAGCCCTCGCCGGGTGAAGATGGATTATTATTTTTTTGCGCTCGTTTTTTTTTTTTTCTTTTTCTTTAAGTGCGTCGGTTATTATGGCTTTTTATTTGGCCTTTTTTGGGGCTGAAAGAAGAAGATTTTAGAAGAAAGAAAACATCAAATGGTAAGGTTTTTTTGTTTTTTTCAGGTACTTAGTTAAATGGTCCCCCCTCATTATTTTTGGGGTGAGGGGGGTAGGTAGCGGTTAATTTTTGGGGGGAGGCTGGGTGACTAGGGGTTTGGGGACCCCTAGTCACCCGGGGAGGGGGGGTTATTTTTTCATTTAGGGCCCCCACCCACCCTCAGGGGTGGGGGCCAGGGAGGAGGACATTAGGTCCCCCCAATTAGTATTTAGGGCCCCCACCCACCGCTCAGGGGTGAGGGCTGGGGGAGGACATTAAGTCCCCTCCAATTAGTATTTTAGGGCCCCCAGCCACCGCTCAGGGGTGGGGGCCAGGGGGGAGGACATAAGATCCTCCCCCCTCATTCTAATTTAGGGCCCCCACCCACCGCTCAGGGGTGGGGGCCAGGGGGGAGGACATTAGGTCCCCCCCAATTAGGCAATAGGCCCCCCTGGGGCTCAGGAGGGGGGATCCATTTTTTTTTTAACAGTGAGCAGCCACTGGCTGCTCACTGTTTAATAGACATGCCCCTACTCGCGGTATAGCGAGTAGGGGCACAATTTACTAATACTAAGTAATTTTTACTTAGTATTAGTAAATGTGGCTGAAAGACCAATTTAGGTCTTTCAGCCTTTTGGTAGATAACTCCCTAATACTGTGGAATTTAGGGAGTTATCTACCAAGCGGCTGCAAGAGACATTCTGAAATTCCTAAGTCCCAAAGTGCCAAAGTTCCGAAGGGCCGAAGTTGCCGAAGTTCCGAATTGCCCAAGTGCCGAATTGCCGAGGTCCCGGAATTACCGAATTTCCAAAGTGTCGAAGTGCCGAATTGCCGAAGAGCCGAATTGTCGAAGTCCCGAATTTTGGAATACCGAACCGAAAATTTTTCCCATGCACATGTCTACTTGCTGTGTTCTTCACAATCTTTGTGAAAGTCGTGGAGAAGACTTCCACCAGAAATGGGATACATCTGCCGAAGTGTCATTATGGGTAATAGCACGGGATAGCGAAAAAGAGTGCAGGGAAGTATGTCATGCTCTGATGCGGCACCTCAAGATTTAATTTTATACCATGATTTTTTTTAAGTTTTACATTTAATCAGACACACCCACAGTCTCTCCAGATTTTTATTCCCCAAAAAATTATCTTTCAAAATAAAATTACAAATAAACAATATATATATATATATATTTTTTTTTTAAATAAACAATTACAAAAAATAAAAATTACAAAATTAAGTGTACAGGTCCTGTGCTGGCTGAAAGGCACTACTGCCTGGGTGGTGACATGGGATCACGACTGCCTCCCAGCACTTGAACAAGCTGCAAAAGGACACAGAGGAAGGACTGGTTGAAGGTAGCCAACTCCTCCATTTCTGCCTCCTGGTGCCTCGCTTCCCGGGAATGCTGACGCAGTGCGTGAACCCACCGCTCAGAAAGGTTCTCCATTCTTTCCTGCTGCCTTTCATCTGCTGCCCGCATCTCTTCCATGACTGTGCGCACATCCAACTGCAACCATCTCCTATCACCTGGAATATACAAAAGACCAGAATGGTGGTTTTTTTTGGCAATGGTACAAAAACTAGGTGGATATATATTAGCTAACATAATGTAAATAAAGAACAGATATAACACATAAGAACTGTGTAAAGACAAATTAAAATAAACTCAATAAACACAATATATACAAGAGAAGCTCTAAACACAATGAAGTAAATTAAATAGCAGTATATGTAGACAATGTACAATTATGATTATGGATTTGATCATACAAACATAAACTACACAGGAATTTTGAGTGAGTTTACAGTTTAATTAAATTAAAAGTTAGGAAAATGCCCAATTACAACTTTCACTCTGATCATCATGTCTTACCAGTGTGTTGATGCCGGGGTGCATTGGGCGTAATCTTTGGTTGGGTTGGTGTTGAATCCATCATACTGGCGCTACTGAATGACTTAGATGGACCATCGTCATCAAAGGCCCTCATCACTGAAGAGGCCCTCAACTGTATCTGAAAATGCACAGCTTACGAGTTTGATACACAAACAACGAGAATAATACATGATGTTAACCATTAACTATCTTAAATGGCAGTAAGCATCAGGTAGTAAACAATGGGATGCTGAGCTAGTAAACAATGAGATGCTAGCTACCATACCCTTTCCTTTCCTTCCACTGTACAAATAAAATGTGTTTTTTGTGCAAAGAGTGAATGGTTTTGTGCAGTGATTTTTATAAATGGTTAGCAGAGCTAAAGCCAATGCCAAGTGGAAAAAATACTTACCAACAGGCTCCATAATTGATTCGAGAAGTGCAGACACCGAGTCCAGACATCCCTCCCTGCCTTGGTTGGCCGGCCTTTGACAGTAAATGGCGTCTATAGCGTTGTACCACCTCCAAGTACTTTGACTGTTTCCATTACGGCTGCTGGCGTCCTTAATTTTTTTATATTGGCCTTTTAGCTTCTTAAGCTTTACCCTATACTGAACCGACGTCCATTCAAATCCTTCAGCTACCATCCGCTGAGAAATATCTCTATACAGCCTTTTTACCTATTTTGTTACATTACAGACTTAAGTTCAATGTTTTATTAATCTGAATTTTATGTGGTGGATCAGAACACAATAGTCTAATTTGGTGAAGTGAAATGAGAAAAATATATACATAAAGCTATTTTTTAGAAAATAGAAAACAGAAAATTGGCATGTGCGTATGTATTCACCCCCTTTGTTATGAAGCCCATAAAAACCTCTGGTGCAACCAATTACCTTCAGAAGTCACATAATAAGTAAGGGACAATGTTGTTGAGAAGTACAAGTCAGGGTTAGGTTATAAAAAAATATCCAAATATTTTATGATCCCCAGGAGCACCACCAAATCTATCATAACCAAATGGAAAGAATATGGCACAACAGCAAACCTGCCAAGAGAGGGCCGCCCACCAAAACTCATGGACCAGGCAAGGAGGGCATTAATCAGAGAGGCAGCATAGAGACCCAAATTAACACTGGAGGAGCTGCAGAGTTCTGGAGTATCTGTAAATAGGATAACAATAAGCCGTGCGCTCCATAGAGTTGGGCTTTATGGCAGAGTGGCCAGAAGAAAGCCATTACTTTCAGCAAAAAACAAAATAGCATGTTTTGAGTTTGCGAAAAGGCATGTGGGAGACTCCCAAAATGTATGGAGGAAGGTGCTCTGGTCTGATGAGACTAAAATCCCCACAGTGAAATATGGTGGTGGCAGCATCATGCTGTGGGGATGTTTTTCAGCAGCCGGGACTAGGAAACTGGTCAGAGTTGAGGGAAAGATGGATGGTGCTAAATACAGGGATATTCTTGAGCAAAACCTGTACCACTCTGTGCGTGATTTGAGGCTAGGACAGAGGTTCACCTTCCAGCAGGACAATGACCCCAAACACACTAAAGCAACACTTGAGTGGTTTACGGGGAAACATGTAAATGTGTTGGAATGGCCTAGTCAAAGCCCAGACCTCAATCCAATAGAAAATCTGTGGTCAGACTTAAAGGACCACTATAGTGCCAGGAAAACATACTCGTTTTCCTGGCACTATAGTGCCCTGAGGGTGCCCCCACCCTCAGGGACCCCCTCCCGCCCGGCTCTGGAAGGGGAAAAGGGGTTAAAATTACCTTTTTCCAGCGCTGGGCGGGGAGCTCTCCTCCTCCGATCCTCCTCCGTTCCTCCTCCTGGGCTGAATGCACACGCGCGGCAAGAGCTGCGCGCGCATTCAGCCCGTCGCATAGGAAAGCATTTACAATGCTTTCCTATGGACGCTTGCGTGCTCTCACTGTGAAAATCACAGTGAGAAGCACGCAAGCGCCTCTAGTGGCTGTCAACGAGACAGCCACTAGAGGATTAGGGGGAGGCTTAACCCATTCATAAACATAGCAGTTTCTCTGAAACTGCTATATTTATGAAAAAATGGGTTAACCCTAGAAGGACCTGGCACCCAGGCCACTTCATTAAGCTGAAGTGGTCTGGGTGCCTAGAGTGGTCCTTTAAAGATTGCTGTTCACAAGCATAAACCATCCAACCTGAAGGAGCTGGAGAGGTTTGCAAAAAGGAATGGGCAAAAATCCCAGTGGTAAGATGTGGCAAGCTCATCGAGACTTATCCAAAGCGACTTAGAGCTGTGATTACCGCAAAAGGTGGCTTTACAAAGTATTGACTTTAGGGGTGTGAATAGTTATACACTTTGACTTTTTCAGTTATTTTGTCCTATTTGTTGTTTGCTTCACAATAAAAAAAAAAAGTCTTCAAAGTTGTGGGCATGTTCTGTAAATTAAATGATGCAAATTCTCAAACAATCCATGTTAATTCCAGGTTGTGAGGCAACAAAATACGAAAAATGCCAAGGGTGTGAATACTTTTGCAAGGCACTGTATACACCTTTTCATTTCTCACTGATCCATCAAGCTCACTCTGAATAACGCTATCGCCAATTATAGTTAGGAAAGTGGATAGTTCCTAAGCCAACCAGACCTTGCTGTTGTTTGCAGGCATCCTTCTCCTATTATCTGGAGTGAATGGCGATGTTTTGTTTGTTTTGCGCTTGTCTTTGATGTGAGCAGTGGCGTTTTTCTGTCTGCCAATCAATGGAATGTATCGTGTGATGCCAGTAGCTCCACCCTGACCATACCATACCATTTCGTATGGACCTACAACTGAAGGGGGCCCAGGAATGGTGCGGCTTACTTCGGTTGCACGGGTCACTTTTATAATGGAAACACTCAAAATAGCGTACCAAACCATACTGACCCAAACCGTTCCCTTCTAGGTATCTCTCTATTAAGCCCCGGTCTGTCTCTTTTGCTCCTTCCACAGCCCCTTTTAATTTTGGTGGCAAATTTCAATTCAGTTTTAGTCATCTTTTTTTCACTTAAAAGGCAATTTTAGTTTTAGTCATATTTTAGTCATCTGAATTGTTTTATTCGACTAAATCTCAAAAGATTTACCAAGCTGACTAGAATTGACTAAAATAGTCAACAAAATTAACCCTGCATCACATAAAGAAAAAGTTAATACAAGCTATAGGTGATTTTCATTGTTTTATTCAATGATGACCTCTCTTTATGAGTGAATGCATAAATATGTACTTCCTCATACAGCATATTTTCTAAGACTGAGGCAATAATGTAACTATATGATATATTTTCAGGTTTTATTTTACCTTTTCTCCCCATTTCAATGCAACTTTGGGTTTTCACTGCCTAAGCACTTAAACCCAGTTCCAGTATGAAGAGAAATCATGGCTCCATAGAACGTTCTGTCATCTTCCTTGCTACAATGCCCAGTCAGTGCCTCAGTCAGCAAAAGTGAACTGATGTTGGAGTCAGGTAAACCCTCAAATCATAAATAATTTAAATCATCTCCCAACAGGTAAACAAGCATAAGAGCGAATGTAATCAGCTCCTTCACTCAAACTGCACATAGAAGCATTTAAAAAGAGAACTCAGAACTGTGTAGATAATGCACATTATAATATATATGTTAAACCCTCATAGGGACATCATAGTAAAGTTGATATTGTTGCAGCCAGATTAAAAAGCTTTGTACATATGGGCAGCCTTTTCTCACCGATACATGCTGAAGAATATTGAGGAATACATCACTATTGTAAAATTGAGGGTTTTTTACTACATTTTTGGGGGAAATAAAGGGACTTCCAAGCTTCCAAGCATTGTGCTCCACATACTGGTCCACCTAGACTCTATTACCATGAATAACAATACCTACAGGAGATGTATAGACGTTATTCCCAACATGCTGGCTCCTTAAAAGTAGTGGTAATTGGGGTACATGTGTCCAAGAACATGAACTTTAAAGTTGATAACTATTAGTACAGGGAGCACAGTGGAACGTCCTTCCTATATTGGAAGAAGTATTAGACATTCTTTGTTTGACAGATTCTTCCACCACATGATCTAGCTTTCACTCAGCTATTTAGCTACCATTCTCTACTTTTGTACCTTCCATTATTTAGTCCTTTTACTTATTGCTTCTCTTGACTGTAGGTTTCCTTACAAGATCTGTGTGCACAGCAGCATGGCTTTACCTTGTTATGTGCTATAATTCTATAGCTAGGGTACCATATAATTTGAGGCATCAATTCTGTTCAATTTTTATTTTTTTCATAATTAAATGTATTTGCAATAAGCCATATGGGATATAAAAGAAGTAGCATTTCATGTCATTTAAAAATAAAAATCTGCACTGGCTTGGAAAACCTGCAGTGTCCCTGGAGCTATTTTTGTCCTCTTTATGCCTTATTAAATACAGGCAACTTTCCTCTTTCCTGGCATTCGTTTGCCTTTCGGTTCCTGTAGTTGTGTTCTGCAGCTCGGCCTTGCTATGCTAACCTTGCACTCAGCATTCTACCTGCTGCCTAATTGTTCTGGAAATCATTGAAGTGAGATTTGTGAGTAAGGGACATTTAGGGAATTACCCGGTCAACTTGTTCTGGGTTTCGCTATTCAGGGCACCATTGAAACATTATATTTGTTAGGATGGGAGTCGGTAATTATTGAACGTTTATCACAAATTAACAACAGTGTTGCTGTAATAGTTTGATTAATAGAGTGTACCACTAAAACAACTACGTTCATCAGTCACTTACTCACCTAACAATTTGCACACACTATCTGCATGTAGTCTGCTAGCAAAACTTCCACACTCACCCAGCATGCTCTGCTGAGAGAAGAGCATACTTGGTGGTTGTGGTAGTGCGCAGCTTTACGGCTAGGCAGTTTTGCTTCGAAGCCTTCTCTCCTTTCTCCGGCTATTGAAGGTAATGTTGGGTGACATACTGACATATGAGGGCTGATATTGCAAATCACGCAAGCATTGCTACTCAGTGCTGCTAAAGGAATAGGCGGCGGAGCCATTCATATGCTATATTGCTGCCGCTGTCTGATGCTGGCAGTGAGCTGTAGTGGTTATGGTGCTTGGTGGGTTCTTTCAAAGCAAGACCCCACATTTAGATGATTAGGTGAACTTTGGTGGTAATTTCAATTTCTGCATTCATTTTCTTTTCTTGTGTTAATCACAGTTTTGTAAGTTTTTGTTATGGTTGGAGAATGGAAATAAAATGAGCAAGTTACTACTATATTCTTGCTACAACATATATCCATTCTTCACATAGACACATAACATGGGGTTTTATTCACTAATTCTACTTGCAACATTTAAGCAAAAAAGCGCTGATCCAGAAAATAAAACCTCAAACTCAGCTATGGTTACAGCTTGACTTGATAGTAACCAAATTGTGTAGCTGGTAAATAAATTGCAATATATATCATTTTTGTCAAATGCCCAGATAAAAAAAATATATATATATATATATATAAAAAAAATACTTGAATACAGAAACACAAATTTTACAACAAAAGAAAACTAATTAGAAAAAAACAAAAAACTATTTCAGATGAGAAAAATTAAGGTATGTTTCTTTTACTTGGCAACATTTTATCTTGGGTACAAGAGAAAAAGCTCTCATCATCATAAAACGGAACAAACACACTAATATCGAACATTCTCTTTTGGCAGTGGTGATCTACAAAGTGTTTTTAAGCACACATTTTGTAAACCGAGTAACTGGAAAGGAAGTGAAAGGAGTTCATGACAGTACAAGGTTTGTTGGTCTTGCAACCTTAGTGCTATATAAACCATGTCCTGAATGATGAACTGGTGGGGTCAGGAAAGCTGATTTCAGCAGACTTCCTTTAATGCCAGAGATAGAAGCAGGAAATCCTGTTTTTAGGAGCTAGGAAAGCCTTAAAAAAAAAAAGAAAAAGAAAAGAAAACTCTTTGTTGCTGAAGTCCTAACAATAGCAGCCACAAGTGATTAATTCATGTGTCTAGAGTCACCAGCAGAGAACAGAAAGAAAGCTTTCAATATAATAACCAGCACGCATCAGCAGAATTGGAATGTGGCATCCATGGAACAAATAACTGGTTCTAGATATTTATATATTTATAAAATATTTTATCAGGAAGGATACATTGAGATTTCTCTCGTTTTCAAGTATGTCTCCTTACAGAATTATAATCTCTTTTTAAATATATTTCCAGATTGCAATTAAAAGGGCAGTGACTGGGGGGGCAGAGCTGACCAGCAAACCGAACAGACAGACGTGCTGAGCTGTTGCTCCGTATCGCCGAGCAAATAAAACACAGTTAAGCAGGTATTACACCGACGGAAAACCATTCCTCACCTCTATAACACGATGGGAAAACAGGCCAGAAAGGTTGAAGTTGCTCTGGGCTCTGGATCCCGAAATATTGGTGATTATATGCATGGAGGCCTCTCGCACGTAGTGCCCAAAATGGCGGAGCAACATGAGGAGAACTTGTCGTCCGAGAAAGAACCCTCCATGGATAACTTGTATGACATCCTCGCGACTGGCCGTCTGCATCTGGAGTCCTCGGACGAGGACACCAACACTCCAGCCACAAAGGGCAATATAAAAACATTGCTGCATGATATCTGCACAATGTTCCAGGCGGACCTAGCGATACTTCGAGAGGACATCATAATCTTGTTGTGAAAGGTTTAAATCCCAGCTGGTCTACACATATTTTTATCTATCTGTCATTGATGAAATTAGTACTTTGCGTGACCTACAAAAGGTACCTGGTCTCCTTACATATTACAGTATGGGATTTATTCGCTAGACCAAGAAGTGTAATTTTGCTGTAATTTTAACACAAAAACAAATGAATCCATAATTAAAGGAAAATTGTCACAACAAAACTATGTTTAATATAATAATAATAACTTCATTAAGTATTGAAAGGAAATGAATTTCTTTCTAAATAAAGTAGATGTTAAAACAAAAACAAATTTATAAAAACATATTCCTCCTTTAGCTCACAAGGAGAATCAAGGCCACAGAGGAAATGTCCTCACACCTAACGGCTGAGCAGTTTTTAATTGCTGCAGAACAGAAGCAGATCAAGGTATCCCATGCAAACATGGTACAAAATATGGCCGAATATGAAGACTGCAGCCACAGTTAAAATGTTAAGATCAGAGACGCCTTCTACAGCACTTACTACCTCACAAGCAGGATAAAAGCTAACAGGCTAAAAGCAACCTAGTAGATAATATCTACAAAATCTGCATGCAGGGCTGGCCACCCCAGCTGGCACCCAGCAGTGTCATAGTTACCTAGACAAGATCGCAGTTATGAGAGCGGTGCAGTGGTGAGGGACTTACCCTCCCTGGCCTTCAAGCACACACTCTCTCATGCTACAATGATTTGTCCATGTCCACCATGCTCTGGAGGCAATCGATGCACCCTGTTATCAGGGTGCTGCGGAAACAGAAGATTCCATATCACTGGGGCTCACCACGCTCCTTACAGGCTACCCTTGATGACACACAAGTTACTATGACATGTTTTGGAAAGAGGCAGAGCCGTCACTATACAGTATTACAATTAATATTTCCATCTTGGTATCTGGTATTACTACCAAAATTATGTTTTGACTACTCTACCAATAAATTTATATTTTACCATAACTATTTCATATCCTCTTCATGGGGACCCATGGCATTCTGAAATATCATGTGATAAATAGTCAAGGGCCAAATTTAGCATTTCCACAAAAAAATCCCATATTCTATGCTAAGGTCTAGAAAAAACAAAAGGTTTATGAAATTACTCATTATTCCTAAAGAGTTTTTATGTGTCTTTTACCAACCAGACGTACATTTTTTCACTTGGCATGTTCAACTAATTCTGACTAAAGTACTTCAAAGCTATAGCAGAGAGTAGCAAACTACATCATTCTGCTTCATTGCTGAAACATACGTGCATAATAAATGTATACTTATTTAAAACTTGCTGTAGCACCAGGAGTAATCAGATAGGGTCCAAAAGTTGGCTCTGCAGTATTCTAATAGTTTTTAACACCACAACAACAGGCCCAATACTTTAGGTTTTGGTGACCACAAACCTTCCAAGAGGAGTTATTAAACACATTAACAGGACCATTTGGTGATTTCGACACCTAAAAGAACCTGAGATACCTTTTTAAGAAATAACCAATAACCTAAAATAATGTATTAGCACATGAACAACAGAACAAGCACCAAAAATACCTCCCCTAACTTGATGTGTACTAGAGATTCCGTATTAATTAATTAGAACAATTAAGGACAGATATACGCTGTAACTTCAATGGAGACATGAGCATCAGAACTGAACCATGGAGCAATGGAAGAAGGTTGGCTGGTCTGAAGAATCATATTTTCCTTTTGTTTCGTTTTAGATCAGGATAGCCTGGCGTGCAACAGATGATAGTAGGATGCACAATAGGAAGAAGGAAGGCTGGCGGAGGCAGTGTCATGCTCTGGATCCTGGTATTCATGTGGATGTTACTTTGACATGTACCACCTACCTAGAGATTCTTGCAGACCACGTACTCCCCGTAATGGCAATGGTGTTCCCTGATGGCAGTGGCTCCTTTCAGCAGGATAAAACCAGGCAACCAGTCAGAAAACACTATTGAGCAGCTACTGTCAACTGATTGTAATGCACCTCTAAGAATATTATGGGACTAAAAAATTTACAGAAACAGGGTACAAAATTAGAGGAAGATATTAATTAGGTAAAAAGGCAAGAACTTGAACGTCTCAGATGAAATATTAGTTTATAAAAGAGCTGATTTCTCTTGGAATCAGTGATTTTATAACATAATATTTGTAGGGATATGTTAATTACCCCTAAAGCACTTCAAGTTTTGGAGCGTTTATTTAATTCCTTTAATTAGCAGTGATTTCCCAGTATACACAGGATCATAACCTTACATATTGGCAAGAGAATTTGTTTGGGGCCTGAACGCAAAATGTAAGCCTTCTCTGTTAAAAGTTCAGTGGGCTAAGGTATCTGCTGTAGACATCTGCTCATAACCTTGTTGTAAAAGGTTTAAATCCCAGCTGGTCTACACATATTTTTATTTATCTGTCATTGCTGAAATTAGTACTTTGCATGACCTACAAAAGGTACCTGGTCTCCTTACATATTACAATATGGGATTTATTTGCTAGACCAAGACGTGTAATTTTGCTGTAATTTTAAAACAAAAACAATTGAATCCATAATTAAAGGAAAATTGTCACATCAAAACTATGCTTAATATAGTAATAATAACTTCATTAAGCATTGAAAGGAAATTAATTTCTTTAAATGAAGTAGATGTTAAAAAAATATATATATAAAAATTATAAAAACATATTCCTCCTTTAGTATACGACAGTATCCTTCAGCCATATACATGCACCTTGGGTCAGATAGATTTGAAAACAGTTAGTCTCTATGGTCTTCCCTGCTTTTACTACCTGCACAGAAGCAGGGAAAACCATAGAGACGGTCTGAGCCAAGGTACTTGTATTTGTCTGAATGATCCTGTCATACACTATAGGTACGAATTATTTTTTCTCATATTTTAGAAATACTTTATTTAAAAAAATCTCTTTACTTTCAAAGCTTGATGACAGGATTATTATATTAAAACATTTTTTGAGATGACAATTCGTTAAGCTTGCAAATATTCAAATTTGTCTCTCTGTGCAATTTTTCAGTCCCCTTCTTATTTCTCCAAAATGTCTATTTCAGTGAATAAAACCTTAAGAACTAAGGGTGGTTTCTTGCCCGGTCACACACTGAATTAAACACACACCCACTCTTTTATTGTAATGCATGTATGTTTTGCTTTGCTCTCTCAGGAGACGTTCAAATATGTTTTCTGCAGAGTTGCCATAGAGAACATGATATGCATGTATCCCGGACGCACTACCCTCTGTGAATGAAGGGACTCCTGTGTATTCTTTAGAATACTGTTATATTGCTCTCAAAATGTCTTCAATCATCAATCACACGTGGTTGGAAATATCCTTCTGATTGAATATCTGACATGCACTAACAATATCTGCCCACTACCACTTGTTCTTAATCCAATGATATAATAAAATATATATTTCAAATGCTATTTCAGTGAAAAGCGAGGAACCCTGGCCTTTGTGAACTTGGCCTCTAACAAATTGGTGCTTAGCCACAATAACATAAATAGATAATGCGGTTTACTTACGACACAAGGCTAATGCTCGGCAGACTTTAAATATTTGGACATATTATGCACAGCATTCAAGAGGATGTTTACAAAGGAGGAATGATGTATTAGTACTGGATAGGTAAGCTGCCAAAATACAAATAGCTTGCCTAGTTACTGTACTTCAATGTAACCAAAAGGTGTTAAACAGAAGATTTTTTTTTAAAACAGAAGATGTTTCACTTAAAATGCCTGCTAATTGAGCAAAATCAATAAATAAGTTTATAATTAGCAGCAAAGTACTTTTATTTTCAAATAATCCAAATTTTAATTCTAATATTAATTAGGTTTACTAACCGTCCCATTCCTAACTGTTTAAATAACTAGGGACCTTTTTTAAATGGACATTATAGTCACCAGAACCACTGCTGGTTAATGTCTATAGCCTGTAACTGCAGCCGTAGCACTGTAAACACTACCTTTTCAGAGAAAAGGCAGTGTTCACATTGCTGCATAGTAACACCTCTAGTGAAAGTCACTAAGATGGTCACTAGAGCTGCTTTCTAGTCCAGTGTTGCACAGTACTGGCTTTCAGGGTCTGCATGCTCTGCATGGAGGCGCTGTACTTTCTCCACATAATCAATGCATCTCTATGAGGAGATGATGATTGGTAGAGCACAGCATTTTGCCATGCATGCGTAATAAGACTCCTTTGAATTTCCTATGGGAAAGCATTGGATTGAGATAATCAAGATTGATGATCTTAGCCATGGAGGCAGAGCCAGGCACAACCAGCTATGGAGAGACCGGCGGTGTGTAGGAAAAAAGGTTAGTAAAATCACCTCTAATCTCCACAGGCAGGGAGGCCGAGAACATAAATGGCAAGTTCTGCACTGTAGTGTCAGGAATACATGTTTATATTACTGACACTATAGTGTTCCTTTAATTTAGTATTATTTTGCTTTGTGGTATTTCAGATATCAGAGATCTTTATTAAAGAAACATTCGCACTACCATAAAAACTTTAGCTAATTGAAGTTATTATGGGGCAAGTCCTGTCTTGGCACCTTACTTCCTTCTTCCCAGCTGTAGAAGTATGAGGTAAGCCAGGCAACCGGGGATATGCAATGGGCATCAGCTGACACTATTAGCGGATGAACAGGTGCCTGGCAAAACCTTCCTCACACTGTGTAGGCAGAGAGCAAGGAAGACGAGGCAGCAGTGTTGGTGCTAAGGGAAAAACTTGAGGATTAAAACTTTGAAAAATTACCTTTTGGATTTTATCAATGACTTAAAGTGACACCCATATTCCATATCCCACCTACATATATCTCTCTGGTAACATCCCAAACTCCACCCATTCACAAGTGGCCCATTCACGTCATTCCAGGCTGAAACCAAAACATATTTTTAATGCATTATTTAATAAATAATATTTTTGAAAATGATGCAGAAACAACAAATCTAAAATATTGAAATATAAAATATTTAAAATTGCAGCATTTTCAAGATATAGCCACACTTCAGAAGATTTAACCTTTGCCTTCACCAGGGAGTAGCTTAACCAATCAATAGCTTACCATTCTCGTTTATGGAGCCTTAACTATTGGACATGTTTAAGGGTTAAAGTGCAGCTAGGTTGCCAGCTCTATAATTCTCTTTGCAGAGATTAGACGTGTGACAGTTACAAGCCTACACATGAGATGCCTGTTTATCTGTTGGTTGTGTAGGGTGGAGGGTCTGAATGGCAGATTTCAAAGCACTCTGTGCGCAATCTCAGTTCAACTGAGAGCATAGATTTATGGGATGTGCAGTTCAGTTAACTGAGATAAAACTCCCAGAATCACGGACAGTACTTCCTGGTGACACACTGCTTGGAAGAAAGGTAAAGGGGGGACTTATGTTGCTGTGATATTATGTGCCTCTGCACAGGAGCCAGCAAGATGGACGTAGTTTAGAGTGAGGGACATAAATAGAGGGGAAGGGTTTTCATGCAGAATGCTACAAAAAAATCATCTATTTATTAAGGACAAAATCTATAAAATATACACTTTGGTGTCTCTCTGATCACCACCTCTTATCATTTGCTCTAAAGTGCCCCCTCATCCAACAACCTCAGTCTAACCCCCCTCAACTCAGGAGGAACCTTAATTCTATTTACCTCCAACAGCTGTCATCTGATGTTGATTCACAACTGCTATCCATCCCTTCCCTCTCCTGTCCCTCACTGGCTTTCTCCACATATAACACTACCTTCACCTCTGGCTTGAATGCTGCAGCCCTGCTCCAAACATGCACCTCAAGCAGGACACGCCCCCAGCCGTGGTATACTAAATCAACACACTACCTGCAAAGATGCTCCCGTTGTACTGATTACTCCTGGAGGAAGTCTTGCACCCAGGCATACTATCTCCATTATAGATTCCTATTGTGTTCATACAGCGCAGCCCTTGCTCTAGCCAAACAGTCATACTTTTCCTCTCTCATAGTTTATGCTCCTGCAATCCCAGGCGACTCTTTGACACCTTTAACTCTCTTCTTCTCCCTGCTGTGGCCACCCCCCATAATACCCTCTTCACTCTACTGAGACTGCTCTTATCAAAGTTACTAACAACCTAATCGCAGCTAAATCCAAAGGCCACTGCTCCATACTAATTCTCTGCTGCCTTTGACACTGTTGATCATGCTCTCCTTCTTCAAACTCTTCAATCACTTGGTCTCTGTGACTCTGTCCTCTTGTGGTTTTCCTCTTATCTCTCCCAATGCTCATTCAGTGTCTCCTTTTCAAATGATACCTCCTCCCCTCGTCCTGTCTCGGTTGGAGTCCCACAAGGCTCTGTCCATGGTCCCCTTCTATTTTCTTTTTATACTGCCTCTCTTGGCAAACTTATTTCCTCATTTGGATTCCATTACCACCTGTACGCTGATGACACCTAGATATATCTCTCCTCCCAGGACCTCTCCCCTTCCGTCCTGCAACGTGTCACTGCTTGCCTTTCTTCTATCTCTGACTGGATGTCCTCCTGCTTTCTGAAACTCAATCTCTCTAAAACTGAGCTCCTTGTCTTTCCTCCTCCTAATACTGATCCTCCTCTTTCGCTCTCCCCTCAAGTTAGTGGTATCCACATAAGTCCATCCTTGCAAGTGTGCTGTCTTGGCGTCATACTTGATTCTGGCCTCACCTTGAAGCCTCACATCCAGTATGTTGCCAAATCCTGTAAATTCCATCTTAAAAACATAGCCCGCATCCACTCCTTTCTTACGCAAGATGCTACCAAGGAGCTTGTCCATGCTCTAGTAATTTCCTGCATGGATTAGTGTAACCCTCTCCTAATTGGTCTTCCCAAAAGCCATATGGCCCCGCTACAGTCTGCAATGAATGCTGCCGCCAGACTGATTTTCCTCTCTAGTCGGTCCTCTCACACCTCACCCCTTTGTCAGTCCTTACATTGGGTTCCTGTATCCTATAGGAGTCAATTCAAAGTGCTAACCCATACCTATAAAGCACTAAACAATTCTAGCCCCTCTTATATCTCTTCACAGATCCATAGGTATTCTTGGTCTCTCCGCTGTTCCCGTGACCTTCTTCTGTCCATTGTTCGCACCCGTACGGCCAACTCACGCTTGCATGTCTTCTCACGGGCGGCTCCCTTCCTATAGAATAGCCTGCCTACCCCCATCAAACTCTCCCCTAGTCATCAGTTGATTAAGAAGTACCTTAAAACCCATCTCTTTATGATAGCTTATGGCCTCGCAAAGTAACCTCTACCTCACATACCTGTCTCTTGCTCTCTCTTAAAGGGCAGCACTTTACTCTCTCCTCCAGCTCTGCTTCACTCCCAGCTTATTTGATTGCTATTTCCTGTCTTAATGTTAGTTATACCCCACCTCCTATAGAATGTAAGCTCGTTTGAGCAGGGTCCTCTTCAACCTATCGTTCCTGTAAGTTTTCTTGTAATTGTCCTATTTATAGTTAAATCCCCCCTCTCATAATATTGTAAAGCGCTACGGAATCTGTTGGTGCTATATAAATGGCAATAATACTACTACTAATAATAATAATAGGATGTCACTTTAATCTGCAAACTGAAAAAAATCCACGCTTTAAATATATATAAAGTATTGACCTCATATTCTACCCATGGAACTAGGCCTCCTTTAAAATAATAGCACGTATGTTAATGAACAGCTGCAAAAAGTGACGAAGGAAAGAAAAACACTGAAATAAAGAAAAAAAAACATTAGTAACTGTAACGGCACCCCGGGCATAAAAGGGGTTAAACGCCATTTAGAGGATATTCCCCTTCCAGATACACAGGCAGCTACCAAAAACACCAATCTGCCGAACAGGAAACCATACGAATGCTGTAAACAAATACAAACATATGTCAAAATCATCCAAATTGGTCCAGTGGTTCAAAAGATAGATCGAAGTCCTTTGTGACCAAATGAAGCATGACTTTTCTGCCCAAAACCAGTTCCACAGAGTCTTCTATCCTGGAGATAATTGGGAAGTAATCCAATTATCTCCAAGGACAGAGGCAAAACTCCATTGAACACATGGTAGCAAAAGACAATAAAATACATAAAAATATATAACTGTGCAGCTATTGCATAAAACAGGTGCATTCAACATATCCCTAGATAGCTTCGATCTGAGCGCACATTATTACTGAATGGCGCTCAGATCACATACATACAGTTTAATTGCCATGGAGCCAAAGTCTTTCACATAGTCTTTCGTTATACGAATGGGCTCCATGGCATAGCTGTCTGGCGTATCACTGTTCAAATAGGGCAAGTACCGAATGACCCAGCTTTCGTGTCTTTGCAGGGGAAAATCAAGCATTTCAACATGAGGGCCATAGTCTAAAGTCACAGTAACATAATGTGGCGTTTCCACATGAGGGCCATAGTCTAAAGTCACAGTAACATAATGTATAACAGATTGGTCTCGTCACAGTAACATAATGTGGCGGCCACCCCCAGAGGATGAGGGGTTTCGCCACCAGAGATGTTCTTTCCCCCTATTCAGAGTGATTCTTTCCAAATCCCCAGGTCAGTATAGCTGTGTAGCTCTTACAAGAGCTGGTGATTATAGCAAGTACAGCGGTTCCCTACAAACATGAGCTGAGACTCTATGTTGAGGGAAAGCAGGAACTGATTTATTGGTGGCCATAATGGCCTTTGATGACGATCCCCATGCAAGGGGTACTCTTGTAAGTCTCAGTTTGACTGACCACACATGAGGCTCCTGCCCCAAAAGAGTTCCATGAAATCAGGCTGTGCTGTCGGTCTCTTTTGGGGGGGCAGAATTGAATAAAAATACCAAACGTAACCATTCATGAATACAGTCAGTCATTCGTTCTGGTTCAGCAGCTTACTCCCACCGAACGCCATTCAGTTCTCATGTATTTTTCCCAACTTCTGTGGGAGTTCTAGTGGTGTTCACGCTGTCGAGTTAATTCCATGCACTCAACGACTAAACAATGCTGTACGTGTTCGCGCCTAAAGATGGCCACTGCTACGTGTTCGGCCATACTAACGGTGGCCACCCAGCCGGCCTCTCAGAATGTTGTTATAATTGCGGTTACGGAGGTGTGAACAGAGGTGAAAGAGGTAGTTTGTTCGGTATACGAAATAGATAGGTCTCAGGCGTTCGTATACCAAACTATGGAGTATATCAAATAAGTACCAAAATCCACAGCCTGTCATTCAGGAATAGGGAATCCATCACACATAGTAATTATGAAAAGAAATGAGCTCTGGTGAAGTGCAACATATTTTATAGTCCTTGTATCATCACAAATAGAACCAATATTGAACCATAATTTTCATGTTAATTTCAGTTGCCTTGGAGTCATTGGACATCCCTTCTTAAAATTCAAACCTCAATCAAACCCAACCATTTAACTCCTTAAGGACCACATTCATAGATACTTAAGAATTACAATTCGGTCCCTATAGACTCTCTGGTATAATGCAGTGTCCTGTATTCGTTTAATAAGTGGGACAGTCCAATTTTATGTAGGTTCCCTAAAGGCTGTATTGTTACGAAGAAAGTATTCCATCAATGGTCCTTAAGAGGTTATTAATATTAAAGTAAGCTATATACTTAAAAAATAATGTAATGGTTCTTGAACTATATGTTTCAGAAAAATTAGAACTATTAGGTTCAGGACAAAAAGACGAATAATTATAAATGCGTGTTGAAACGTTCTTTCTTGAAATGTAACAGTCTCTAATTAGTACCTGTGTCTCACACTATTGTGATGCTTCTCTGGTTTGAGGGATACAAGTGATTCTATCACATTCAGAAAGTGAATTACTAACGTGCTGCACATGGTCATTTTTAAGAAACGTCACGTAAGCGTTTATTGACTAAACTCCAGATTATGGCAAACTGAAATTCTGTGGGTATAGTTTAGGATAACACAATTAAGCTGTAACTTTAGCTAGGTGGGATCTCAAGATCAGCTATTTTTGCATACACTTTGCAAACTGGATTTCAATTTGCTACAGTTTGGAGTTTGGAGTTTAGCGAAGAGTACTGTCTATCTTTTTTGACAGCTGTGTTAGATGCTGGCAAGTATGAATTATGATAAATTTGCAAGAGAAACTATCATTCTGCTTGAGAAACGAAGACAGTACATATAGATTCATACAGTGGTAGTGTTAGAGAACGCTTGGGATTGACACTCCTATGTCTGTAACTGGACATAAAATTAGACATAATGCCTACATCTCTATAGGAACTGGGCAGAATAAGGGCAGACTTCTTAAAATCCATATTTTTTCAGTTTCAACTTAAATATTTTTTTCAAGTAAATGTATATGTGAGAGATCAGTTGCAGTGGAAAATTAAAACACTAGATTGCTTTAATGCTTTAACAATTTTTTTAAAACAAATATATTGTGTTCATCATCAAGGTCCACTATAACAAAGGACAAATATTTACAAAGATCTATACAGGTGACCCATGTGATGTTTCCCTGACTATTAAAGGAACACTCTAATTTAAAAAATAATAATTTCAAAATGTATTCCAGTGCCAGTACAGACTCCTCACTGCAGCCTGATCAGTAATCAGTCTTGATGACTTTGGTCCAATCAGATGTTTTTCGTAGAATCACGAAAGGCCACACAACAGATTGCAGCAATTGCTGCGATCTGCCAATCCCATGTTACTCTATGACAAAAGATGAATCCATATCTTCTCATAGACAATCGTTGGACAGCACCCAGAATCAGCATGCTTAACAATAGAAACATAGAATGTGATGGCAGATAAGAAACATTAGGCAATAAATCAATTCAATAACTGAATATAATTAAGGCCTCAATTTAATATTGTTGGATAAGATTTTTAAATGATTCGATATTTTAAATAAACTTTTAAAATTATTATATTATGACAATAAAAATCATTTTGTAATATTTGATATTTTTCAATATATGGATTTTTTTAAAATACGATATATATTTTTTTATATTTTAATATGTTGAAAAAAAATAATTTATTCAAAAATATTAAATCATTTGAGAAGCTTAACCAACAATATTAAGTCGGAAGCCCCTAGTGGTTGTTGGACGAATGACAGTCACTAGTAGGTGTGCAAATTGCAAAATGTAAAGATCAAAATCACTTCATTAAGATGACGTGACTTTAGTGCTTAGCTGTCCCTTTTAAGTCCTCAGTCACTGCATTTTCTGTAAACTAAGAGGGTCAAGTAAATATGACTCTTGTTTGGCATGTTTTACAATTTTCCCAAACACACTAATGTTCCAAAAAGGTCCAGTCACTGGTCGGTAAGACTTGGGGTGTGCCAAATAGACAAGTTGCAAAAAATCTTCAATTGGGCAGAAATGGAGATTCCTTTTCTCAGCTCAATGTAACTCACTGTTTAGTGAATATTAGACATAGGTTAAATCCTTGTGATAACTAAGCATCATAATCCCTACAATAGTATTGGTCACAGTGCCAGAAATCCACTACTGCCTTTCATAGTAAGTAGTCAAATTGTTGTTTTGTTTTATTTAAATTTGGCACTTATCTGGGTCTGAAAAAAAGAAGAAAGAGAAGGAGTCTGCGCTAAGTAACAATAAATGGAAGCAGCAACCCTAAAAAGGGAATCCCTCAAAAACCCTTAGTAACAACAAAGAAGGAAAAAAGGGGGTAAAGGGCTGCGCTATAAAATGAATAACTCACAATATAACTGGTGATGATATAATGAATAAAACAGAGTCCGTACAATAATAAAAAATATAAAAATATATAAAACAAAGTCCATGCAGTAGTACAGATCAAATGTCCAAAAAAATGTATAATAATAACGTCTCACTGGTATATGGATAAGCATGTGTACAATCCTCAGGAGTTGATCCGTCCGGGTTGTAGATAGTCCATATATGTGAAGATAAAAGCACAACAGAATTCCAATGGTGTAGTATGTTACTTAAAAGATAAGTGAAATAAAAAATGGAGGATAATATACTCACATTTAATGGAGCTTTGGACCAGCTCTTGGATAAAGGGCACTTGGCGGTATAATCCCCGCTTGAGGATAAATGGTAGCAGTAGATCAATCCGTCCAACTTGGTGTCCGTAGTGGTCCGTAGAATATATGGAGACAATAATAGTGCTCTCAGTGTGAAAGGATAAAAGGAGATAAAGTAATGGACTAATCCCCACCTATGGATTGCTTGAGCAGGATATGGTAGAATGCCAGGAAAATTAATAAATTGAAAGAAAGTGTATATACAATAAAATAAGATTGGCCCTATAAAAAGGAATACCAAATAAAACTTTTTCTTGCCATTTTTGAAAAAGCCCCAGAGGTGAAACGCGTTAAATGGTTTTATACTGTGTATTTTAACAGTAAAAAGTTTTATTTGGTATTCCTTTTTATAGGGCCAATCATATTCTATTGTATATACACTTTCTTTCAATTTATTAATTTTCCTGGCATTCTACCGTATCCTGCTCAAGCAATCCATAGGTGGGGATTAGTCCACCAGAGCTGCACCTATAGAGCAGTATTTTCTGCTCTATCATTGTGAGTATATTTTTACTATTATTTTATCTCCTTTTATCCTTTCACACTGAGAGCACTATTATTGTCTCCATATATTCTATAGTGCAGCCCTTTACCCCCTTTTTTTACTTATCTGGGTCTGCTGAGAATCCGAGAACGGAATATAGCTGAAGTAGAATTTCCTATTTGACTTTAGCAATCTTAACCTGGTCTTTATTAGGATTTAAATAATTTCCTGAGATTGCTAGCTGATGCTCTTAACAAATGAATAATGACGATGTCCACACAGGAACAAAATTGATATAGCTAAAATGGAATAAAAACTTAATCTATAGCCTAATCTAGAAGACAGTAGTACCACAGGTGCCCAAAGGACCCATGTAAAGGTCAAGCAATTTTAAAATGGTTCAACTAATTGCCAATGGATGGAGCTGGTACCATCAGATGGTAGTGGTTATGGTGCTTAGATGAAGGCCTGCTCCACAGATGTTCCTAAAATATATACATATTTATGTATAATCAGTTATTGAATATTGCTAGGTATATAATAAAATAAATATAAAGAAGGAGAAATATCATTATCACTTTTATTGTTTTATCAATGTCTGGAGTCTTTTTGTGATGAATAATGACGAATGACAAGTTTGTGTTCAGTTGGCTCTGTTGGTAAAATAGCTGCAGGGTATATAAGTATGTCATTACCAGGATGAGGACTCTGTGTGTTCATATTTTTAATTCCCTTTGCAAATAAACTCATAGATGACAGTGCTTCAAAAGGAACAGCGTTATATATATTTTTTTGTCAATGCTGACAACACTGCAAACAACAAAGAGACTGCTCTGCTCACAAATGCCTGCCTGTTTATATGTGGCTCATGCTGTTACAATGGGAACCATATGTCTTCCATACAGCTGGGAGATTGGAACATAGGCAATGTAATCTACACATAATGAATTTACTCATTTCTTCGTGTTGAGTTCTAAATCTCCTGGTCACCACATTCACAATGGAATACAGCAACATATTCGACTTCTGATTCCAACAGTCTATTTTTATTTTTTTTAATGGACCAGTTATACAGAGATGTGTGGATCAAATGTTCTGGTAAGACATGGGGGTTCTAATGATATTTATGCACAAAGAATTGTTGGCCATTTTGAGGATTTTGGAGTAAGATATTTTTCCATATTGGCTTTGTAGGCCGCAGTTTAGTCAAAATGTAATTTCCAATTTCACAATTTTACTGCTCAGCTATTTTGGCTTTCATTCAGTGAATTTACTTTTTAATTCACCATTAAATAAAATCTTCAAGTGGCACGTTTTTCTAAAATAAAAATTGGCAGAAACTGTATTAGATAATGATAGATACCTGACCTTTCATTTGGATGCACAGTAAGTTAAAAGAGCTACTCTCCTCTAGTTCTTCCTACCAAGGTCTTCTCACCATCTTTCTTCATCTCTTGAAATGTCAGAAGGTGTGTAGTTCTTTCTATACTACAGGTTCTTCTACAAATCTTCTCCTCAGTGGTTACCATTTTCTACCTGCCATCACCTACATCACAGCTGATGGAATAAAAGCAAGAGAGTCTAAAATCTATTACAATTGCTGTTTCTCGTTGTTTGACTTTTTACAAAGACATGCATATGACAGCTTACCCTATATGTATCATTGTATTACGTAAGCAAATATATAGGCAGATTTTCATATGGAAAAAGCTCACAAGTGAAGTATTTATGAAGGGAAGTGTATATGTTTCTTTAATCAGTAAAAAAACATATACACACATTTTATCTGGGAACACGTTCGATTTCATCTTAGTTATCATGAATACTCTCAGAAATATTTGTATTACGTCCTCCTTCCTTTTCATTGTATTTGTACCCTTTGAACCACAGCCAATGTTTAGCATAAGAAATGTGGTGAGCGATGTCACCCAACATAAAATCCTGCTTCAGTGATCATTAGATATTTATATAAAAGTGTTTGCAAGGCTAATACATGTTATTAATTAATATTATTATTACTATTACTGTTGTCTATGCTGTTACTTTTTGTTTATTATTTCTCAAGTCTGTTATATGAATTTTCAGTCCAACGGCAATCACTGCTAGCCATGTCTTTCTCATCTATATATCATCAAATAAAGTTTTATAATAATAGAAGATCTCATAATTAAAAACATACACCTTTACACAACTTGTTTATATAGTTCCTGAACTAATGCACTTTTCTATTACAGTTTTTTCATTTCTAAACTGAAAATAGTTTTATAAATTGCAGTTGGGAGTTGGTTGTCTAGTTATTATTCTCTGGGTTAGTGGAGGGTACTGCTGTTCTGGTAAAGAACATTAAAATTGGCATTTATAATCTAGTAACACTCAGAGGACCATGGTGTATATATGTATATGTTCAATACACCTTCGGCATTCCAAAGGTTAAAATCATATTTCTCATGTACGCAAGGAGTGCCCATTGTATGGAGGGATAGCCTGGGGAGCAGTACCATTCAGTGTCAGTGTAGTTAATGATCACCATTAGCATGTGTAGGACAACTTGTCCTCTGGCAAGCAGATACAGGCAAGATTTATTTCTGCATAATATTCCCAGATAGGCATAGGTGCTAGCAACCAAGTTATCAGTATGAAATCCAGAAGGCAAGTGAGGACCAAGTCAGACAACGAAATACCAGGCACAGTCACCTGTGTTTTAGAGTCAGCATAAATATTTAATAGTTTGCTTTGTAGGTCTTGACATTTTTGCCTTAGGTCCAAATAAATTTGTGACTTTTTATTTTTTTCCAAAAATTAAGTTTGCTGTAAGTTATCCAGGTTTGAGTTCTGGGATCCTTCACCCTAAATAGAATTTTTGGACTTGTAGTGCATTGTTAGCTAAATGTATTTATATATACAGTGTGGCTGTCATGTGTACGAGGCACACGGTTAGTGCTTACTTATTCTACATCATTTGGCACAAAGCTACAACTGAGAGCAAAATCATAGCTTAACATCAATTTCAGTTCTATTATTCAGCAGAGTTCCATAAAATGAATACTTTACTGTTATTTTGTGAAAGCTGCAATACTGAAGTGTACAGATGACCAAAAAAAAAGAAATGTGACTTCAGTTTTAACAATTAGGTAGGAGGTTGGCAGTCAGATGCCTCCTAACATTTAGACGGCCCCAGGCATCAGCTTACTTTGCCTATTGGGAAATTTTGGCTGTGCTTATAGAGAAAAAAAGATGGAATAATTAGCCTACAATGAGACCTTGGGGGATTTTTCTGGTCCCAACATTAGCTTAAATCTAATAATGTGATCCCGGGGGAAGATTCATTTCTGGCAATGGTATACTTAGAAGAATCATTCAGCTGATATTATGATGATATGTGGTGGATAAGGAGAATTTGCAGAGAAAATATGTGGAAAAACTTAAATATGATGATGTGCAGGTTCATGTAAAATTTTATATTGTCGTTTTCCTACGTCATAAGCTTGACTCAACTAGCCATGAAGTCTAGACTTCGTCTGATCATAATATTGAAAAAAAAAAAGAATGTGGAAGAGACAAGAAAAACATTGATGGTGTTATTTCTGCAAAGATGTGGGTATGAATCAACAATATTATATTCAGGCACAATCCAGTTCGCTGTGTGTCTGATGAACCACCTTGAACAACTACAAATGGAAATTTGTGAGCAATCATATAAAAGGCTTTAAGAAATAGATAAAACAGGATTGTGGTGGTGTGGTAAAAAAAAAGATTAGAAGAAAGGGACTATTAGGACTTGAGGGTTAAAGATAGACAAAGAAAAAGATAAAAAGGGGAAGGGACAATAAGGTCTAAAAAAGAAATTAATGTATTTTTTGCATTTTCTCAGTTGCTATCAAAGCTTGAGAGTAAGCAAAATGTATATATTTCAACAATCAAGAGGCATACCAGAAGCCTACTAATGATAATTATTGGTTTGAGGTTGCTTGCTTTTCACAGTTGTCCAAACTTATATTAGATAAAGAGTAAAATACATCATGGAGTTCAAGCAGCCAAGAATAAAGCCCAAATTATTCTGTAGCCGTCCACCTGATCTAAAAGAAAACATGGTTAATCAGACTAGGGAACTTTCTTCCATTACTCCAAGGTCCAGTTCTGACGCTCACATCCCCATTAAGGGTCATCTAGGGCACTGTGACCAGTCTGCCCCATATGCAGCAAACTACAATGTACTACGTGTTCTGATACCTTTCTATCATGGACTGCATTATGTTTTTCAGAAATTTGAGCTACAGTAACTCTTCTCTGTGATTGAACCAGGTGGGCTAGCCTTCACTTCCCACGTGCATCAATAAGCATTGGCTGCCCATGGCCCTGACACCAGTTCTCTGGTTGTCTTTTCTTGCACCACTTTTGGTAGGTACTAATCACTGCATATCGGGAACATCCCACAAAACTTGACATTTTGGAGATGCTCTAAGTTCCAGTCGTCTAGCCATCACTATTTGGCCATTGCCAAAGTCAGATCGTTTCACATGCCCTTTTTCCTATGGAATTCAAAAACTGACTGTTCACTTGTTACCGAATATATACCACCCCGTGACAGGTGCCATTGTAATAATATAGACAATGTTATTTATTTCACCGGTCAGTGGTTTTGTTGTGGCTGACCAGTCTATGTGCTTGTTCTATTTTTAGATTTCTTTTTAAGTGCATTACTGTTTTTAACCATTATTTAGTGTATAATGAACACAGAGTATTGAATGGATACTTAACATGCATTAGCAAAATGGTAACAAAACAGTTTCATATCTAAAGTATAGAATAAACAATAAGATTTTCTAAACCTTTCTCACCATTTTATCAGCATAATAATGCTAAATATGCTTATCCAGTAAAGATTTTATGAAAAAAAACCCATTGGTATAGAAATGCATGTAATTAGCAAAGTAAACTTTTGGATTAGGCTAAAATACACAATTACGTTCCTAATTATACAGTTTTGATTGGTGTAAAACCAGGGTAAACCATTAGTATGCTAAATAGGTGGTCTTCCTGGAGATTTTTGTGAAATGCTTGTTTGTCAAAATCCAAAGGACTGCACCCATAGTCTATATGCACCACAATTACTATAATAAGATGCAGTGGTTATGGTCCTTTGAGCGTCACTTCAATACAGTGCAATTACAGGGGTTTTTTTTTGCTGAAAAAAAGTTAAATTCTGTCTTTTATGAGTCTTTCAACACCAATGTTATAGTGGATTGGAATTTGTCAGTAGCCCAACCTATTGCTCCACACATGTCAGATAAGCCTTCGTTGTTCTCCATCTTCAAGGAGCCATTTTTGACCTAGCTTGCCTTAGGTCGGATGTTCTTTGATGGAAGGCTACCATTTGGGTGGTGGAACTTCAACACTGAATATTGTTCAGTGCAAAACAACCACAGCAGTGTTTTCAGTGCGTGACGTACCAAATCAATAGACCTCATACTTACTTCTCAGTTGTGACTGGTGAAGTTTTAAGATGGTGGGGCACCAGACACTGTCCATGGAATTTGACCCCCAACTCTTCTCTCAGGAAACCCCACCTCTCCCAATCTATAGGGCATATATAAAAATATTACAATAACTGTCAAAATAAAAAACAATCTTTATTTCATTGGTTTAAACCCTTGAGTACCAGAGATACCAACATTGCAAAGCAAGTCTTAGTGGCACACCTCTAAAGGTATACTAAAAGGGTAAGAAACACATATATATATACTGTATGCAGGAACCTACTTAGGTTAATTAGGTGCACTATTCCACTATACATTATGCTAAAACATGAGATTATTACAATTGTCAGCACAAAAAAATCCAGTTTAAAAAAGAAGACTTAAGGATACTAGACAAAACAATACAATTTAACTGAGCTGTGCCTAGATATATGAGGTAGGCTGCCAGCACACTTCAGCAGACACAGGTATTCTTGTTACTGGGGGAAACATTTCCAGACGACACACAGTGAACACATTTTCAGCAGACAAACTCAGTGCTGAAATGAAGGAAACATTACTGAAAGGCACACAATGTTGCCTTTACATGATACATTATTAGCAGACACTCATAGTTTTGACAATGAATCTCTCTACTTTGTTACTTTGTTACTATAACCTAGTGGTCAAGAGCTTTGTTTTTCATTCTGGCAGCTAGGATTCAACTCTTGCATGATCATTGTTTTAGACATCATACATGCAGTGAATATATTCACTGCAACTCTTGCATGATCATTGTTTTAGACATCATACATGCAGTGTTGCATGTTTACTCCACATAAATGCAGTAAGTGAAATTAATGTAGTATTTTCAAGTTTCAATAAAGGTGTTCACTAAATATATAAAGATAATATACATTTGATAACTACACTAATTGTGGAAAAATAAAGAATAAAAAAAAAATCACCATACAGAGTTTGAAATCATTGCCTCCTGAATTATGATTCAGATGCCCTAATGGAGATTAAATGAGGCACTTCAAAAATCACCTCTAGGGACATACTGAGCATGTCTGAGGTGCTCTCATTCTGGACACATTTTACAAATGACCTAAGTTCTACACATGACCATCTGCTCCCAACATATATACTAATAGCTATCAGCTGCTCTAGTAAAAAAAGGGGGAGGTGAAATTATAACACTGCAGTACTGCAGAGATGTATGTTTACCATTGATAATGGAGATATGTAAGTTAACCTTTTACCAAAGGTAAATAATTTCAAGAGTTTATTATTTTACCACTGGTGTTTTCTTTTTTATTTATGACAACAATCAGCTGTGTCACTCCATAAGTGCCCCTATGTATGAACCACCACTATTAATTCCATACTCTGTTTAAAGGCATTTACTTATTTAAAGTGTGCATGTAAATGGCATATTGTAATAAAAAATGATCTCTGTTTAGTATAGGTCTACAATTCATTAAAGAGACACTCTGGACTCCTAAAGCACTTTAGCTTGCTGAAATGTTTTATGTGTGAATTGCAGACTTCAATAGAAATTGGCACTTTTTAAAATTAATATTGTTACACCCCCCAGGCTGTCAATCAGACAACAGTTCCTGTTACTACTGATTTGCTTAGCTCAGTGGAGCTAAACTCAAGAGACAGCAATTTCCCAGAGACCTGCTTTGCAAAGACTTCTCATTGAGCTTCATTGGGAAGTCTGTGATTGGACAGCCACAGGAAGTCTGGGTGTGGTTAGAAGAGGAGGGCTTGCAAAGGCAAAAGACAAGATTAAAGGACCACTATAGTGCCAGGAAAACATACTCGTTTTCCTGGCACTATAGTGCCCTGAGGGTGCCACCACCCTCAGGGACTCCCTCTCGCCCGGCTCTGGAAAGGGGAAAAGGGGTTAAACTTACCTTTTTCCAGTGCTGGGCGGGGAGCTCTCCTCCTCCGATCCTCCTCTTCTCCTCCCATGCGGCTGAATGCGCATGCGCGTCAAGAGCTGCGCGCGCATTCAGCCGGTCACATAGGAAAGCATTCATAATGCTTTCCTATGGACGCTGGCGTGCTCTCACTGTGAAAAATCACAGTGAGAAGCACGCAAGCGCCTCTAGTGGCTGTCAATGAGACAGCCACTAGAGGAAATAGGGGAAGGCTTAACCCATTCATAAACATAGCAGTTTCTCTGAAACTGCTATGTTTATGAAAAAATGGGTTAACCCTAGCTGGACCTGGCACCCAGACCACTTCATTAAGCTGAAGTGGTCTGAGTGCCTAGAGTGGTCCTTTAATGCATAATTTGCAAGCTGTTTTAGAATGTGTCATTAAATACATGCATGTTTTTATTGGGGGATATATCTATTAAAGGACCATTATAGTGCCAGGAAAACAAACTTGTTTTCCTGGCACTATGTAGTCCTTAGGTCCCCCCACCCTCATGGCCCCCCTTGCGCTGGGGAGAAGGGGTTAAAACACCTTCAGCAACTTAGCTTTCTCCAGCGCCGGGCTCCCTCAGCGCTGGGGAATTCTCCTCCTCCTGCAGACGTCAGCGTCGAATGCACTTGTTCGCAAGAGCCGTGCGCGCATTTAAACCGCCCATAGGAAAGCATTACTCAATGCTTTCCTATGGACGTCACCATCTTCTCACTGTGATTTTCACAGTGAGAATAGCAGAAGTGGCCTCTAGTAGCTGTCAGTGAGACAGCCGCTAGAGGCTGGATTAACCCTCAGTGAAACATAGCAGTTTTTCTGAAACTGCTATGTTTTCAGCTGCAGGGTTAAAATTAGAGGGACCTGGCACCCAGACCACTTCATTGAGCTGAAGTGGTCTGGGTGCCTATTGTGGTCCTTTAAGCAATAATTTTATTTATTAATTCACTATTAATTTCTTTATTATTATATTATAATTTTCTGTATTGATTCTTTTTTAATTATTAATACTTATATATTAAATTTATTTTATTTTCAACTTTACTGAGATGCAGCATTAGCTTGTCAATGAAACACATATAGCAGTACTTAATCAGGCTTTGGTTTCAGATTTAGGAATACCTCTTTTTGACACTGACAAAACACCTCATTAGTATAGATATTGCACTAGGGATGGGCTCTGTGCAGCAGGCTGATTACATGAAGACCCTTCAGTTTAATAGATGAAAGGTCTGCAAATCAGGTGCAGACTGCAGAGAAGGGCAATGACCTTGAGCAATCGGTGAAATTACATTAAATATATTGATATGTAAAGTAAACAGTGATAGGATTCGAATATAAATGTAATTATCTGAAATTGAATCCTCTAATTATCTTAAGGATGCAGCCATCTTGCTAGAACTCAAATAAGGGTAGAAGTCACATCATTTCTGTTTTAACTTGATGTCTGGTGTTTTTTGTTTTGTTTTATTTTTTTCCAATACTTGTTTATTAGTGGAATCAGGTATAACAAGAGTAGAGATAAAGCAGATTCATGTATTACATTTATTGCATTTTTAGATAATATAAATATGAATAACACAATGGAAATAAGAAACATGCAGGTGGCTCACATGTTATTTTTTTTTGTATTTTATATCAAATATAAAAATGCAGAAGTTCTTTTAATGCAGTCCGAACTCTTGCTGTGACCTTTTTCATGTCTGCTCTGATGATATTAGAGTCTGCTGCCAGCATTTTGTTAATATATCTTGGAGTAGGAGCTGTAGATCAAGTTTGGTGGTAGATGCTGACCCATCTATGGTGCTCATAGGAGTGGATTGGTCAGTTTTGGAGGCTGTGGAGGTCTGTGTCGCCTGGGAAGCTGTGGGTGTCTGTGCTCCCTGTCTCTCTGCTGGAGTACTGGTGTGTGTGCTGTGGAGGCCCTCTGCCGGCGCCATCTTGTGTGGTACTGGCCTCTGGTGGTCCCGATATCCCTGTTGTCAGGTGGGATCTCAGCTCCAGGCTTTTGTGAGCAGTGCCCCATGCCTGGTGTGTACTCGGTTGGAGGCACAGAGCCCCAGTTAGATTAGTCTGGGTCCTCAAATTCAAGCAGGAGTGATTCCCAGCTAGTGAGGGCCGGTGACTAGGAGGCCCCAGATCAGCGCTGCTGCTTGTGCACGTTCGCGGGTTGGAAGAAGGGCATGGATGGACTCAGCACAGCTCCCCCTGTCAGGTGAGGGTGGTTTGGGTCGGGAACAGTGTGTGTGGCAGGTGTTGGAAGGCAAATTTTGCCAGGTCGACACGTAGCTACCAGAAATGGCGTCTGGTCTGGCTCCTGGTTAGCACCGCCCATTCATTTTGATTCAGGATTTATATACTAAACTAGCTGAAAGCTCAAAATTTAAATTTTTTTTTTTTTAAATGTGATATTTCAGCTATTTAGTGGATCACTCCTTAATTTGGTGTTCTGTATCTCTAATACACAATCTTTTTACATGTAGTATATACCAGGACACCTGTAAGGTATGGCTGCTTTTTCTATAAGATTCTGTAATTAGGTCCATCATAATCATTAGTATAGAAGCACTTGGCATTGATTGCATTGGAATATCAAGCAGGCTAGGGGCAAGGTGAGGGAGATTGGCGGTGCCTCTGGAATAAATAAAAATCTAGGAGAATTGTTAGGTAAGTATATCTCCCATCCCACTCTCCCCATTTCACCATCATGGAAGAGAACATGGCAACAAACCCACAAGATACAGTGCAGCTTTATAACAACCACACTATTTTTACTATGCTGTCATTAATTGATAGAAATATATATTCTTCTATATAATTGGTGTAAAATAGCGAGCCTCAATTTATTTCCTGATGATCATGTGTATTGGTAGTTTATGATAAGCTATTAAATGGCTGAGGTTGATTAAATACCTACTATTAAAGGCTTACTAGAGCCAATAAATATAGGCTCAAATATTGATACATTCAAAATATTGGCTTTGGCGATTTGTTTCCATTTACCGGATACAAAATCCACCAGTAAATGGCCTCTTTGACAACCAAAAGTAGAAGATAAAACCTTTTTTTTTTTATTATTTGTCCACTGGCAACTTTAGCGGCAAACAGTTAAAAATAAATAAAAATAAGGTAAATGGGGGTCAATACAACTCCCATATTACTAAAAAGGAATTCTTAAATAGTAATCTGTCCATTCCCCATTATTTATTTTACAGTTCCTACCTAATGCCTGTGGGTAGAGGTACCAGGGGACGTGTGCAAATCACCGCTGCATTTTAACCCCTTAAGGACTGGACTGTTTTTGCGATGTTGTACATTTGTGACCAGGCATATTTTGACACTTTTGTGGTGTTTGTGTTTAGCTGTAATTTTCCGCTCTCTCATTTACCGTTCCCATACAAATTGTATATTGTTTTTTTCAGGACAAAAGGGGCTTTCTTTACATACCATTATTTATATAATCTCATGTATTTCAATTTTTAAAAAAATGATGACTTTTTTAAAAAATACATGTTTTTTTACTTTTACTTGAAAAATCTTTTACTAATTTTTTACTACAAAAGTGAATGAAAAAAACTTCTAAATAGATTCAAAATTTTGTCCTGAGTTTAAAAATACCCAGTGTTTACGTGCTTTTTTTTTGCATGTTATAGGGCTATAGGTACAAGTAGGATATTGAAGTTTCAAAACATACATTTTTAAAATTTAACAATAGTGACATTGTAACACTATTATCTGTCATAAATCTCTGAATAACACCCCACATGTACATATTTTTTTTTAAAGTAGACAACCCAGGGTATTCAATATGGGGTATGTCCAGTCTTTTTTAGTAGCCACTTAGTCGAAAACACTGGCCAAAGTTAGCATTTATATTTGTGTGTGAAAAAAGTAAAAAACTAAATTGAACGCTAATTTTGGCCAGTGTTTGTGACTAAGTGGTTACTAAAAAAGACTGGACATAATACCTTGGGTTGTCTTCTTTTGCAAATGGTATGCCGTCATGGGGGTAATTCTCATTCCCGGGCTACCATACGCTCTCAAAGGCAACGTAACCAACCTGGCCATTTTCAATGTCAAAATATTTGACCCATATATTTGACCCTGTTACTTTAAAAAATGCTATAAAACCTGTACATGGGGGGTACTGTTTTACTCGGGAGACATCGCTGAACACAAATATTAGTGTTTAAAAACTGGACAACGTATCACAACAATTATATCATCAGTAAAAGTGCTGTTTGTGTGTGAAAAATGCAAAAAACGTCACTTTCACTGACAATATCAATGATATGTTTTACTGTTTTGAATCACTAATATTGTTCAGCGAAGTCTCCCGAGTAAAACAGTACCCCCCATGTACAGGTTTTAGGGTGTCGTCACAGGGTAAAATACAGTGCTAGCAAATTATATTCTCTGGACTTTCGGCCTGGGTTGGCAGGCAGGTCCCTCAAATTACAATCAATAAAATTACTTAATTATGTAAAAATATTACATAAATATACACGTAGAATTTAAATATATATGCATTTATATATTTGAAGTCTACGTGTATATTTATATAATTATTGATGTAATTTTGTATATGGACATATGTATATTTCGTATTATTTTTATTTATTTTTATATACATAGATATATATACACATTCATTCTAAGTGTATTTTGATATAAATATATATATATATATTAATTTTAAAATACAGTTAGAATACAATTTCATATAGATATATAATTTTTTTTAAAATTATTATTATTTTTACATTTTTTAATTTAATTTAAATTACTTATTATTTATATTTTATAATAATATATATATATACAATATATATAGTTATTATATATATTATATACGTGTGTAATTTAATTATAAGTGTATTTTTATATTAATATATGTACATATTAATATAAAAATACACGTAGTGTGACATTATATTTATGATATATAGACATATATTATATAGGTATAATATATTTCTATATATCATAAATATATATACAAATATTTTTTTTTATTTTTTATTAACACTAACTTTATTTTTTTAAATTGATTTTACACATGCAGGGAGACTGCCTGTCAGCACAGGCAGTCCCCCTGCAGGCAGACACATGGCCATGTAATCGCTCTGCTGAGCGATCACATGGCCCCAGGGGTCCTAATCCAGTGTGGGGAGACTGTCTGGACTGCAGGCAGTCTCCCTACAACGGGAGCACCGCCGATCACAGCCGGGGGAATGATGGCGGTCCGGTAAGTATCTAGGACCGTTAGGACGGTTCAGGACCGTCAGCGGTCGGCAATGGGAAAATGCAGATGATGGTCCTGAACCGTCACCAGTCCTTAAGGGGTTAATAATGACTGGAGCTAACTGCTAGCTACCTAGTCTCCAGCATATTATTACAGTGAACATCCACTGGCTATTTGCTGTTTAGTACACATGCCCCCACTCGTGGTATAGTGGATGTGGGCATGAGGGAAGTTTAAGCCTCCCATAGGCTTTTTTAATGACAACCCAGATTAGTTATTAAAAAAGATAAATGTGTGTTATCAGCAGTTTTATGTTGTGCAGCCAGCCTGTTTACTGTGTTCGGTCTACTGAACTTCCAGCTAGCATTCAATTCAGCCAGAATTAGAAAAAAAAAATGACCAAAACAGTCACTATTTTTCAGCTGTTTCTCAGTTGCAAGAATAAAACCAAGGCCATAAATTTGGTCATATCTGTTCTCATATTGTAAAGATCCTTATTAATATTATTGGCATTCATTATAGCGCCAGCTTATTCCGCATCCCTACTTAATAATACATTATAAACGTTATTGGACTGGAGCGAGCATATTATATTTGTATCCTTCATGTAGTTCCTGCGTAATCATTTGTTACATTCTATTCAGAAATAGCTTAATAGATCATTGTAAGAACAAGTGCACAGAAAATTGCTTCCCCGTTGGAATTAATCATTGTAAAATACCAATTGCAACCAGTAGGGGACTTTTAACAGGTCTCTTTTCACAATCACATTTGACAGTAAGCTCCTGTCACTTTCTGACAGGTTATTTCCTGCTAATGTCAGGTTGATGGCTCCAGGCTGTCTGCAACACTGCTCCCAACTCTGAGAACTGATTTGCTTATTTATGTTCTACAAACTCATCTGTACAACAAAACCTCTTGGGTATAAATGCAGCACTTGGAGCCCAGTCTCTGTGTGTCTTGGGGAATAACAGAGATCATACTGTTTGCAATAACTCATCCTTCAAAGATATATCTCAGTTCCAAAGAACTTCCTTTCTGTAAATCTTCTGACCTATAGTTTCTTCCGCAGATGCACTAAATCGACTGACACATGAACTGTAAATCCTGCATTTAATATATATATATATCTACTTAAACACTATATGTGTGTGTATATATATTTAATTATTAATTTCGTTTTCTAAAAATGTTAATTGACATATTCATTAAAAATTATAGTAATCATGAAAAATGTTTGTAAAGGTATTGCTTATTTAGCCATATCACAAATTTTTTTTTTTGTATTATTATGTCACTTGTAATGCTATAAATATATTTGAGTTTTTTTAGTGTTTTTTTGTTTGCAGATACCATTATACGAAACTGCATTTTTATTTTATTTTTTTTGTCGATAGCTTTTTTCGTGTTTATGCTGTGTTAATATTTGATGAGTGCAGATAGATTTTGTTTTAAAACATGTTATGTTTGTGCTGGGTTTATAATTAGTCTAAGTAGAAGTTTGAGTTGGAGCTGCCTTATAGAGCATGCATCTAGTTTGGAAAGCATATACGTACACATCTACACAATGTTTATTAGACATGTGCAAGGCTGACATTTTCTTTTAAATTCTCTCTATCGAATTTTGTTGAGGCGGTGGTTCAGCTCATGCGAAGATTGTCCATGCAAATGATTTGGACCTTGGACTCTCTCTTGTGTCTCAGCAACTACTGCCACTTGGGTTCCAACCTATTGAACCACTGACATAGATGTACATACATACATTGAGGTGCCCACATTCAGGATGCAAGCAATTGAGCATTATGAAACTTCTGGTGAAGTCTGGAAAATTTGAAAATATTTATAATAGCCAAACAACAACACGATGGTTTTGCAGCATCTTTTTTGTAGTGGGTACATGCCTTATACGTCAGTTCCCAGACTGTGTATACACTGAGACAAGATAAGATATACAGAGCCCAGACAGATATCGACGTAGGAACCAAAGAACATCTGGGTGGGATATCCAAAATTACATGTGCACTGCAGGGGTTAACTCTAACATAACAAACATATCAACATTTCATGAATATACATAATAAATACAGAGTGAAATAACAATAACACACACAGGCTCAGATATGTAGAGGAAAATTCAGCCTTGGCATTTTTGAATCACAGTGGCCCAGACAGGGGGGGCGGAGTCAGAGAGGTGGCATTTTGAAATCACCAATGATAAAAACGCCTCCTCTCAAAGCATGTTGGTTCAATGCTCTTCCATGGCAGCCCATGCGCAGAGCACTGCTGACGAGCTCTAGCATGAGAAAAAGGCCCTGTATTTGTTCTGTCTGGTGTCTCCATAAGTGGGATACCAGAGGACAAAATGGCAAGGAAAGTGAATTGTGCATGTGTTTGGAGGCTGCTTGTGGGATTGCGTGCTTGTAGAGTGAACTGATTGTGGTGTGGTGTTTTGTGTAAATTGGTCGGTTTCAGTTGTGTGTGGGGGGCAGTGTGTGTGTGAAGCATGCACTGTATTTGTGTGTGGTGCAGTGTGTGTTTGTGTGTGTGTGTATGTGAGAGAGAGAGAGAGAGAGAGAGGTGCAGTGTGTGTGTGTGAAGGGTGCACTGTGTGTGGTGTAGTGTGTGTGTGAGGGTGCACGGTGTGTGTCTGTGGTGCAATGTGTGGTGGGTGCAGTGTGTGTGAAGGATGCACTGTGTTTATGTCTGGTGCAGACTGTGTGAGAGGTGCAGTGTGTGTGTGAGAGGTGCAGTGTGTGATGGTGCAGTGTGTGTGTGAGAGGTGCAGTATGTGTGAGGTGCAGTGTGTGTGAAGGATGCACTATATTTGTGTGTGGTGCAGTGTGTGTGTGTGTGAGAGAGAGAGAGAGGGGTGCAGTGTGTGTGTGAAGGGTGCACTGTGGGTGTGGTGTAGTGTGCGTGTGAAGGGTGCACTGTGTGTGTCTGTGGTGCATTTTGTATGTGTGTGGTGCAGCATGTGTGTGAAGGGTGCACTGTGTGTGTCTGTGGTGCAGTGTGTGTATGTTAGGGTGCAGATATAAGTAAATATATATATATATATATATATATTCATTTTTAACCGCGGCAACACTTCGACCTTGTGAGAGGAAGGAACTGGAGGAGCTGCTAGATAGAGCTCCTGGGTCCTTTCTCTCCTCCGTCCTACCTCCCGGTTGCCCAGTAAAGTGCCCTTGGTGGTTTTCGGCCCACGCAGGTCAGTAGAGTGGGAATTTACCGCTTTTGTTTGAGGCCTTCCACCATTCTACCTGCATCTGAGTCGCTGCTAACTTAGCTTCCAAAGTAGCCCAGTGTGAATCCAATTTCTGTATAAATTTCTCCACATAATCGCTTCGGTCTTGGTGTGGCGGATGTTGTTTGCGCCGTTGTTGTAGGCGGCTGTCAGCCATCTTGTGAACAGAGATGCAGTCCGCTATGTAGCAAAGGTGGCAGTTAATCCGCTCAACAACAGTGCTGGCTTGAGTGTGGGACCGGGATTACCCCCACCTGTCCAAAGGGGGGGGAGGGGGGTGGACAGGGCAATCTTGCGTAGCTTTACTAGGCCCCACTGAAAACACCGGAAGAATCAACGGAGAGCACCTTGTTTGCACTTTCCAGGGTGTCTCCAGGGTCAGGTAAATCTCAGTTGGTGGCGGATTGATGTGCTGAGAGTTGTTTTTTTGGGCTTATATTGTGATCAGTCGTGGAGTTCTCAGAGAGCACGTCTAGCCACCATGCAGTGCAGGCCCTGCCACCCCAACTTTTTTAACCAACCCATTCGGCAAGCCTTGTGATACTGCCTCCGTAGCAGCACCAATACAGAAAGAATGAGATGTAATCCTTTTCCCTTGAATACCTAGCTGATTGCTGTAACATATTCGTCCTCACCCATTTTAATGCATCTTCGAAAGAAGAGTATGACACTGAAATAATGTCCACCTCATCATTCAAAGAATCACCATAGGGGTAGGAGAGATGGGTGAATTAGTCATAAGGTAGCCTTCTCTTTCTTGGGAACTAAGCCCAATGGAATTCGGCCATTTACTTTGGGTTTCGTTAAATGACCAACAAATACCCTTAGGACGCAGCTGTGCCACATTAGCCTGAGCCTGAGATCTAAGATCTAAGAGCCCACATTCTTCATACCCCAATGCAAATTCTTATGAACAGATAGTTTTTGCTGAAATATTTCATCATAATTGTACCAAGACAATCCACCAAAATGTTTATAAGCCTCCAGTATTGACTCCAGGTTTTGAACAAGTCCACTAGTCTTATCAGAATGACGTTCACAATAAACACTAGCAAAAATACAAAAAGCTTGTAACCAGTTATTAAAGGACCGAGTTAACGGGTGTTTCCTGTCATCCTCTCTTTCTTGCTTTAACAAGAAATCCTTAGACGCTGGTAACAAAGAAAGAATATCCAAATATTCTTCATTCCATATCTTTTCTTTAACTGAATTTGCTAAATGAAAACCAAGCGGAGAAGCTTCGCAAGCTAAAGCTTCTTTTAAGCAAGCTTCATTAACAGGTGTACTATTCCTGACAGGTAGACTAACTGTGCTATTTCTTGGCATAGGTGACTGTGACAATTTCTCAAAATCCTCCTGAACCCAGGCTAAAGCCAGACTACCTGCCTTACCCTGTAAAGCCTGAAGTAAAACTCCCAGTGCCTCTCCAGCTTAGCCTGCTGAGAAACCCCAGGAAAGGACTCACCAGCCTAATTATCCGCTCCTTCTGACTGCACTGCAAACGAGGTACCAGCTTGCTCACCATCTTCAATAACCGTCACTTGCCCAGTTCCAGAAGTTTGACAGGATTTCTTCTTCCTTTTCCCTGCAATCCTCATCTTCTTGCTTCCTCTGATAGGTGGAGGGGAATAACTAACTCTTGATTTAGAAGCTCTCTTCTTTTTTCCTTGAAGCATACTTCTATCACTCAGACTTATGGACTTTTGTAGCCTCCAAAATGTAGGTTCCAAAATATCCATTAATGTTAATTCCTTATACCAACTTGGGAGGAAGGAGCAGTCAAAAGACACTGCATGAGCCATTCAGTACCACCACTGCTGGACTCCCTCCTTTTCATTTCCTCAAGTAAGTGCTCTATAGCTGCACTTCTGTTAATAAAATCTAAAGCTAAAACAAACCACTAACAGGAAAAAGCTACATCATCCTGACTGGGGGGATTTTATCCAAATAATCCCCGCACCAGATTATCAGGGGTGGGAATTTGTTTCCCCATTCTTCCAGCACCCATGTAGACAGTACTTTGTGGGGCGCAGTAAAAAGGGGAGCAAGCGTGGCTGCCAGACTAAACGGTCACATAGATAATTAAGTGTAGGTGCTCTGTTTTAGAGCTCTTCACCCAGAGTTTCATTCATCTAGGGTGTCCATTAATGTTAATTTATGTTGTGCCAAGGCAATCCTGACATCATTGGTGGCGTACTCAAGGAACATGGATTGGTGTGTGATTTTCAGTATGCACAGGCCAGCTTACTCACAATGTACAAGGTCAGGACATGTATTGAGGGGATGTGTGGGGATAGAACTTTTCAAAATTCATGTAAAAACATTGTATGTAAGCATGAAGGAGAGCTCCCAACAGGTTAAGGAATAGGCTGCCATCCTGGGTGTTATGTGAGTTCCTAGTTGTGCGGAGTACTACTTATAAGTCTGTAAGTAACAGCAAAAGGACCCAACTAATTAAAACACTGAGAGTGAAAAGTTCTGATATATATGATTGACTATGCTAAAGTAAAGTTTTATGTTTTTTTTAATTAATGGAGTGCCCACTTCTTTTGCATTTTTGGTTATATATTTGTTCCATTGTGGCTATGCATTTAAACATTATCGATCTATGACACTAGCTGAAATTTAGACAGAAGGTGTGCCTTATATATATACACACACACACAATGAAGTGATCCAGGAGGCACTCACAGGTCTTAAATTTAAAAAATGTAATTTATCTTGATCTTAAGAAAGACCCGGCAGGGTCGAAACGTTGATCTATCAACTGTATGTAACTTTGATACAATAAATCACATTTTTCTAATTTAAGACTTGTGAGTGCCTCCTGAATCACATCATTGTAAATTTTGGACGCATTTGGAGTTGCACCAAGGCAAGTTTTTAGTATATTTTCCCTAATGGAGAGTGCCAAACCACCACAATATATTAATATATATATATATATATATATATATATTACACAAGATCCAGCGCACTCACTCATCCACTAAACAGCAACTTCAAAGCTCACAGATTTTATTAGTTTCATTTAAAAGCACCCAATCCAGGCAAAATAATGAGGTTTTAGTTACATTATATGATCATACATTGCATTAGCCTGCCACAACGTCAATGTACCCCATTTGTGGCAGGTCCTACTCTAACAACACAATGTCTGCTCTTATGAGATTAACCCACTTACTTGGGGGAAAAGATTTCCATTTTGGGCTCTCTGCAGTACAAGGCTAAATAGGACCCTGGAATGAGGCACCTGTGACAGGGAGGGGTGCAAAACCAAGGAGATGGCCTAGACTGCCAAATATATATATATTGGGCTGCACTCACCTTTCCATGCATAAAAGGGGTGCTGCTGGGGCCAATATATATATATATATATATATATATATATATATATGCACACACCGTATCTCACAAAAGTGAGTACACCCCTCACATTTCTGTATTATATCTTTTCATGTGACAGCACTGAAGAAACGACACTCTGCTACAATGTAAAGTAGTAAGTGTACAGCTTGTATAACAGTGTAAATTTGCTGTCCCCTCAAAATAACTCAACACACAGCCATTAATGTCGAAACCATTGGCAACAAAAGTGCCTAAGTGGAAATGTCCAAACTGGGCCCAAATAGCCATTTTCCCTCCCCTGTCATGTAACTCGTTAGTGTTACAAGGTCTCAGGTTTGAATGGGGAGCAGATGTGTTAAATTTGGTGTTATCGCTCTCACACTCTCTCATACTGGTCACTGGACATTCAACATAGCACCTCATAGCAAAGAACTCTCTGAGGATCTGAAAAAAGTAATTGTTGCTCTACATAAAGATGGCCTAGGCTATAAGAAGATTGCTAAGACCCTGAAACTTAGTTGCAGCACGTTGGGCAAGACCATACAGCGGTTTCACAGGACATGTTCCACTCAGAACAGGCATCGCCGAAGTCGACCGAAGAAGTTGAGTTCACGTGCTCAACGTCATATGCAGAGGTTGTCTTTGGGAAATATACATATGATTGCTGCCAGTATTGCTGCAGAAGTTAATGGGGTGGAGAGTCAGCCTGTCAGTGCTCAGACCATACACTGCACACTGCATCAAATTGGTCTGCATAGCTGTCGTCCCAGAAGGAAGCCTCTTCTAAAGATGATGCACAAGAAAGCCTGCAAACAGTTTGCTGAAGACAAGCAGACTACGGACATGGATTACTGGAACCATGTCCTGTGGTCCGATGAGACCAAGATAAACCTATTTGGTTCAGATGGTGTCAAGCATGTGAGGTGTCAACCAGGTGAGGAGTACAAAGGCAAATGTGTCTTGCCTACAGTCAAGCATGCTGCCGGCACTGAGGCACTGAGGAGCTACAGTTCATTGAATGCCAACATGTACTGTGACATACTGAAGCAGAACATGATCCCCTCCTTTCTGAGACTGGGCCGCAGGGCAGTATTCCAACATGATAACGACCCCAAAAACACTTCCAAGACGACCCCTGCCTTGCTAAAGAAACTGAAGGTAAAGGTGATGGACTGGCCAAGCATGTCTCCAGACCTAAAACCTATTGAGCATCTGTGGGGCATCCTCAAATGGAAAGTGGGGGAGTGCAAGGTCTCTAACAGCCACCAACTCCGTGATGTCATCATGGAGGAGTGGAAAAGGACTCTAGTGGCAATCCTGTGAAGCTCTGGTGAACTTTATGCTCATGAGGGTTAAGGCAGTAGCCTACATTTTAGCCTTCCATTTGGAATGACATTGTAATGGTAAACAGCTGTTTACTTCTGATACTATTTATCCTCTCATTTGGGTAGATCAGGATTAGTACATTTGTGAATGTATGTTAAGGTTACACATTAACGTACAAGACAGGCTAGGCAGACTACCTATACTCGCATCATGCTTTTTGGGGACAGTTTCCTGGTTTCCCCACAGGGAAAAAAGTTGGGACGGCAGGAATCTGACCTTTTTTTGAGAACTGTTACCCATAGTCTTTGACTTGGGACCTTCTCTCTCATAAAAAGATTTGTCTTTTTATTTTTTCAATATTATCTTTTAATATTTAATAATGAAATTCAAATTACACTTTACACATTTTTTTTATTGACTCACATACTTGGGTTTGTCATATTACTGTTAGAATTAAAAAAATATATGAAAATTCCTTTCTAACAGAAAATAATCAACAATTGTAAATGCTTGGAAAATGGGAAAGGGGGATGTCTCTCTTTAGTGTTTCACAGGACAACTGATGATCTAAAACCAGTCCTGGTCACCATCTTATTGCACTGGTATTACACACACTAACCATTTTTTGTCTGTATGTGACTGTTTGTAATATTCAGCTGTATAAGTAAATAATGTACTTAATATACAAAGCTAGTTATAAGAATATCAGAATAATGCCAAACCAACAGAAAATTACAATCACAATGAATTTCACAGATTCATACCATAGTAGGTATTTTTCTCAGGTGTAAACTGTTTGATAAGTGCTGTTTGCATTTATTATTACAAACACCCACTACGGTGCATTCCAGTTTGTACCCAGAATCTGTGCATCTGCAACACCTGCTCTAATGCTGCTCTGATACAGACAGTTACCCACTCATTTGGCAAGTTTCAACTATGGGCAAAACTTATTGCTAAACTCATCCCAGAACAACCTTACATCAACTCTTCTCTTGTCTAAGTAGACTGCTGAAAATTCCAAAAGAACTTCAGAACCAAAACGGTTTAATCACCTCGATAATCCAATGGAGGTCTTTCAAATCATTTTTAGCCAGACTTGAGAACATTCAAGATCTAATCAAACATACAGAGCCAACTGAAAGTGTTGTTAGTTGAAGTCATTATCTGGAGAATTACAAGAAGGCATGAGATGAGAAAAGGGTTCTGTATTTATGTAATAGTTTAAACATGATTAGAATTCTTTCTGTATGTACTCAGTGACCTTTCTATGCAGTTCTCAAAGCAGTGTAAAACTTAGGATGTTAAACTAGAACTCAGGCCTAGGGCCAGTAACAACAAGTAAAGAATTCATGAGTTGTCTTCATGTTCATTGACTTTGAAACTTCTGCTCTTGTTGCCCTACACGCAGGGTTTTCCAAACTCTGGCCCCCCAGATGTTGATGAACTACAATTCCCATGATTCTCTGGCTATCTATTTTATTCAAAGGATTATAGGAGTTGTAGTACAGCAACATCTGGAGGGCTAGAGTTTGGAGGGGGGAAAAAAGCAAACGTGGTACAAACATTTTGGATACTTTTCCTTATCGTAAATGACAGCATGGCATGCTCATGACAAAAATAAAAACAAGTAACTCTACACTATTGTGTAAGTTTATATAATGACAAGCCAAATATATTGTGTACAGTGAGCTGCCACTGAGAGAGATCTTAGCTACTCTAACACATGCTTAGAAATTATGAAAAAGCATTTTGAGATAGATCCCCTATCATTAGCGAGAGAACAAATTTTGTTAAAAAAAAAAAAGAAGTAATTTGGCATGATTTTAAAACATTAACATGGGTTCAATGCTACAATAATCCATCTCCTAACTTAAACTATTTATCAACATGCCGAATGAACTGTAAAATAACTTGACTTCTGCCAAGATGTTAATGAGTTTTATGCCCTTGGAACAGAGCTTGTTAAAGGTACAATGCTGCCTAAATAATTTTTGGAGTATTGGAGAGGTGCTACAAGTTTAAATAAAGACGAAATAGAAAAACAACAAAATAGCCCAAATCCATAGTGCATCTAATAATATTCGCATTATGCTTTTTAAGGACAATTCCATGGTGTCCCCACAGGCAGGGCCGGTGCAAGGATTTTTGCCGCCCTAGGCAAAAGAAAGATTTGCCGCCCCCCTCTCCCCCCTGAGACATCGCAATGCCCCATCCATATGATCTGCCATATGAACTAATGCATGTGTTTGCACATACATTAAAAAGCCTGCAGGGACCGGCTATAGACACCAGAACAACTTTATTAAGCTGCAGTGGTTCTGGGGACTATAGTGTCCATTTAATGTGAGGTAAATTAGAGATTAGTGTCACTAATAATATACTAGATTGCCTACTTACAATCAGATGAGGATGGTGATGGGCTCTGGCTGCAGTCTTGCTCCACTGGTCTGGTGTAGAACAGGATCTCTGGAGGCTGTTTGTAACTGTGGTCACAAAATTCAATGTTCTGGGAAGCAGCTCCATTTTTAGGGGCCTCTTACATAGTTCAAGGTCTGGGCCCCAGGGCCTGACGGTGAGTATGCCCATAAAGCCCACCCATAAGTCCACCTACATGTTCCACCCATGAGTTCGCTCACAGGGAGTGGAATGTGTAGGGGATGTGTTATGTGTTACTGTAGAGGATCTAATGTGTGTGTGTGTGTGCTTATGGAATGTAGTGTATAGGGATACCAGTTTGTGTAGGTGATGCAGTGTGTATGTAGTGGAAGCAGTGTGTTTTTGTGTAAGGGATAGAAAGCAGTGAGTGTTTGTGTATAAGGGATGTATTGTGTGTTTCTTGTTGTGTGTAAGGGATGCATTGTGTGAATCTGTGTTTGTATGCATAAGGGATGCAAAGTGTGTTTCTGTGTATGTAAGGGATGCAGTGTGTTTCTGTGTATGTAAGGGATGCAGTGTGTGTGTCTGTAAGGGGTGCGTTGAGTGTGTGTAAGAGATGCATTGTGTTTCTGTGTGTGTGTGTAAGAGAAGCAGTGTGTGTTTGCATGTGTGTGTAAGAGATGCATTGTGCGTTTCTGTGTATATGTGCAAAGGATGTATTGTCTTTATGTGTAAGGGTTGCATTATTTGTTTCTCTGTGTGTAAGGGAAGCATGTTGTGTTTCTGTGTGTATAGGGATGCATTGTGTGTGTGTGTGTGTGTGCGTGGGGTGTGAAAGAGCTCCCTGTCCTGCCCCCTGTCCTATAGAGCTCTCCCTTCCATCCCTTAGAGATCTCCCCTGCCCCTTAGTGGTCTCTCCTCTCCCCCTACCTCCCTTAGTGGTCTCCTTTTATCCCCGACTTTCCATTAGTGGTCTCTCGTCTCCCCCTTAGTGGTCTCTGCTCTCTTCTGCCCCCCTTTCCATTAGTGGTCTCTCCTCTCCCCCCACCCTCCCCTAGTGGTCTATCCTCCACCCCCCTCCCTTAGCGGTCTCTCCTTAACCCCCTCCCCTTTAGTGGTCTCTCCCTACCCTATTTTCTCCTCAACCCCCCCCTGTGTTCTCATCTCCCACCCCCGTGTTCTCCTCTTATTCCCCCCTCCCTGTGTTCTCCACTTCTTCCCCCTGTCAGAGTATTTATATCGGCAGACATTTTGTGCTACGATAGAAACTAAAAGTGTATATTCTGAGTCACTCTGAACAGATCAGACTCCATTTTGTTATTCCAAGTTAACAAAAACAAAGAGACACAGGATTTCTTTCTGTAAGACTGGCCTCTTTGCCAGAGCTAAGGAATGCATAGCATAGTATAAACAAGTGATAAGAAGAATATAATCAAATCTAAACCCAGACATTGTGACAGAGAAGATTAAATAATAAAATTTAACTGTCTATATATATATAAGGTACCATTGTATGGAAAAGGGTAAACTTAGTTCATGATCTGCCATATCAGAAAAAAACTCAGATTTGCAGACACATAGTCTGGACAAAACTTAAAGAACCCTTTGATCTTTGAAGGATACGTAAGTTATAGCCACTATCTAGATAGGCCAAAATGACGTCAAAATAGCCACCAGGAAAAGTTAACTCTTTCCTGGATAGGTATGTTTAGTGGGACAAGATTGCCCTCTATAGACTAAATACCTAAATTGCGATCTGGAAGATAACCACACCTCTAGTGCTTCTATTGGGTTATCAACTGATGACGTACAGAGAGTCTGGCCCTTTAAAAGTTAAGACAAAGGGAAGATAGAGGTAGGCAGGGTATGCAAGAGATGCAAAGGAGAGGAGAGAGGAATTGGAAGTTTGGGGACTCCAACCTCCATGCAGAGAGAGACATCCAAATAAGTTCCTGAGACTACCAATCGGATGAAATATCTACTTAACTGGTAATTATACTGGTTTCATTTAATTAATTAAATTAATTAAAATGTATTAATAGCATTATATATGACTGAATAAAGCACGGTCAGATTTCCATATTAAGAAATCTTAGTTAACTAAGAATATATAGTTATAAACATTCCATTCTGCAGGTGGAATTAAGAATAATTATATATTGATGTGATATTATCACGTGTTAGCATACCGCTGTTTTTATCCAGGTGTATTGATTTGTTCTAAATTAAGATAGATATCTTTTAGACAAATTAAAAATCTGCTTATATAATATGGTAGATTCTCTTATTGGATGGTTTCAGAAAATGACTAATGAACTGGGTTAAATGTTATTTTATTTAAATTTACATAAGAATAGATCTTAACTACCTAGGAGATCTAGCCAGCATTGAAAGGGTTATTCTAACTGTCTGCTAAACTTTACGACCTTATGCTGCACTCTGAGGAATTCTGTTCTCTGTGTGAAAAGTTTCACTTTCAATCTGTGTAAGGATACCTCATAAATCGTCAGAATTCTTGACAGGAAATGCTATTTAGCCATTGAAACGTAATACCCATTTCTTTGTATTGCATACCATTTTATACTGGATATTCATTGATTATTGTCATGCATGTTACATATTATTATTAATTAATTGGTTATCATAAATAAAAATCTATTTTTATACATTGTGATTATTTATATGAAATACTTTTCACTTAACACGATAAACGTTCTTTGGGATCTGAGAATTGAATTAGTGGGCAATTCTCACTGTTACTATTATTATCCCATAAATATCCCCACACCCCCCTGTGTGTTTTCCTCCTTCTTCTCCCCGGCCCCTGTAATCTTCTTTTTCCCCCTCCCTGTAATTCTTCTCCTCCCTGTAATCTTTCCACTTCCTCCATCCCTGTGTAATCTTCCACTCTCTGCACTTCCCTCCACTCTCCCTCCTGTAATCTCTCCACTTCCCCTGTAATCTTCTCCCACTCCCTCCTCCCTGTACTCCCTCCTCCACTCCCTCCTCCCTGTGTAATTTCCTCCACCTCCCTCCCTCCCCTGTATTCTCCTCCACCCCTCCCTCCCTGTAATCTTCTCCACTCTGCACCCTCCACTCCCCTCTGTATTCTCCTCCACCTCCCTCCCTCCCTGTAATCTTCCACTCCCCCCCTCCCTGTAATCTACTCCACTCCCCCCCTGGAATCTCCTCCACTCCCACTGAGATCTGGGAGATATGTAGGCCAAGGCAACACCTTGAACTCTTTCTCATGTTTCTCAAACCATTCCTGAACAATTTTTGCAATGTGGCAGGGTGTATTACCCTTATGAAAGAGGCCACTGCCATCAAGGAACACCATTGCCTTGAAGGAATGTACGTGGTCTTCAACAATCTCCATGTAGGTGGTTCATGTCAAAGTAACTTCCACATGAATGCCAGGGCCTACGGTTTGTCAGCAGAACATTGTTCAGAGTATAACATTCATCGGCCTGCCTTCTTTCATGCATCCAGCTCCCATCTTTTCCCAAAGAAAATGACACTCACGCACTCAGCCATCCACCTGAACTAAAAGAAAACATGATTCATCAGACCAGGCAACCTACTTCTATTGCTCCTTTGTCCAGTTCTGATGCTCACATCCCCACTGAAGGCGCTTTTTGCGGTGGACAGGGATCATCATGGGATCTCTGACCACCTACGCATGCCCATACACAGCAAACTGAGATGCACTGTGTGTTCTGGTCCTTTCTATCATGGCCATCATTATTTTTTCATTAATTTGAGCTACAGTATCTCTTCTGTGCGGTCGGATCAGTAACCTTTTAGCTGGATGTTTCAAACAAAAAAAATGTAAACATAAATTTAAAGGGTAGTTTACTCACCTGGTTCCAGCGCCGGGAGCCTCGTGAAGCCGCGTCCCCTATTTCGTCAAAATGAAGGAGCAATCAGACGCTTCCATTTGGAGGTATTCCTATCAATCAATGTAAATCCAAAAATACGGTGTTTACATTAGATTGCCTGCAGGGAGCTATAGATCTCACCTGAACAAATACATTAAGCTGTATTTGTTCAGGTGACTATAGTGTCCCTTTAAACTTTTGGAGATCTATATAAAAATTGAACTTGTCCAACATTTTAGTTAGAGCAAATTTTAGACCTCTTCCTAGGGTTTTACCTGTGTTGCATGTAACATTCTACTGTTTAGGTTAGAGATACCATTTTGTTCTGGAGTCTGTATTTGTCTCTCCTTTCGTTTCTGAACAGAGATTCCTCCTTTATTTCCCCTTTTTCTGTACTCCGTCGTCTCTTTCCAGGTGATCTTATTGTGTCGATCTGTTGTTTGTGTCAATCTTTGGAGTACTTTTCCCCAAAAACACCTCTCAAGGTGATCTGTTCAAAAATCAATTTTTCTCTTATCCTTTTATACTCCCCAGTTAAGCTGCATACACCCCCATTATAAGCGTAAGTGAATATTGAATTTTTAAATAGGGCTCCACTAAAGGCTGAAGGCTGTATGTTCACCTTAGGGCTGTTTCACTTTTCTTCACTAACCACTTGATACCAGGAACAACCCACAAGACTTGCCATTTTGAAGATGCTCTGACCCAGTCGCCCAGCCATCACTATCTGGCCCTTGTCAAAGTCATTCAGATCTTTTCATTTGCACATTTTTCCTTCTTCTAACAAATGAAATTCAAGAATTGATTGTTCACTTGCTGCCTAATATAACCCACCCCTTAATAGGTGTAATTGTAATGATATTATCAATGTTATTCACTTCATCTGTCAATTGTTTTAATGTTGTGGCTGATCAGGGTATATTTGGCTTGCTTATATAATGGGGTTTTATTTGTCCTGATTATTTACCTTGGTGCATACTTCTATACTTCTTAATATATGCAGATCTCCCTCACCCTTCTTTTTTTGATACTTATCCAAATGCTTCTAATTGCTTCAGTAACTTTCAAGGTAACTATGCATGAATTATTTGTTCCTTAGCTGTATTTTAGGCCCATCTGACCCCAATCTTGCTGTCACATTCACTGATGGTACTCACCTGTCCCGGGGCACCCACGATGCCCTGGAGGTCAGTCTGCAGTGGTCATAGTGCCTGTGGCTGGTGCACCCCAGTCAGCATCCCCTGAACCTCAATTCACAGCCAGGGAACTTGCGGTCATTGTTCGGGCATTTCAAGATGGCAGCCGCTGCATGAGGAGACTGGTCTGCAGGTCAGAGGTTGGAGGAGGTTTGGCTGAGGGGTGGAGTCAGAACATTGATGCATCCAAGATGGGCCTGAGTCCCACAATTAGTCATATTGACCTCAGGTAACCCCTCCTACAGGTTAGACCAGGTTATGTGATTTAGCCACTCCTTTATAAGCAAAGCACACCTTTCAGTCAGTGCTTGGTTATTTTGTTGCCTGATTCAGAACTCCTAACATTTGTTTCTCTTTGTTTCCTGTTCTTGCTGGTTTCTGATTTTGCCTGCTCTCAAAGTTTTGCTGATTGCCGCCTCCCCTGACGTTTGGACCATTTGAGTATGATTTCTGCCCGACCCTTCTTCATATACCTTTGCCTTCAATTTTCTGTTATTTTTATTAAAGCACCAGTGCTATTACTGACTCGAAAGAATCCTGTTCTCAACATCAGGATC
>OW240916.1:252650851-252666599 GCA_933207985.1 Pelobates cultripes
CTATAGGGGTAGATGAGGGGCACTATGGGGTAGTTGGGGAGCAGGGGCATAATAGGGGTAGATAGGGGGAGCATGGGCACTATAGGGGTAGATGGGGACACTATAGGGATAGATTGGGGAACAGGGGTACTATAGGGGTAGATGGGGGCACTATAGGTGTAGATGGTCTCACTTACCAGGCAGCAGATTCGGGCCTTGGTTAGCTCCGCCCCCACCGCCCGCTTAGCTCCACCTCCTAGTCTCTCTTTGCTAAGCTCTCTCTGCTAGATGACAGGGAAGGCAGGGAGTGTGCAAGCTGTGTCGGCCACATGGCGCCCCCTGCTGCCATGGCGCCCTGTGCCCAAAGGCCGGCCCTGTCTGTATATCTGCGTGTGTCAGTGTATCTGTATATCTGTGTGTGTCAGTGTATCTGTATGTGTCAATGTGCAGATCTGTATATCTGTATGTCTATGCATTTATGTGTCAATGTGCATAGCTATATGTCTGTGTTAGTGTGTGTATCTGTCAGTGTGTGTATCTAAGTCTGTGAATCTGAGAGTTTGTCTGTGTGCTTATCTGTATGTTTGTGTCAGTGTGTTTTACTCTAGGTATCTGTATGTCTGTATCTGTATGTCTGTGTGTCTGCTATTGTGTATCTGTATGTCTTTATCTTTGTGTGTGTATGTGTGTGTGTATCTGTATGTCTTGAGTATCTGTGTGTGTGTCAGTGTATCTGTATATGTGTGTGTGTGTGTGTGTGTGTGTCAGGTTATCTATATATCTGTGTGTGTCAGTGTATCTGTATGTGTCAATGTGCATATCTGTATGTCTATCCATGTGTGCGTCAATGTGCATATCTGTATATCTGTATTAGTATGTGTATCTTTATGTCTGTATATCTGTCAGTGTGCGTATCTGTAAGTCTGTGCATCTGAGAGTTTGTCAGTGTGCGTATCTGTATGTTTGTGTGTCAGTCTAGGTATCTGTATGTCTGTATCTATATGTCTGTGTGTCTGCTATTGTGTATCTGTATGTCTGTATCTTTGTGTGTGTGTATATATGTATGTCTGTACATATGTTTGTGTCAGTGTGCATATTTGTATGTTTGTGTATCTGTGTGTTTGTCAGTGTGCGTATATGTGTGTCAGTGTGCGTATTTGTATGTCTGTGTATCTGTGTGTGGGTCAGTGTGTGTATCTGTATGTCTGTGTCTCTGTGTGTGTCAGTGTTTGCATCTGTATGTCTGTGTATCTGTGTGTGTATCTGTGCATATCTGTGTTTGTGTCAATGTGTGTATCTGTATGTCTGTGCATGTGTGTGCCAATGTGCGTATCTGTGTCAGTGTGCGTATCTGTATGTCTGCGTGTGTGTCAATGTGTGTATCTGGATGTCTGTGTATCTGAGTGTTTGTCAGTGTGCATATATGTATGTCTGTAGGTCAGTGTGAGTATGTGTCAGTCTGTATCTGTATGTCTGTGTATTGTGAATGTGTGTCAGTGTGTGGATCTGTATTTCTGTGTGTCAGTGTGCATGTCTGTATGTTTGTGTATCTGTGTGTTTATCAGTGTGCTTATTTGTGTATCTGTGTGTGGGTCAGTGTGTGTATCTGTATGTCTGTATCTGTGTGTGAGTGTATCAATGTGTATCTGTATGTCTGTGTACCTGTGTGTGTTTCAGTATGTATCTGTATGTCGGTGTCAGTGTGTGCATGTTATGTCTATGTATCTGTGCATCTATATATCTGTGTGTGTGTCAGAGTGTGTGTCTGTATCTGTCAGGGCCAGCCCATCTATAGGTCCCAGTGGAGCCATGGTTCCAGGTGGCACTTTGACAGGTGTGGCATTTTGCCTGGAAAGCCCAGTCTTCCCCATCAACTCGTCTGCTGGAGAGGGCTGGGAGCCGCTCAAAACTAAAAGAAAAAAAAAGAAAAATCATAGGAGTCTGGAGAGGGAGGCTAATCTGGGGTTGGCTGGGTCCTCAGGGTTATGACATGTTTCCCACTGAAGTTCCGGCACTCTGAGATTACTAGCTGTGCGTGCCGGAACTTCAGTGGGAACTTTACTTACATCAATTTGTTGCAATGCTGTTGCTGTGTCTTTTGACCTAAAATCCATTTTAGTTTTAGTCATATTTTAATCATCTGAATTGTTTTAGTTTTAGTAGACTAAATCTCCAGCCCCATGTTTCTCATTGCCTCACTCCCCATGTGTCTAATTTCTTCTTTTCCCTGTTAATTTTTGTGGCAAATTTCAATTTAGTTTTTTTAACTGTTTTTTTTCTCTGTGTATCTGCATGTGTGGCAGTGTGTTTATCAGCATGTCTGTTCAACTGTATGTATATATGTGTTGCCATCTGTTTGTCTGCATGTGTGGCAGTGTTTGTACCTTTGTGTCTTTACATTTGTATATGTGTTAGTGTGTGTATAGGTATGTACTTGCAACTATATGTATGTCAGTGTGTGTATCTGCATGTATGCCAGTATGTGCATTAGTGTGTCTGTGCAACTGTATGTTTTGTCAGTGTTTGCATCTGTGTATCTGCATGTGTGAAAGTGTTTTTGCCTGTGTGTACATCATGTGTCAGTCTGTGTGTCTGTATCTACGTGTGTCAAGTGTTTTCTCTGTGGGTATGTGAGAGTGTGTAATTGTGTCTGTGCAATTGTACGTGTGTCTCTACATTTGCATGTGTATCTCAGTGCTTGTATCTGTGTATATGTATCTGCATGTGTGTCAGTGTGTGTATCCGTATTATGTATTTGTATGATTGTGTCATTGTTTGTATCTGTGTGTCTGTATATCTGTATGTATGTCAGTGTTTGTATCTGTGTGTCTGTATCTGTATGTGTGTCAGAATTTGTATCTGTGTATCTGCACGTGTGTCAGTCTGTGTGTTTGTGTATCCACATGTGTGTATCTGCACTGTGAGGAGCCTGGAACAGAGAAAACGGGGAAATGGGACAGAGAAAAGCATATACATTTGAAATAACAGCAACTATAATAATTACAAATATTTCGCTCATAAAAGGGGTAATATTTATGGTAATGGGCTGCCAAGGGGTACTCAAGAGAAAAAGGTTTGGGAACCACTGACTTAGAATATGGAGCAACAGATTACTCCTGGCACAATAAAACACTACTGCGAGCTGTAGCTGCTACGGTGCTTAGAGTGATCCTATAAATATTTTTTTCTTTAGAAATCACGCTTGAAATTCATTTTAAATGTCGATGGTCGATACACTTGAATTCACTGTTTGGTAAGCAAACCATAGAAAGTAGACTCCTTAGAGACTGCCATAGTCCTACATTAAGCAAAGGTGATTTTGTCAATTCACTGCACTGCACACCTGCGATAAGTTTAAATATAACCTGATTCACCCTACTTACAAGTATGTCATTATGTATCCCTTTATAAAGCAGCATTTTCCCCATTGTTTCCCATAGTTTCTAAACGATTAAAAAGAAATCTAATTTGCGACAATTACAGAGTGGAGTATTTAGCTCTGTTTCTCTGCGCCACACACTAAAGGTGCAATTCAATTAATAAAAACGCCTAAATGGTTTTTAAGGCAGCGTGAATACGCTACTATAGTGATAGGTGAGACTGAGTTTAAATTAGTTTTTTTTCAAATTGCCTGTTCTGAGCAAGTCATAATCATATTTCATGAATGGCTGAACGGATTTGCACTGTATTTGGCACTGTTGTAGTAATGTGATATGTGTCGCTTTAAGCTACAATTGCTGTAAATCTTTCAAATGAGGTTATGCGAATATTTGAATTTATGTGCAGAATATGAATATTGCAAATTGAAATCCATTCATAACCGGAGAGCAAAGAACTATAAAATATTATAATAATCTGAAATGTATATTATTTTATACACAGTATTAACACAAATGCCACTGACATATTCCTTTATTTTAATTACAATCTAATTTAGTACAGATTAAATACCAGTCCACCTTGGTTATATTGTTAATAGCGTGACATAGCAGAGAGTAATGAATCATTACATTCCAGGGTTAGGCAAAACCCTCAATTATTACAGTTCTATTATACCATTATCCTAAATGGGGTTAAAAATAATATTTAAAGGACCACTATAGTCACCCAGACCACTTCAGCTCAATGAAGTGGTCTGGGTGCCACTGCCAGGTCCCCCAGGTTTTAACCCTTCAGATGTAAACATAGCAGTTTCATAGAAACTGCTATGTTTACATTGCAGGGTTAATCCAGCTAATCCAGTTATTCTTCCTGTCAGCCGCTAGAGGCGCTTCCCCGACACTCAATACGAAAATCGCATTTAGCACGCAGAACGTCGATAGGAAAACATTGAGAAATGCTTACCAATGGGCGTTTTTAATGCGTGCGCGGCTCTGGCCGTGCATGCGCATTCAGCTACACTTGGGAACTGACGTCGGAGGGGGATGAAAGGTCACCAGCGCCGAGGATAAAGGTAAGTGGCTGAAGGGGTTTTAACCCCTTCAGCCCAGCGGTAGGGGGCCCTAAGGGTGGGGGGACCCTAAGGATTATATAGTGTCAGGAAAACGGGTTTGTTTTCCTGACTCTATAGTGGTCCTTTAATGCATTTTCATCGTACACAGAATCATTTACAAATGTGTTACCTGGCTCAAACAGAATGCAAGGTACATTTAACATGAAAGGCCAAAATTTCTAAACTGAAAACATGAATGACTTTAAAAATTTTCAATTTGGCTATTTTTGCCTTAAATGATTTGACTCAGAAATAACAGAGAATTGAGCAATTCAGGGGCATGACCTGTACTCATAGTTACATAGCTGAAAAGAGACTTGCGTCCATCATGTTCAGCCTTCCTCACTTTGTTTTTTGCTGTTGATCCAAAAGAAGGCAAAAAACCCAGTCTGAAGCACTTCCAATTTTGCAACAGACTAGGAAAAAAAAAATCCTTCTTGACCCCAGAATGGCAGTCAGATTTATCTGACTAATGAATTAACCTAAAGGTGTTTTGGTGACTACAGTGTCCATTTAAGGCCAAAGTTTTAGTTTAGCTATTTGGGCCTAAAATCTGAAATTCACTTTGAATTCCCAAAGATGTTTACTTTAGTGCATACTTTTTATTGTAAGGGTTATTCACCAAAGTGAGAATTGCATGGAAACCAAAGTAAAATTTAAAAATTGTAAAATTTAAGGCCAAAATGTAAATAGCCGAACGGGAAAAGAATCTCCAAGTCAGCTATGCTTCCAATTTGGCTACTTTGGTCTTAAATTTTAAATTCAAATTGAATTCACATTGAATTCTCGCTTTCGTAAATAACCTCGTGTGAATCTGGAATTTAGTGAAATTAATTAAGATTAATAATCAGAGGGTTTGGAAGATGGCAATGATAAAAGCTGATGAATTTGTGATTCTTTATAGCAAAAATTGGTTCTTATCATGAGATGAGATAAAATCCATAATAAATTCAAGTCCATTACAAACGACTCTCTTGAGAGCTGTTGATCAACGAGACTAGGAGGAAAACACGAGGTGATCCTTGACACTAGACAAAAAGAAATTTCACATTGTGCATAAGAAAAGCTTCATTATGGCAAGAACACTAAAGATATGGAAATTGTTGCTTAGAGGGCAAGCAATGGCAGATGCACTATAAACCTTCAAAATAATGTTAACTATATTGATTTAGCATAGCAGTGTATTTAGGGATAAATTAATTTAGTTCAAAATAAGTAGAATGATGATCTGGAGTAAAACGTACACAGTTTCACTATATTATTATTATTTAAAAAGTGCCCACATTTTCTCCAGTGCTGTAGAATACGTTCACAAGACATGCAGCTTGGGGTCCAGGTTCTAGGTAAATATAGGTTACATGTATAAAGTCTGTAACCAGTATGTGATAGATTACAGTAAAGGTATTTGAGCACAAAACAGATAATGTTTTAGATGAGACAGAGAAGTAAATTGCTTTTTTGGGCTCTCTTTTTTTTTATCATTATGAGGTATAGGAATCGATTTAATAATGTTAGAGAAGCTTTTCAAATCATTTACTATGTTTGGATAAACTTTTAATAGCATGAAAAATATTTACATTTTGTAAAGGTTATTCGTAACTAGACGGTCTGGGCGCACAGGAACAGAGGGGGTTGGGGGCCCTGTTCAAGTGAGCATGCATTCTAGGGAGGATGGGGTAAAGTGACACAAAAGGTAAAGTAGGCAGCAGGAAGATAAGTCTTGCCGCCACATTTATTACAGACTTGATAGGGCGCACACTAAGAACACTGAGAAGTGCATTGCAGTTGTTAAGGAGAGAGATGATAGCAGCATGGATTAGAACCTTAGCCATGACTGGAGGTAATTATGGACGGAAGCGCTCTATGGTTTTGAGATGGAACCCGCCGGATATGGCGATCGAATGGACATGAGGAGTTAAGGATACGTTAAAGTCAGAGAGCACCTAGTCAACGAGCATGCAAGGTAGAGCTGATGGTAGCATTATTGACTTGGAGGGAGACAGAGAAAGGAGTAGCAACACTTGAGGGAGGAAAGACCAGAAGTTCAGTTTTGGACAAGTTGTGTTTAAGGGAGTGGGCAGGCATGCAGTTAGAAATAGCAGAGAGGCAGTCAGAGACACAAATCAAGATGGACCACGAGAGATCAGGAGAGAACAGATAGACCTGCGTGTCAATCTCATAGAAATTATATTGGAAACCCAAGGAGATAATGAGTTTACCAAGGATGGCAATATAGGTTGAGAACATTAGGGGCAGGGCCGTCTTCAATATTTATTTGACCCCGGGCAAGCAATTGCTTTGGACCTCCCTGGACACCATAATTTTTGCGTTTTAACAAAGGGGTGTGTTTGAATGCAATGTTTGTATTTGCATGCAGGGATATGTTTGGATGTAGTGTTGTCTTTTAAATGCAGATATACATTTCTGTGTTGTATAGTTATTTGAGGTAAGGGGTGTGTTTGTATATAATTATGGAGTTTGAATTCAGTCTTTGTATGTAATGTTTGTGTTTGCAGGGGTGTGTCACATGATTGCTGGGATGTATGCACACGGATACTAACACAGATATACATGCACATTAACACGCAGATACACATATAATCACCCTGATGCATGCACACACCTTGACACACATATACACACACTGACACAAACACACTAGCCTTACACACATATATACCTAGCACACACTCAGATTCACACATACAAACACTAACACGTCCACACACAAAGATACACACTTACAAACACTGACACAGATACGTATACACACTCAGATACATACAGGTATACATGCAGGGGTGTATTTGTGTGCACTGTTGGAGATGTATGCATTGCCACATACACACAGATGCCCACTTACACAAACACTGAGATACACACAGGAACACAGATACTCATGCAGTGGTGTATTTGTATGCAGTGGTGTTGTTGGAATGCAGGGGTATATTTGTGTGTAGTGTTGGCATTATAATGCTGTGATGTATGTATTACCACATGCATAGATGCACACTGACACATATACACACACACACACATAGACACAAGTACAGATACACAGACATGCAGGCATACATACACACTGACACCCAAGTACACATACACAAACACAGGTATACATTCACACAGATATACATACACAGGCACACATAAACACTGACACACTGGTACACATACAGCCAGATACACACATTGACACATACACAGCCAGATACACATAAAGCCATATACACACACTGACACAAACTCAGCCAGAGACACACACAACCAGATAAACAGATTGACATACAAGCCATATACACACACAATCACACACAGACAGGTACACACACGGACACAGTCCCAGGTACACAACATATATAAGTATAAATTTACATATTAGATTCACTCTTTGTCTCCTTACCTTTGGGGTACAGAAGGGTGGCATCCCTGGGGTCCAGTGGGAGCTGGATAACCAAGGCTGACGGGAGTCTGAGGAACCAGGCTTGCTCAGTCCCTCTACTCCACTTCCTCCTCCTCTGTGTGTGCCTCCTACTCCACAGCCAGATACATATCCCTCTCCTCCTTCTCTTCTTGTGTGTACCTCCTCCTTCCCACAGGCTCTCTGTTACTTGGGAGGAAGTGATGTGACCTCACTTCCTCCCAGCAGGCAGGGGGGAACAAACAGAATGATAGGGGCCCAGTCTGGAGCACTATTAAAGGGCCGGGGCCCCTGATTACCTCAGGTGTGACAGCCCGCCGGGACATTTCTCAGTTTCCCGGTGGGCTTTTCAGTATCCTGTTTGTGGGCAGAAGTAACTGGGCCTTGGCAGCTGCCCCGTTTGCTCCGCGTTAAAGATGTCCCTAATTAGGGGACCAATCTGAACAGAGAGGGGTGGAGAAAAGGCAGTGCCAGAAAAAAAAAACACTGAAAGAGTACTGGAAAAGGTAGGATGAGAATCATTAGACAGCAGTGTCTCATAGACCGAGATTGCAGAGGATCACTATCCACCCCCTATCTACACTTGGTCAGAGGGTGGGATCTATTAATTTGAAAAAGAGGGGGAGACAAAGAAACATAGAATGTGACAGCAGATGAGAACCATTCAGCCCATCTAGTCTGCCCAATTGTTCTAAATACTTTCATTAGTTCCTGGCCTTATCTTATATCTACGATAGCCTTATGCATTCCCCATGCATACATAAACTCCTCTACCACTCCAGCTGGAAGGCTATTCCATGCATCCACTACCCTCTCAGTAAAGTAATACTTCCTGATATTATTTTTAAACCTTTGCCCCTTTAATTTAAGACTATGTCCTCTTGTTGGGGTAGTTTATTTTCTTTTTAATATAGTCTCCTCCTTTACTGTGTTGATTTAAATGTTTCGATCATATGCCCCCTATCTCGTCCTTCCTCCAAGCTCCATTTGCCAAAGCTCAAAAGGGCACCTTTCGAGGCTCCCAGGGATATACTACTGAAATTTGTTCGGGACTCCGACAGGGGGGGTTATAATGGGGGCAACCAGGGGCACTAATTCCACAACCTGTGAAGGCTGCCAATTCACCTTTTATTGGGACATGTCCCGCCATACTGCTATATGCAGACAGTCATTCTGACAGGTCACTCAACTCCTTCAACATAACACACATAAAATAACCTATAAATGGGTCTCCCAACGGCTTCTGGTGGAGAAAGGAGGCAAGGCCTACCCTGGTACCAATCTTTGGGAGGCACTCTTCCTGCTCCAAGAGACCTACTGCCATGAGCAGCGTTCCTGACTATTGCCTGTGTACCCCATATCAGTGCATGTTGCTCTATAGTTTTTATGTTTAATTTCTCAGTTTATAATTTTTAGTTTTACGATTCATCTTTGCTCTGTAAACCCACACTAAGCCCTTAGCGAACAGCTAATCCCTCCCCCCCCCCATAATCAATCATGTTGTTAGCAGATTTTTTACTGTGAGATTTACCAGTCTTTTCCTAACTATTTCCTCCATTATATACTCTCTTAGTTGAGGCTGCATGACCTTCGTTTGTACTTACAGTGAGGGAAAAAAGTATTTGATCCCCTGCTGATTTTGAACGTTTGTCCAATGATCAGTCTATAATTTTAATGGGAGGTGTATTTTAATAGTGAGAGACAGAATAACAAAAAAAAAATATCAGAAAAACGCATGTCAAAAAAGTTATAAACTGATCTACATGTCAATGAGTAAAATAAGTATTTGATCCCCTATCAATCAGCAAGATTTCTCTTAAAGGGAGTGCTTCTAATCTCCGCTCGTTACCTGTATAAAAGACACCTGTCCCCAGAAGCAATCAATCAATCAGATTCCAAACTCTCCACCATGGCCAAGACCAAAAAACTGTCCAAGGATGTCAGGGACAAGACTGTAGACCTACACAAGGCTGGCATGGGCTACAAGACCATCGCCAAGCAGCCTGGTGAGAAGGTGACAACAGTCTCCCTCGGTCTGGTGCTCCATGCAAGATCTCACCTGGTAGAGTTTCAATGATCATGAGAATGGTGAGTAATCAGCCCAGAACTACACGGGAGGATCTTGTTAATGATCTCAAGGCAACTGGGACCATAGTCACCAAGAAAACAATTGGTAACACACTGAAATCCTGCAGTGCCCACATGGTCCCCCTGCTCAAGAAAGCACATGTACAGGCCCGTCTGAAGTTTGCCAATGAACATCTGAATGATTCAGAGGAGAACTGGGTGAAATTGTTGTGGTCAGATGAGACCAAAATAGAGCTCTTTGGCATCAACTCAACTCGCCATGTTTGGAGGAGAAGGAATGCTGCCTGTGACCCCAAGAACACCATCTCTACCGGAGGTGGAAACATTATGCTTTGGGTGTGTTTTTCTGCTAAGGGGACAGGACAACTGCACCGCATCAAAGGGACGATGGATGGGGCTATATACCGTCAAATCTTGGATGAGAACCTCCTTCCCTCAGCCAGGACATTGAAAATGGGTTGTGGATGGGTATTCCAGCATGACAATGACCCAAAACCGACAGCCAAGTCAACAGAGGAGTGGCTCAAGAAGAAGCACATTAAGATCCTGGAGTGGCCTAGCCAATTCCATAGAAAATCTGTGGAGGGAGCTGAAGGTTCGCATTGCCAAACATCAGCCTCGAAACCTTAATGACTTGGAGAGGATCTGCAAAGAGGAGTGGGACAAAATCCTTCCTGAGATGTGTGCAAACGTGGTGGCCAACTACAAAAAACGTCTTACCTCTGTGATTGCCAACAAGGGCTTTGCCACCAAGTACTAAGTTGAAGGAGTCAAATACTTATTTCACTCATTGACATGCAAATCAATTTATAACTTTTTTGACATGCGTTTTTCTGGATTTTTTGTTTGTTATTCTGTCTTTCACTGTTAAAATACATTTACCAATAAAATTATAGATTGATCATTTTTTTGTCAGTGGGCAAACGGTCAAAATCAGCAGGGGATCAAATACTTTTTTCCCTCACTGTATATATCTTCTTTCTAATTTTAAAATGGTGCAGAACCCTTATTGTATAAGAATAATTTACTGTGACCATCGTATGTCCATCATGATATCACCTTTTGCTTTCCATGTATTGAAAGCACCGAAAAAATAAAGAATGTCAAAAAAAGAGAAACGGTCCAAGTACAGATCCCAGTGCCTAACCTATTCAACAATAATGGAATCCAAACTCAAAGATTGCAGTTTATTGATAAGCCTTCTATGTGCGACAGTGTCAAATGCCTTACTGAAGGTAAGTAGGCGATTCAACCTTTCATGGTGGGTGGTGGCGAATAATGACTGGCCTGGTGGATACAGGTGTGGGTGTTGGATGTGCCCGGGTTGCAGGCAGGGGGTTATGGTTGCTCTCCTGTCTCCGGATTGATATATCTTGGGTCTCCATCTCCTTTTATACCCTCCCTGGGAAGCTCCAGTGACGTCACTACCCATATATGGACACACACAAGCCTGTGATGTCACAGTGGAACCTCTTTACAATGGAACATTATGCAGGCAGCTGAAGGACAACACAGGCACATGCTCCATGCAGGCGTGCTCCTCCCTCCAGCCATCAAGAGAGACTTCAAAAAATCGCCCAACAGAATGCCTCTGTTTGCTAAATCTATTTTTATGGCTAAAATGCGTGGCTATACTACTGATTGGGACTGACGTGAGCGTGATGATGTAATACGCCAAAAGAGGAGGGGAGCTAATGCACTCGATGTGAAAGCAGGGACAGATAGAAGCGTGGCATTTAGAGTTTCTGATATTGAACTTTGGCAAGCTAAATTCTATTATATTTTGTTTACTTGGTTTACTTAACATAAAATAAAAGAAAGAAGGAAAAGAAAAAGAAGTAAAGGAAACAAGAAGGAGAGGATAAAGGAAAAAAGAGACCCCTGATATATAGATATTCCTTTTTTCAGTTTTAATTTTTTGTTGTTGGCTACTAATAAAGTGGGCTACCTAGTTCAGCCTTCCTATTGGTTATAGCAATAAGGAAGGAGAAAAGAGAAGAAGAAAGGAAAAGGAGAAAAAAAAAAGAAAAAGGGAAAACAAATGTAAAAAAATAGAAAAAAGTAAAAAATTATTGAAAAAAAGGGACAAAAATAGAAAAAAAAGCCGTCCTTTCAAAAAAAAAAAAAAATGTTTTGTGTTTTTGCTACAAAAATCTAGTTAATGCAGCACCTGTGGGTGGTAAGGAAATGTTACCAAAAAGATACATAAGTGGGTGGTAGGTATTAAAAGGTTGACTACCCCTGCTTTAGATGTTCAACAATCCTATCCTTTAACATGGTTTCCATTACTTTCCCCACTACTGAAGTAAGGCTTACTGGCCTATAGTTGCCAGACTCCTCCCTACTACCTTTCTTGTGAATGGGCACAACATATGGAAAATACATTACCGTGAACTGTTAATTATAGGAAAATAATAACATTAGGGGGTCCTGGACACATGATAACGCACAATAATACTGAGGGTTGAGTGGATTATGAATCTCTCTTTAAACCCTTTTAAAAACCTTTAATAAATAGCATTATGCAATTTTATGTTTTATTTGTTTAGGAATAAGGCTAGGGTGAAGGCTCTTTCCACCTTAGGGTAGTACCAGGATATACGTTTCCCAGTCTGCCTGCGATTATTGGAAGTTGTGCAGCTGAAGCTGCTGTTATTGCCCCCATTAATTCAACCCTTTCCTGATAATGATCGCAGTGGAGCTGGTGAGACAGAATTTCACCGTTTCTATCTTCTCAGCTCCTCTCATCCAATACCATTATCAGGACTGAATTAAAGCAGCAGTGGCATAAATCTCAAGAATCTCGAGCAGGTCAGGTAGGTATGGCAAATAGTACCGTGTATGTCAAACCATGCATTGTGGAGAATAGATTTTAGATTATCAGTATTATTGGAAATATTTCTCAGAGGCATTGACTGGAATTTTACTGAAAAGGGAACATGGCACAATGGTCTTTGTTAAGGAAAGTATAAACCTTGAGCTTATAATGAGTTTTAAAAATAGTAGAAATAATGAAATAGTAAGCAGATGTAAGTTTGTTTTTATCAGCTTTGAAGTAGCTATACAATTGGGTTTGTGGTTCCTTTAATTTGTCTAGAATAAAAGATTAAGAATTGCTTCGCATGATATATTGCAAGGCTTGAAATAAATTCTTTAACCATCTAAACCTACAACAGACCTGATTCTGCCATGAATCAAGCCTTTGAAACATCTCTATCTGCAAATTAAGATAAGCTTGATCATTTGCCAAGATGTATGGACCTGGGAATACATGTATCAGAGAAGAGGGCAAGCACATTTAATTATAGTGGACATGTATTAATGTAACAATCTCCTGTGGGAGTAGAATGTTTTTTGTGTGAATCTTTTAGTTGCTGTTCCATCTCTATGACCCTAAATGTTCTGTTACTAAGAAAACCATCTGCTTCCCCCCCGATCTTGCTAATGAAATGTAAGCAAATTGTATATCAGGGCCATGACTGTGGCATTAAAAACTTTAGAATTTTAGCAGAGTAACGCTTGGCAGAAATAGCACTATTGTATTTCCACAATGAAAAATAGGAATTTGAAAGCAATATGCATACAGAACATTTTTTTTAAATTGGCAAATATCCACACACAAAAACAACAACAAAAAAAAAGAAAACATTCCATGCATGTAAGAGACTAAAATATTCAAATGTTAGGTTAAAAATAAAATGCTCACAATTTTTTTGAGCCTGTACTGTAAAACAATTGTTTAAAAATAACCCCAAAAAAATTGTAAAAAAAAACAACAAATAAACTAATTGCATTTATAATTAAATACATGAAAAACAAATTTCTTTTGAATGAAAATTACAATGGCCTGTGGGATTGGGGGTACTTAAGTTAATGGGGGTCCCATTACTATGGGTGAGGACTTTAAAAAAATGAAGCATTAGGGAGTTGAGCTGCTGGCTGCTTCATGTCCCTCTCCCATGAGATGGGGGATTAGTTTAACATAAGGGGGACCCAGTATCTTGGGTAAGGGGTAACATTTTGCAGGATTAGTCCCTGCAATATGCGTTAACTCAATGAATGGAAAGTAAGGCAGCTCAGAAAGCATGCAGATTCTTATTGTACACATGAAAAAAATACCCTTTGTACTGACAGGATTTCCACTACGTTAACGGCTTTATATGTCTAACTACATAATGCAGGAACTAGTTCTTCAACTGATAACACACGGCATTGGGTGAGAGGGGAACACTGGGAGGGATGTAAAATAGTACCCACAATCCCATAGTCCCCCTCCGAATTTAATTTGGAATGAAAATATACAAACGAAATTCGGCAGAAAACAAGCCAAAAATGAAGGAAAATGTGGTTCTTCCAAACTGGCTTATTTTATTTGGACAAACCAAGTTTTCCGTCCGTGCTCAAGTCTAATGTAAATTTCTCAGCTTTTTTTGTTGCAATTAAGGAACACTGCAAAGTGGAATGTTACTGCACTGCCAGGTGTTAGTCATGCAGCAATGTCTAGCAGTGGGGTGAGGCTACCAGGGAGGTCAGGGATACTTGTTTTCTTGTGATCAGTGAGGGTGTCTAATAACAGACCACTACCAGGCTCCATTCTCTATATCTTTCCTCCCTCCCACTGCCACACATGTTAAAGATCCCTACTGAGTACTAGGGAGAGTAGACACAAAACTCAGCCATAATATCAAGACCAATATCTTTAGACCAACATGCCAAAACCTCCTATAGCACCTCTGCTTGCTTAAGGGGTTTAGAACATGTCCTCCTTTTCTTATCTCATAAAAGTGCTTGCGTTTGTGGGAAAGGCCTGTTCCATAAATGCCACCTGTCCCAATTCCAAAGATTGTTTCTTTGTATTCTTACCACTATTGCTTCTTATTTCATGGCTTCATACATTGTTCCTCTGTTATCTTATACCTCTTAAGCTCAGATTTCGATATATTTTTTTTAAACTTTATTAATATTATGGTTAGCCTGTTTCTTTTATACAACGTCTGATTATGTATGTAGCCACAAACACAAATAAGAAAGCAACAGTGTCCAAGTCTGTGAATGTCGATGAGAGTTGCCTATCATTATATATTAATAACATGTTATATTAAAATAATAATAAAAAATAAATATTTAAACATTTTTTTTTTATTTTTTATAATTCTTTATTTTTCGTGCATAGATATAGATAACATTTAGTCTAGTAATGCCAAAACAGCGATTACCATAGTTTTCAGACACATAGATTTACAGTTGCATGGCTTGAGAGACTGTGCACATTTTTTAAGGTTAAAGACAAGTAACAGTAGCGTGTTGCAAGTCAGTGTGTGTGCTTGCGTGTTAATTTAGCGTAGCCATTGACTTTGCTATGAGAAATAAAATTATGATGGAAAACTACGTAGATATAACGTTATCTAGCGCTTCCTTTTTTTTTTTTTTACCTATGGTGTAGCAGGGAGGGTTACAGCGCTATGTGATGAATAGTGTAGTTAGTCTACGTGTTCATGCTTAGATAGTAGTGTTGGGGTTAGTGAGTGTGCAGGCTGTGTAGCTAATGTTAGGTAGATAGTTGTTACCGTGGAAAAGCCTACAGCAGGCAAGAGTATACTATATAGATTGTGGATGGAGGCTTCCGGGCAGTGGAGCCCGTGAGAGGTTATGGTGTGTCAAGTAGGAGAGTACAGGGCGATCAGCCTAATATGTTGGTAGTACAGGCAATATATATACGGGTTGTGAGGTTATGACATCCAATTCCTAGTCATCTGCGATGTCGCTTT
>OW240916.1:252669418-252690078 GCA_933207985.1 Pelobates cultripes
GGTTGAGGAGAAAATGGGGTAGGGAGAGACCACTAAAAGGATGGAGGGGGGTGGTGGAGAGACCACTAGGGGAGGGGGGTGAGGAGAAACCGCTAAGGGAGGGGGGTGGAGGATAGACCACTAGGGGAGGGTGGGAAGAGAGGAGAGACCACTAATGGAAAGGGGGGCAGAGGACAGCAGAGACCACTAAGGGGGAGACGAGAGACCACTAATGGAAAGTCGGGGATAAAAGGAGACCACTAAGGGAGGTAGGGGGGAGAGGAGAGGAGAGTAGAGACCACTAAGGGGCAGGGGAGATCTCTAAGGGATGGAAGGGAGAGCTCTATAGGACAGGGGACAGGACAGGGAGCTCTTTCACACCCCACGCACACACACACACACAATGCATCCCTATACACACAGAAACACAACATGCTTCCCTTACCCACAGAGAAACAAATAATGCAACCCTTACACATAAAGACAATACATCCTTTGCACATATACACAGAAACACACAATGCATCTCTTACACACACATGCAAACACATGCAAACACACACTGCTTCTCTTACACACACACACAGAAACACAATGCATCTCTTACACACACTCAACGCACCCCTTACAGACACACACACGCATCCCTTACATACACAGAAACACACTGCATCCCTTACATACACAGAAACACACTTTGCATCCCTTATGCATACAAACACAGATTCACACAATGCATCCCTTACACACAACAAGAAACGCACAATACATCCCTTATACACAAACACTCACTGCTTTCTATCCCTTACACAAAAACACACTGCTTCCACTACATACACACTGCATCACCTACACAAACTGGTATCCCTATACACTACATTCCATAAGCACACACATTAGATCCTCTACAGTAACACATAACACATCCCCTACACATTCCACTCCCTGTGAGCGAACTCATGGGTGGAACATGTAGGTGGACTTAAGGGTGGGCTTTATGGGCATACTCACCGTCAGGCCCTGGGGCCCAGACCTTGAGCTATGTAAGAGGCCCCAAAAAATGGAGCTGCTTCCCGTTCTCCCAGAACATTGAATTTTGTGACCACAGTTACAAACAGCCTCCAGAGATCCTGTTCTACACCAGACCAGTGGAGCAAGACTGCAGCCAGAGCCCATCACCATCCTCATCTGATTGTAAGTAGGCAATCTAGTATATTATTAGTGACACTAATCTCTAATTTACCTCACATTAAATGGACACTATAGTCCCCAGAACCACTGCAGCTTAATAAAGTTGTTCTGGTGTCTATAGTTTGTCCCTGCAGGCTTTTTAATGTAAACACACACTATGTGCAGCACTGGCATTAGTTCATATGGCAGATCATATGGGTGGGGCATTGCAATGTCTCGGGGGGGAGGGGGGGACGGCAAATCTTTCTTTTGCCTAGGGCGGCAAAAATCCTTGCACCGGCCCTGCCTGGAACTTGAAGATGCTATCTCGCTGCCTGGAAATCTTGGTGTACTTGGTGTATGGAACGGGACTCCGATCCCCTCATGGCTACTCTTCCCTTCATCCTGAGTTACCTGGTACATTCAGCCATTTTGGTGGCACATGTCCCACTACAGGGCTCTCTGGCAGGACCCCCTGGTATGCAGACTACGTAGCGGCATCAAGCTGGCTCGACCTCCTGCACCTAAATATACTAACCTCTGGGATGTGAATATAATCCTCAGATTTCTACTGGATTGGCCCGAGAGCAAAATATCTTTCCCCTCACCAGCTATCAGCAAAGTTTACGCTACTATTATGTCTGGTCTCCTTTCGCCAAGTATCGAAAGCTAGAGCTTTCAACTGTGATGGATTCAACTTCTCACCGGAAGGAGTTTCATTCTCAATCTCCAGACGCACAAAATCGGATTCGTCCATGGTCATTTACCCATACTTCAGGGACTTCCCGAAACTCTGTGTGGTTTCTGCCCTCTCAAGATATGTTACCTCGTCTCTGCATTCCACCCGCGGAAGTCAATCCTGATTTCCTATGTCCGCCCTCACGGCCCCGTCTCTTCTACCATGTTGGCTTGTTGGATCAGATGGTAACTCTCCCCGGCGGGTATTGATCCCTCATTCGGAGCCCATTCGGTCAGAGGGGCTACGGCTTCGGGAGCCTTCAGTGCGGGTGCGTCCCTCCAGGACATCCTCCGTTATGCAGATTGGTCTAAAGAATGGACCTTTTGTAATTTCTATTTACAGCCATCGTCCCATGCTTCTCTCGCTTTATTGTCCAAGTGTTAAAACCGCAAAATATGAAGCCTCCTGTCATCTAATAAAATTTTAGATTATGTTAACTTTAGTGTACCTATAATCTTAATTTTATTAATGACAGGAGGCCAATATTTTCCCACATGGGTTCTTTTTTCCAGGCCCAGTTGTTTTCTACTCAGGTAAGTCAGTAGAACACTTATGGATGTTCTCAATTGGTTCTTCTCCACTTGATTGTTTTAGGTTAATGGTTGCTTGTTTCCTTCATCTCGGGATTTTAAATTGATAGCATGTTGGCTTACATTTGCTTAGGAGCCACAGTCTACTATGAATGTTATGGACCGGTATCTCTATCCGGGTTCGCATGTTTTTAGTAGTACTTCACAAGATTAATCCCTGTTTTTTGACTCTGCTCTCTTGTTTCAGTTTAAAGTTTACATCAGTTGCCAAGCTTGAAGGCCTCGGTTCCAGTTTAGATTCATCTCATTGTCTTGGTCGGTTATCTTCATCGGTTATTCTGTTCCAGATTAATTTGCAGTTCGAAAGAGGGGGAGTGGCTTAGAGAGCAGCGTCTTAAACTGTATTATTCGTTTTTGAGTGGTTCTCACTGTTTCTATGTTAAACTGCGCTGCTTAGGAGCTTAAGTAAAGTCATTAATAAAATTAAGATTATAGGCACACTAAAGCTAACATAATCTACAATTTTCCCACACTCAACTATAAAGGGGGCAGAATAGCAGGGCTGGCCCAAGACACTGTGCTGCCTGGGTCCAAGGAAGAAATTCTACACTCCCCCCCCCCCTCACACACACACACTTTACCAAAACCACACCCACGTCCATTATGCTATGCAGTGTGTGAAGTGAATGCAGTGTGTTTGTATTGTGGATGCAGAGTGTGTGTTTGTATAGTGGGTGCAGTGTGTGCAATGGACGCACTGTCTGTGTTTGTGCAGTGCAGTATGTGTGTGTAATGCATGTAATGTGTGTGTGGTGAATGCATTGTGTGTGTTATAATGAAAATACATTAATGAACTCTTCCAAAACACTGACAAAACCGTTACAACGATCTTTGGAACTGTTCCTAAATTACGTAAACTACAAAATCAACAATTGTGTATCAGAACAAATTCAAATAGCACACTGACAGCAGTCTGCTCTTTTAAATATCTTGGTATGTTGCTAGACCCCAATCTATCCTTTGGCCTTCACACTGAAAAAATCTTTTCAAAACTACCCAAAACAAGGTGCCTTGTACAGAAACAAATCCTGCCTAAGTAAAGAAACAGATAGTGCAACAAATGCTAATGCCGGTCATTGATTATGGGGATCTAGTGTATGCACCCACACCGCAAACCCACCTTCATAAACTTAATACGTTGGTTTGGTTTAATATGAGAAGTTGTTTGGTTTTTTAATACGTTATATCATTCTTTCTGCCGCTTTGTACTAGAATGTAATTACTTTACCCACCACTGTGACATGCTGAAAGAGCTAAACTGGCTGTCGCTGGAATCCTGACGCACTCTTCATCTTTCCATCCTTGTGAATAAGAGCATTTCTGGGAAGCTCCCACCCTACCTGAGTAGAATGCTCTCCCCGGCTGTTCCCACCTCCTATAACCTCCGATCCAGTACTAGCACGATATTTAGCATACCGCAATACAAAAATAAAGTGGCTCGATCCTCCTTTTCCTACAGAGCACCGCAATTATGGAATAACCTTAGGGACACAGTCAAATCTTCATTCAATCTAAAATCTTTTAAGAGATCTATGGCAATAAACCTCAGCACAGAATGCACCTGTCATGGTTGAATATATTTATTACCTGCTATGTATTAAATGTATACATGTGTGTATATATGTTTGTAATATTGTATCCTATTGTAACAATGCAATGTTTTGTGGACAAAGACCCAGGACATATTTGAAAATGAGAGAAATCTCAATGTATCCATCCTGGTAAAATATTTGATAAATTAATAAATTGTGTGTGTGTGTATAGTGGATGCAGTGTGTGTGTGTGTGTGTGTATAGTTGATATAGTGTGTGTAGCTGATGTGGCGTGTAATGGATGCAGTGTCTGTGTGTAGTGGATGCAATGTGTGTTTGTGCAATGCATTATGCGTATTGTATGCAATGGGTGTAGTGAGTGCATTGTGTGTGTGTACTGCATGTAGTGTCTTATTGTACATGCAGTGTTTGTGTAGTTTATTTATTGTGTGTGTAATGCATATAGTGTGTGTGTAGTGCACATAATGTGTGTATAGTGCATATAGTGTCTGTGTAATGCATATAGTGTATGTAGTGCATCTAATATGTGTATAGTGCATGTAATGTGTGTAGTCCATGCAATGTGTGTGTAGTGCATGTAGTGTGTGTGCAGTATGCATGCTGTGTGTGTATTGCATGTAGTGTGTGTGTAGTGCATGCAATGTGTGTAATGCATATAGTGTTTGTGTACTGCATACAGTGTATATGTAGTGCATGCAATGTGTGTATAATACATATAGTGTGTGTGTGCTGTATGCAATGTGAGTATAGTGCATGTATTGTGTGTGTATAGTGTTTGTATTGTGTGTAGTACATGCAGTGCACATATAGTGTGTAGTGTGTGCAGTGTATGTGTAGTGCAATGTGCATGCTGTGTGTAGATCAGTAATGTGTGTGTAGTGCATGCAGTGCACATATAGAGCGTAGTGCATGTAATGTGTGTGTAGTGCATGCAACGCATATATAGTGCAGTGTGCATGCTGTGTGTAGTGCATGCAGTGCATGGGTAGTACATGCAGTATGTGTTTGTGTGTGGTGCATGCAGTGTGTGTAGTGCATACAGTGTAAGTGTAGTGCATGCAGTGTGTTCAGTGCATGTGTAGTGCATTCAATGTGTGTACTGTGTGTACTGCATACAGTGTATGTGTAGTGCATGCAATGTGTGTATAGTGCATGCAGTGTGTGTAATGCATGTAGTGTGTGTTTTAATATGAGAAGTTGTTTGGTTTTTTAATTCATTTTTATCCTCCTCACTACCTCTAATCTGTGGGCAGGAGGGGCTCCTTGATTCCTTGGTGGCTCAGTGGAGCTGGAGTACAGTGAAGAGGGGGCCCAGAACTCTAATTTCCACTCCAGCAGCAGCAGGCTTGAGGGAGGAGCAGAGAGTACCTGCTGCTAGTGGAGTGGAGATTAGCGTTCTGGACCCCCTCTTTATTAGCAAAGGCTATAAGGGGCCAGGAACAGCATATATCTATAGTGGAAATCACTACAGATATATGCATAGGCGGCCCGGGCCTCTAACCGCATATTTGTTAATGGTAAATAAGTGCCGCCTGGAGTCATGGTTCAACAGGGACCAATGGACGGGCGGTCCTGCGGTATAGACAGGTATCCTTCCCTTCCCACAATGTACCTTTCAGCCAATCTTCACTTCCCCCCAATATCTTTTCCTTTCTTTGAAGTTTACACTGTCTGTGACGGAGCTCTTGTACTCCGACCGAGTACCTCCGCCCAATCTGCTTCCTAGCTGTTTCAGGGGAGGGGGAGAGCCTGGAACGCTTCAACCACAGTCACCGAGGCTTGACCGGGAGGTTTGACTCTGGAGCTTTTCCACCTGACCAGGCTGCAGCTCTACTTCCAGGCAGGTATCGTCCCCTCTGCCTATTCCACTGCAGTCCTTCTAACCATCTCTGTCTGCAATATGATTTCTATTGTCTTTACAAAGGCACTTGCATCTCTCAGGCCTAGTTCTCTTGAAATATATATATTTATACACATAATGCATTGCATCCAATACACACACACACACTGCATCCACTACACATGCACACACTCCATGCACAACACACACCCTGTATCCACTCTACACACACATACTTGTGGACGGGCATAGAGGCAAGCCCCCAGGGACCCAGACATTGAGCTGTTTCAAGGGCCCCAATTTCTGATGACAGTCCTGCCGGAAGCCCTCTGCCTAAACTGCAGGGTTTAGCTCAGGTGAGCAACGGAAGCTTCTAAGCAGCAGCATCAAGCGCTTCAGACTGCTGGAAGGTGGCAGGGAGCGACATCCAAATAATTCAAGGTAAGAACTCAACCCCTTTAAAAAAAACTGTTTGACTAATTACAGTGCGGGGAGCCAGGTCACACCAAAACCACAGCAGTTCACTGTAGTGTTTATGATGCTTGAAGAGTTGTTTTAATGTCTATGGACATTTGGTTGCGTCACTTACCATTGTCATGCTATAGAAAGCAGCAATAATCCTGCTTATTCTGAGGCTCGGAAACCGATAAGTCTATTTAGTAAATACCCATGGTAGGTTTGTTGCCTGGTGGGTTGTCTGGACATATGGTTGTTTCTCAGGTCCCCGCAAACTTTGTTGCGGCTAACTACAGTGTGTCCCAATTTAAATGTCAGATAATAAAATCAATACAGGGCAATATGGGTGTGACAAACTTACTTTCCTGTGTGTGTGTTTGTCCAGGATCTTTTGGCAACCGCACAGCCCTCTAGGGTAAGAAGTCCAGTTTCAAAAAGGCCTCTGGCCTGTTTATGTTCTGTTGTTGTGAAGTAACAGGATACAATGAACAGCAAATCTTCTTTCTCCTCCAAAACACTTCCCCTCCCTTCACCCTGCTTTACCTGCAGTTAGCTGCTCACAGCCCCTACAGGTGAGGCTAATGACCTCGTTAGGCAGTGAGCCAGAACTCTATGGAAAACCTGGGCTGGACTCATGCACAACCACTCTGACAGTGGGTGGAGAATCGGCCCACCGTGCTCTTCCGAATACTCCACCCCAGGGACCCAAATAACAACAGAGTTAAAAACCTACATTTAAACTTCACTTTCCCTGGGGCTGCATGTGCTTACCCACATGTCAGGATAGTGGCTGTGCAAAAGTCTGGGTGCCAGATATACACCCCTGACCACCATCCCCAACACTCTGTTACAATGGGGCAGTGATAGATTAAAGAGACTTGGATTAAGAAAGGCCTTTTGGATTAGGGGACTTGATTCCCTAAATCTGGATTGTGATTTGTCCCGGTTTATTTGAATAGGATTTTCTCTGGCGTTAACTTACCTTAATTTTATTTTTTGTTCTTTTCTTAGGAAGACTGGAACTTTTCATTGATGCTGGTCCTTCTTTTCACTTTATACATTTATATTGGATGACACTAAGGGGTTATGTATTTTTGATTCATGGTTCTTTTATATTATTATATTTATGAGGCACATAACACTTTACATATATACTTTTCTATATTTTACATATATCTGGCTCACTTTCTCAATTCCAACTCTCTCCTTGACCCTCTTCAGTCTGGCTTCTGCCCCCTGCACTCTACTGAGACTGCTCTTATTAAAGTTACTAATGAACTAATCGCATCTAAAGCCCGTAGAAGCTTGTGGCACCTCCCTTATGGAGAACATTAGATAGGGTAGTAAGCAGTCCCAATTCTTACCATCTTTGTCAATTACTTTTCTTAACATACTTTTTAAGGTCTTGTTAAACCGTTCTACCAGTCCGTCTGTCTGGGGATGATAAACAAAAGTCCTAAGATGTTTAATTTGAAGTAGTTTGCATAACTCCTTTGTAACTTTAGACATAAATGGTGTACCCTGATCTGTCAAAATTTCTTTTGGTATGCCCACCCGGCTAAACATGAGCATGAGTTCTCTCGCTATTGTCTTTGCAGAGGTGTTACGTAGGGGTATTGCTTCTGGGTACTTGGTAGCATAATCCAGAATCACCAATATATACTGATGCCCCCTTGCAGACTTTACCAGAGGAACCACCAAGTCCATTGCAATCCTCTCAAAAGGTATTTCTATTATAGGCAATGGTACCAGAGGACTGCGATATGCCTTAAAAGGTGCGGTGTGTTGGCATTCCGGACAAGAAGAACAATAATGTGCAACTGAAGCAAATACCCCAGGCCAGTAAAACCTCTGTAAGACTCTTTCTCTTGTTTTTTCTATGCCTAAATGTCCCCCCAGTATATGGCTGTGTGCAAGATTTAGGACTGTGTGTCTGAAAGGCTTAGGAACAAGTAGTTGTTTTACAACATCCATCCCCTTTTTCTCTACTCTATAGATCAAATCATTCTGTACCTCAAAATAAGGAAAAGAAGGGGCTCTATCTAGTTGTACTGGATCATCAGTTGAAACCTGGATATTTTTACGGGCCTCTGCAAGAGTGGGGTCTTCCCATTGCGCTTTCCTGAAGTTAACAGGACTGACTTCTAATTCAGGGTAGTTAATGCCTTGATCCTGATCGTTATCGGTCTCCTGACTCTCGTGGCCCTGGTCATCTCCTACTAAAGCTGGCCTGTGACTTGAGGCTTCAGCCTTCTCTGGTCTTATGCCTAGTCCTTCCCATTCTATGTCAGAAAAAGGGAACACATTTCTAGAATCATCATTTGCTATACAATCATGAACTATTTTTCCTGTAGACCCCCACAAGTCTAAAAATTGGGGAAAATCTCTTCCCAATACCACATCATAAGCCAATTTATCCACTACACCCACTCTATGATTAACAGTACCGAAAAGGCTTTCAAATTTTAGCAAAGCTGTAGGATATTCACGTTTGTCACCATGAACACAAATTATACCAATTTTCTGAAATGCATCAACATCGGCTTCAGGTACAAGGCATTTTGTTATCAATGTCGCCATACTTCCGGAGTCTAATAGAGCTCTAACCTCTTTCCCATTCACCCTTATGGAACATATCTGTGGATTGTGACTACAGTTGGCAACAGCAGATTCCATACAATTCAGCAAACAAGACAATTGTACATCCTGACTAATCATATTGCATTGCATCGGTTCATCACTCAAGGGACAGTCTCTAGCTTTATGTCCAGGTTCATTACACCGGAAACATTTCATATTATCAACTGTCCCCCACCTAGACGCTTTTCCAGGATTATCATTTCTAGGCATAAGCATATGGGGTCCCTGAGAATATGTCTCTTGTTCCTCTGTGTCTCTGAAATCTTGAAAAATCTTACCAGGTCTTTCAGGAGCTGGAGTCTTAACTCTCTGCTTAGCCTTTGTGTTGTTGAGCCACTGTCTGTCATCTCCAGCCACATATCTTTCAACCAAACCAATTAACTCATCAGCTGTTTGTGGATCACTCTGACTGACCCATCGACGCAGTGAAGCAGGCAAGCCCCGCAGGAATCTGTCCATCACAAGAAGTTCCATGATATGGCGATGCCGTATTTATTTCTGGTTGTAACCACTTTCTAGCCAGATGTATCAGGTCAAACATCTGGGAGTGGATAGGCTTCTCTTGGTTGAAAGTCCAGGCATGAAATCTTTGGGCACGAACTGCCATAGTCACACCAAGTCGTGCAAGGATCTCAGCCTTCAATTTGGAGTAGACCCCTGCCTGTGCTGGTTCCAGGTCATAGAAAGCCTTCTGGGGTTCTCCAATAAGAAAAGGCGCCAGTATGCTTGCCCACTCACTCACCGGCCACTCTTCTCTCTCAGCTGTCCTCTCAAAAGCTAGCAGGTATGCTTCCACATCATCTGTAGGTGTCATCTTCTGCAGGTAACGGCTGGCTCTGATCATTTTAACCTCGGACTGCGTCCCATCCGAGACTCTGGTCAGTCCTTTGGTCAAAGCCTGTATCTCCTTCTGTATCATACTGGTGGCCTGATGTTGCTCCTCTCTGAGCAGGCGGTTTGCCTCCACTTGGGCTGCCATAATCTGCTGGATCATAGCATCTGTGTTGGCCTTTTGCGTAATTACCAATTGCTGTAGGGCCGTAATATTTTCCTGTTGTGCGGCTGTGGCCTCCTGCTGTACGGCTGTAGCCTTTTGCTGCGCCGCTGTAGTTTGCAACAAAACTTTCACAATTTCCTCCATATTTCTCCAGGCTTGTTTGGCTTTCAGTTAATACCCACAGGCTTCTTTAGTGCAGTGCCCGCATTCTCCACCATATGTGACAAACTTACTTTCCTGTGTGTGTTTGTCCAGGATCTTTTGGCAACCGCACAGCCCTCTAGGGTAAGAAAACCAGGTCAAGACAAAGTCCAGTTTCAAAAAGGCCTCTGGCCTGTTTATTTTCTGTTGTTGTGAAGTAACAGGATACAATGAACAGCAAATCTTCTTTCTCCTCCAAAACACTTCCCTCCCTTCACCCTGCTTTAACTGCAGTTATATAGCTGCTCACAGCCCCTACAGGTGAGGCTAATTATTATTATTATTATATTATTTATATAGCGCCAACAAATTCTGTAGCACTGTACATGACCTCGTTAGGCAGTGAGCCAGAACTCTATGGAAAACCTGGGCTGGACTCATGCACAACCACTCTGACAGTGGGTGGAGAATCGGCCCACCCTGCTCTTCCGAATACTCCACCCCAGGGACCCAAATAACAACAGAGGAAAAAACCTACATTTAAACTTAACTTTCCCTGGGGCTGCATGTGCTTACCCACATGTCAGGATAGTGGCTGTGCAAAAGTCTGGGTGCCAGATATACACCCCTGACCACCATCCCCAACACTCTGTTACAATGGGGCAGTGATAGATTAAAGAGACTTGGATTAAGAAAGGCCTTTTGGATTAGGGGACTTGATTCCCTAAATCTGGATTGTGATTTGTCCCGGTTTATTTGAATAGTATTTTCTCTGGCGTTAATTTACCTTAATTTTATTTTTTGTTCTTTTCTTAGGAAGACTGGAACTTTTCATTGATGCTGGTCCTTCTTTTCACTTTATACATTTATATTGGATGACACTAAGGGGTTATGTATTTTTGATTCATGGTTCTTTTATATTATTATATTTATGAGGCACATAACACTTTACATATATACTTTTCTATATTTTACATATTTCTGGCTCACTTTCTCAATTCCAACTCTCTCCTTGACCCTCTTCAGTCTGGCTTCTGCCCCCTGCACTCTACTGAGACTGCTCTTATCAAAGTTACTAATGAACTAATCGTATCTAAATCCAAAGGTCACTACTCCATACTAATTCTTCTTGACCTCTGTGCTGCCTTTGATACTGTTGATCATGTTCTCCTTCTTCAAACTCTTTAATCACTCAGTCTCTGTGACACAGTCCTCTCGTGGTTTTCCTCCTATCTCTGCTAACACTCATTCAGTGTCTCCTTTTCTAATGATATCTCCTCCATGCTTCTGCTTCTCTTGGCAAACTTATAACCTCATTTGGATTCCATGTATGTACGTAGTGGGGAATTGCGATGCAGCCTATAACAAAACTAACCCCATTCAACCCCCCAATAATGACAGACCACTTAGTATGGATGAACAGGCCACAGCATTTATTATCACAAACTAAATTACTGTATAACACATCCATAACTTTATTTATTAAATCTCTTCTTTTTCTGTAACCAAAACGTTAGACATAAATAAGCATAAATTAACATATATACATATATAACTCCACACATAGTGTTATACAGTGACCCAACCGTCCTTGCCAATAAACATACAGTGGTTCCTAATCACCACTTCCTCTCACCTCCCCCTCGTCATAAAATCATATCTTTCCAATGCCCGCCATCAGCCGACCTTATCCACGCTCGATGGGCACGACACCTCAGGCAACCTAATGTTAACCTTTTGAAGCAGGGGAGGTTGAGACCTTAAAAACTTGTTCATCTCATTCCATATACTTAAACGTAACCCCTCAAACTCAATTGGCAAGGACATACCCCCGCCACAACCACGCTGTTTTACACCTAAAATCAGCGGGGGACCCCACCACAACCAGCCATGGCCTGTTCCACCACTGCTAGCAGTGCCAGATCAACATAGAATAAGTACTGCACCAGGAAATTAAATGACCATTCGTGATCAATCCAATAACACAACATAGCGCAAAATATATACATACATATATACACATACATATATATATACACATATACATAATGTTAGACTCCTTATGTAGCGTAAAACTCACAGGATTTAAAGCCGTCCCAGGCTCTATATAATGTGCAGGAGGGTGCCTAAAAAGGCTAAACGATATCCTTGAGGAGAGCAGCACAGGATACAAAGTGCAGACTCCAAAATTTATTGCACAAATAAACAATTAAAACAGGGACAATATGCAGTGTATAAATAGTAAAATATACTAGGCACAAAGCCTAAATAAAACACTGCAGAGGAAACAAGAAAAAATACCAGATACAATCCTTTGATATAGCAGCAATCGCGTTTCATCTCCAGCCGGAGTTGTCCTCAGTGCACCATCAACATAGGCCTCATCCGACCTCCAGCAAGCGCACCCATCCCCTCGAGATAACTAGGCCACATCCGACCACACCCCAAGGTGAACTGGAATCCCCCAAGCCAAAACAAGAAACCCACCTCGATCGATTCCCGACTGCAGCGCACCAGGGCACTCACATCGCTGAGCGCACTGCCAACAGGAACAGGTGATAGCCTCAGTCCGTCCCCTGAGAACCTCTGGTAAGAAACAGAATGTGTAACGTGTCCAGATTCAAGAGCACCCTCAGATTGAAGAGCACCCCATACAACACCGAACCCATATCAATCCACCCAGAGATGACAAAAAACCCCTGGTACGTCCAAGAGGCGGTACAGCCGACCCCGTACGAGGAGGACCACACCCCCACCATGTAACTGGTGCCAGACCACTGAACCTCCCTTTCCGGGGGGGGCGGCCGTAACCGCGGGGAGAAATCCATTCGGAGACCAGCAGGGTGAACCTGAAGGAACCACCACCCTGACTCCCAAAATTCGAGCCCCTGAACCATTGGCGCAGGCACACCAAGTCTGGCGGCGACCGTAGCCATCCCAAACCAGAATAAATGCCCCTCGAACACCCCACCAACTTTCAGGCAATTGATGGAAACCTGCAGTGCCTCCGATCAGAACGGAATTTGTCAGGCCATCCTGGGAACCCGATACACCGTGTTAGGAGCCCAACCATTACCCCGTGCATTCCATCTACCTTAGGAGAAAGCGGAAAAGCCAGGGCACGTCGACCCTTAAACATCCAAGAATCGCACAGATTCCATCGACGCATCAGCCACACCGCAACTGACTTACCCGTCCCAACGACAACAGCAGTCGAGCGGCGAAACCTGAAATAAGTCCGTCCACCAAAACACCCCACCACTTGCCGACAACTGTAACATGAACAGGAAGCCGAGCCCTGCCAATCACAGAAATCACCCCTAGCGCCCTCAACAGACGGAACCAAACATGTAGATGAGCAGTCCACTCCCGGAACCTACAAGGAAACGTCCCCATCCGTCCCGATCACTCCCGCCATACTGGAGTGGGCCCCACGCCGCCTCATAGGGCGACCCACGGACCAGCTTCATCAGACCGTTGGACCAGGCGACCACCTCCACTGCCCCAACATCGACCCCGTGACACCTCTGACCGAAGTATGCCCAATAATGACCAAGACAGAGCGTCGGCCACCACATCGGGAATACCCGGACACAAAAACCTAAGACCAGCCGCCCTAGATTCAAACAGCGCCAAGCCAGGCGCTGCCACCAGAGTAACCCTGGGGTAAAGTGTACTGTTACATGACAAGACAGCCCGCACAGCCCCACGATGGTCCCAAAGGAAAAACCCCACCTACCTGTTCTAGAGCCGGGCACCCCATGCCTACCATGCCACCAGAAAGGGGAAGCTCCAAGAACCCCAAAGTCCGCCAGAAAACCGATTCCTTGCCAGTGTAATGGGCAAGAGTCAGCACACCATTGAGAGCCCAAATTGGCCCAAAACCCCCCAAAACCTACGGATATAGCCTGGGCCACGGAACTCCGAAACTCATAAAACTACCCCAGGAAAAACACTGTAGCAGCAGAGTGCGGACATGCTGCACCGACGGCCCTATGCATAAATGACATCGGGAGCAACCTACATGAAGGCACAGAACCACCCAATCCTGACCGTCGGGAACACAACCTGGAAACAATAAACCCGACGGGTGTACCGGCAGCAGCCGTAAAACTGATTCCACAGCCGCCTTTGTCAGCAAGGCCCTGCAGCCCCACCCACGCAGCCCGCTGCGCCGAGCCATCATCCCAAACCTAGCCCCTGGAAGGAAACGACAACTGAGCAAATAAGTAATCTGGAGATAATGACCCTGCTCCTCCTTGGGCACCACAGCGAACTCCAGGGGTACCCCAAACAACTGGGAAGTAAACTTATAAGCGTGCTTGGTAAACTGGACCCACATCACCCGATGGAGCTCCCACATAAACTGAGGGTCCCCATCCCGACCGATTGCAGAGAGGACGGAAAAACACGCTGTGCTGAGGGGCCAGGTGAGCCCCAAAGAAAAACCCAGCGGCAAAACCCATCTGGCCCCAGGCCAAGAAGGGTCGCACTGCCAACCGTTGATGAAAGTGCAAAACGTACCTCCACCAACCCAGCTTATCACAGGGACGATACGTGTCCCGAGAGTGACCTGACCGCTGAACCACGCAGCGCCGACTCTGGGAGCCCTGTCCGATATGTGCCCTGGATATGTGCTCCCCACGACCATCCCTGAGCCCCTAATGTCCCCCTTAGTCAAGGGACCCCCGTGGCAGGAGGGAACAGCTTTCGATACAAAACCCCATTCTCCATCCGCTCCCTAGCGTTACGCGCAAGCCAAGCGGGCCACATGAGCTCAGCAGCCCAGAGTCACGTGAACCTGGGAGGCATCGCCGGCGCTATCAGCTGTGCCAGACGCTGCGGGAAAGCATACCTAAATGTATAATACATACAGAAAAAGGAAAGGGGGTACCAAAATTTTATTTTATTGTGGATTCCCCATATATATACACACACACAATGTTTTTTTTTATTTATTTTTTTATTCATTTTATATATTGAATTGTCCCCCTTGTACTTGACGTTGGATTCTTTTCATTTTTTTTTTTTGTTTAAATTGAATTCTACCCCTTGCACTTGACGTAGGATTTTTTTTTTTTTTTTTATTATTAGTCCAATAGGTAATTTACCTTGTATTTCTGTCCTGTAATTTTTTTCCCTGTCTGCATCAATTTTTTTAAAATTTTTTTTTAGGAAGAAAGGAAGAAAGAACGTACGCACGCGAAGCGCTAAAAGTAGGGAAATGTACTCACCGGACGCAGCCTGGCGATCCAAGACCAGCACTGCGCTCACAGAAGGCTGAGGCAAAGAAACAGCAGTTCCAGCATCCACAGAGGACATCAGCTGTGATCCAGGCGCCACCTGCTGGACGGATCCACGAACTGCAGCAGCATGCTGAGAAGGAAGCAGCCGAGAAGATGAGCCCACGCCCCAGAGGAGATGGCCGAGGTAAGTGACCGGGGGGAGAGGTGAGTAGAGGGGGAGAGAGGAAAAAACAAGCCAGAGGGGCAAGGTAGAGAGGAGGGGGAGAACAGAGGATGCAGATAGGGAGGGAGGGATGGTGTTTTTTCATTTTTTTTTATATGAAGGGGGATAGAGCAGGAGAGGGGGTGCAGGCCCACCAGAGAGTGGGGGGGACCAGGGGGCCCAGGCAAGGGAAAGCTGGGCCCCCTGGAAGAAAAAACCAGCCAGCCAGCCAAATAGGGAGGGAGGGAGGGGAGACAGAGCCCTGGGAGCCTTCCTCACTGGCAGAGGAGGCTCCCGACGGGCAAGGTGACCCCCCCAGCGGCCCGCGAGGGCCCACTCACCTCCCCGCCGGCTGCGGGGGAGCTGCATAGTTGATCGCGGGATCCGCCGCCCACCGCCCCCGGCCCGCAATACAGCACTGGCGGCCGGGGCGGATGGTGTGGAGGGGGGTGGAGAGGAGTAGGCCGCGCGGCCTCCTGGTTGCAGGCCGCATCCCCGGCCTGGAGGTAGTGGGCGGCCCAGGAAGGAGCAGGCTGGGCGGCCATGGGGGTAGCAGGCCGCGCGGCAGTGGCAGGCCTCGTGTCTAAAGGCCGTGCCACCCGCGCGGTCTCAGCAGGCCTCAGATCCCGGCCCCCCCAGTAGTAGGCCGCGTGCCTGCAGCCCCAGACATGCGGCCCCCGCGGTGCCCCGGGCCCAGGCTCCTGCTCCTCACCGGGCCCGGGGAGTATGATCCTGGGACAGCCTGGCAGGCGGGTGGGAATGCCTGCCAGTGCTGGTGCGGCCCCCAGGGGCAGGGGCCGCATGGGAGGCAGCAGGGGAGACCGCAGGGGGTGCTCCAGGGGAGGGTAGGCCACGGGGGTGCCCACACCGGCAGCCATACCTCCAGTAATGCTTGTAAATTGCCTCCACAGGTGCCGGCCACCATCCTGCGCAGCAGCAGCCCTGAGGGACGACCGGATCGCCTCAACCTCCATCCCTCAAGCTGTGTCAATCTGCAGGCCCAGGCAAACAGGAGCAGGGGGACAGGAAGCTGTTTGCTGGCCCGAATCCCAAGTGGCACTGAGGTAAGACCTCCCCCACACTAACTTACACAGAACATAATCCCACCCACACACTCTTTCCCATCCAATCCCATGCATCTATCCCCACACTCCTACATGTGCCCTTGTCCGCTTAGCTGCGCTATCTCCCCAGGGCCTCTACCACCTGTACGCTGATGACACCCAGATATATCTCTCCACCCCACACCTCTCCTCTGCCGTCCTGCAATATGTCACTGCTTGCCTTTTTTCCTTCTCTGACTGGATGTCCTCCCGCTTTTTTGAAACTCGATCTAACTGAGCTCATTGTCTTTCCTCCTCCTAATACTGATTCTCCTCTTTCGCTCTCCCTTCAAGTTAGTTGTGCACACCAGTCAATCCTTGCAAGCGCACTGTCTTGGCGTTATACTTGCTTCTGGCCTCTCCTTTGAGCCTCACATGCAGTCTGTTACCAAATTCTGTCGATTCTACCTTAAAAATATTGCCTGCAAACCCCCCTTTCTTCTGCAAGATACCACTAAAGGAGCTTGTCCATGCTCTAGTAATTTCTCGCATGGATTATTGTAACCCTCTCCTAATTGCCCCCACTACAGTCTATAATGAAAGCTGCAGCTAGACTGGTTTTCTTCTCCTGTCGCTCTTCTTATGCCTCTCCCCTCTTACAGTCCTTACATATCTCCATATCTGGCTTACTGTATCCTATAGGAGTAAATTCAAAGTACTATCCCATAACTAGAAAGCATTGAACAATTCTAGCCCCCTCTTAGATCTCTAAACAGATCCACAGGTATGCCCTTTCTCGGTCTCTCTGCTCTGCCTATGACCTTCTCCTGTCCACTGCTCGCACCCATACTGCCAACTCACACTTGCAGGACTTCTTGCGGGTGCCTTCTTTCCTTTGGAATAGCCTACCTAATGCCATCATCTAGTCTTCATTCGTTTAAAAAAGGCATCAAAACTCATCTCTTTAGGAAAGCGTACGGCCTCCCAGAGTAACCTCTACCTCACATACCTGTCCCTTGCTCTCTCCTAAAGGGCAGCACTCTACTCTCTCCTCCAGCTTTGCTTCACGCCCACCTTACTTGATTGCTACCTCCTGTCCTATTGTGTTTTATACCCCACCTCCTATAGACTGTAAGCTCGTTTAAGGAGGGTCCTCTTCATCCTATTGTTCCTGTAAGTTTTTGTAATTGTATCATTTATTGTTAACTTCTTCAGGACCAGACTGTTTTGGCCATGTTGTACTTTAACCCCTTAAAGACAGCGGACGGTTCAGGACCATCATCGTCATTGTCCCATTGCCGACCGCTGACGGTCCTGAACCGTCCTAACGGTCTTAGTTACTTACCTAATCAGCGTCGTTCCCCCGGCGGTGATCGGTGTTGCTCACGTTGTGGGGAGACTGCCTGCAGCCCAGACAGTATCCCCACACAGGATTAGGACACCTGGGGCCATGTGATCGCTCAACACAGCGATCACATGGTCACAATAGGTGTCCTAGTGTCTGCCTGAAGGGGGACTGTCTGTGCTGACAGGCAGTCTCCCTGCTAGTGTAAAATCATGAAAAAAAAAATAAAGTTAGTGTTAATTAAAAAAAAATATATCTATATAATATGTCTATATATCATATATATAATGTCATACTAAGTGTATTTTTATATTAATATGTACATTAATTAAATTACACACGTATATATATAATATATATAATAACTATATATATTGTATATATATATTATTATACAATATAAATAATAAGTAATTTAAATTAAATTTAAAAATAATAATAATTTTTTTTTTAAATTATATATCTATATGAAATTTTATTCTAACTGTATTTTGATATTAATATATATATATTTATATCAAAATACACTTAGAATTAATTTGTATATATCTATGTACATATAAATAAATAGAAATAATACGAAATATACATATGTCCATATACATAATTACATAAATAATTATATAAATATACATGTAGACTTCAAATATATAAATATGCATATACATTTAAATTCTATGTGCGTATTTATGTAATATTTTCACATAATTAAGTCATTTTATTGATTGCAATTTGAGGGACCTGCCTGCCAACCAAGGCCGAAAGGCCAGAGAATTTAATTTGCTAGCACTGTATTTTACCCTGTAACGTTCTACGACACCCTAAAACCTGTACATGGGGGGCACTGTTTTACTCGGGAGACTTCGCTAAACACAAATATTAGTGATTCAAAACAGTAAAACATATCACAGCACAAACAGCACTTTTACTGATGATATAATTGTTGTGATACGTTTTCCAGTTTTAAAACACTAATATTTGTGTATAGCGAAGTCTCCCGAGTAAAACAGTACCCCCCCGTGTACAGATTTTATAGCATTTTTGAAAGTTACAGGGTCAAATATATGGGTCAAATATTTTTACATTGAAAATGGCCAGGTTGGTTACGTTGCTTTTGAGAGCGTATGGTCAGGGCCGGCCTTAGGCCTTTAGGCACCCTGTGCGAAACATCTTCGTAGTGCCGCCTCCCCTGTTATCCATGTATAGTGTGTGCATAGAAGTGTAGTGATTGTATAGGGAATTTATTAAATTAATGATTTAAAAATAAATATTCATTACACACACATATACACACACAGTTACAGGCAGACAATTACAAACACACACAGGTACAAATGGACAGTCATGTACATACAGCCACATATACAGTGTCACACATACACCGTTACATGCAGACAGTCACACACACAGGCAGAAAGCCACAGACACAGACAGCCCCACACACACACAGGCTGAGAGCCACGCACACAGGCAGACAGTCATACACACACACACACACAGAGGAAGACAGTCACACACACACACAGAGGCAGACAGTCACTCACACACACACAAACACACACAGGCAGACAGTCACACACACGCACACAGACAGTCACACACACACAGACACAGGCAGACAGTCACACACAAGCAGACAGTCACACACACAGACAGGCAGGCAATCATACATAGTTACCTCTATTTGTTATGGAGGAGTGCAGCACCTGGAAACTGTGTGTTGGGGAAGCAGGGACTCCTTCCTGCTTCCCATGCAGCAATTACCCGGTACTTCTAGCCCTGCCCCCACCGCACACTAAGCCCCACCCACCCTCAATTTTTTTTTATCCCGGGTGGAGTATAATGAAATCCTCCATGCAGGCAGCCAGCCATGTGTGAGCTGTGTCGGCCACATGGCGCCCCCTGCTCCATGGCGCCCTGTGCGGCCGCACAGCTCGCACACCCCTAAGGCCGGCCCTGCGTATGGTAGCCCAGGAATGAGAATTACCCCCATGATGGCATACCATTTGCAAAAGAAGACAACCCAAGGTATTGCAAATGGAGTATGTCCAGGGCTCGAGTCCTGCAGGAACGCATGGGAACGGCGTTCCTGCACTTTTTCCATAGCAGGAACGCCGTTCCCGTTACCTGTCCTGCAGGACCGGCCCTGCTACCTGCACAGTGGGGTCATCACACGCTGTGTTCCCTCTCCAGCTCTAACTCTCGCGAGACCCGCGGCTGTTACCATGGCAACGCTCCGCACAGGCGAGTCTCGCGAGAGTTAGAGCTGGAGAGGGAACACAGTGTGCGATGGCTCCTGTGTGCAGCGGCTGGCTCCCTCCATCGGACCACCAGGCGATCTCCCCCCTCCCTGACAAGGTAAGAAGCAGGGAGGGGGGAATAAAATAAACAAATATAAACACATAAAGTAAGAAAAAAATGCTTCACCCCCCCCCACACATCATCCAGCACTCACACACCCATCATCCAGCACACACACACCCATCATCCAGCACTCACACACCCATCATCCAGCACACACACACCCATCATCCAGCACACGCACACACATCATCCAGCACTCACACACCCATCATCCAGCACTCACACACCCATCATCCAGCACTCACTCACTCACACACCCATCATCCAGCACTCACACACATCATCCAGCACTCACACACATCATCCAGCACACACACACACATCATCCAGCACTCACACACACATCATCCAGCAC
>OW240916.1:252696814-252726377 GCA_933207985.1 Pelobates cultripes
GGGGGTGAGAGAGAAATTAGGAGGGGGGAAGAGAAATTAGGAGGGAGGGAGAGATATTAGGAGGAGGGAGAGATATTAGGAGGGGGGAAAGAAATAGAAATTAGGGGGGGAGAGAAATTGAAATTAGGAGGGGGGAAGAGATATTAGGAGGGGGGAAAGAGAAATTAGGAGGGGAGAGAAATTAGGAGGGGGGTGAGAAAGAGAAATTGGGAGGAGGAGAAGGAAATTGGAGCGGGAGGAGAGATTGACATTCATCACATACACACAATGCACCCCTTGCACACAGAAAAACACACAATGCATTACACACACAGACACACATACACAAGCAATGCAACCGTTACACACAATGCATCCCTTACACACACAGAAACACACAATGCATTCATTACACACACTCAATGCACCCCTTACACACATTCAATGCATCCCATACATACACAGAAACACACCTTGCAGCCCTTACACATACACACACAATTTCACACAATGCATTCCTTACACACATATCAGGACATCCCTTACACACTCCACCCCCCGTGAACAAACTCATTGGTGGAACATGAAGGTGGACCCTGGGACCCAGACCTTGAGATGTGTAAAGGACCCCCAAAAAATGGAGCTGCTTCCCGTTCTCCCAGAACATTGATTTTGTGACCACAGTTACAAACAGCCTCCAGAGATCCTGTTCTACACCAGACCAGTGGAGCCAGACTGCAGCTAGAGCCCATCATCATCCTCATCTGGTTGTAAGTAGGCAATCTAGTATTTTATTCGTGGCACTAAGCTCTAATTTACCTCACATTAAAGAAACACTATAGTCCCCAGAACCACTTCAGCTTAATGTAGTGGTTCTGGTGTCTATAGCCTGTCCCTGCAGGCCTTTTAATGTAAACACGGCGGCACTGCAGCACTGGCGTTAGTTAACATGGCAAATCATATGGGTGGGGCATTGTGATGTAACATGGGGGGGGCGGCAAACTTTACTTGTAAAAAAAAAGAAAGAAAACCTTTAACATTTTTTAGGGGGGGGGGTGCCAAGCACAGGATCCGCCCCGGGTGCCAAATGCTCTAGGTACGCCCCTGCCTCAAAGTGAAGGGTCGTCTCATTATTGGGGGAGGATTTACTGTATGCTGTTAGAGACTGATTGCCAGGAGTGTAAGCCGCTTGGGGGCTTTTCCTGTTCGTCTGCTAGCAGCTATTCGTGTGTCTCCAGTTCGGGAGTTTCGAGTATTCCCTTTGTATGCAGTTCGGGAGTTTTGAGTATTCCCTTGGTTGCAGTTCGGGAGTTGGTAAATTCGTGGGTTTGCAGTTCAGGAGATTGGTGCTTCCAGTAGCTGTCTGTGCAGCTGAAAAAGGGGAATATCGCCTAAACGGTTTTTAACCTCTTGTGTGCTGAAACGGTCCGTTACATGAACCCTCACATTTGACATATCCCCAGATAGCTTGGATCTGAGTGCTCAATATATCTGAATAGTGCTCAGATTCCATGAACATAGTCAAATCGCCATTGGGTTCAAGTGTTTATAGAAGTGTCTTTGACAGACCGCAAGCATGGCTTTCCAGCCCAAAATAGTTCCAATAGTTAAGTTCTGCTTGAATGCATGAACGGGGTCATTCGAGCAAATAGCCAAAGTCAAAGTGCCGTTCGACTCCCATCAAAGCGTTGAAGTTCTGGAGAAGGTAAAGTTCAGCTGTGTTCGTGCTGTCCCGTGTCCGATTTGAGTTCCATGAACTCGACGACCAAACACAGCTGAATGCGTTAGACTAAACAAGATGGCCGCCGCCACGTGTTCGACCATACGAACGCCGACCACCCAGCCGTTCGTCAATTAGCTGTGGTTAACCACAGCTCCTGGGAAGTAAATGAGGGACACACTCCACTGGCGGGTGGTCCGGCTGTTCGACAGTTTGTTCGGTAACCCCAAATACTGCACCATATAAGGGGATAGGCACGAACAAGCCTTTCCATAGCCCTGTTAACATATGGACCATGGTCCTGGGGTAAGAGGCTGGCAAGCAGGCCCCTCCAAACACCAGTGAAGAAGGTGCTTTCGTCACAATAGGTAAAGGTTAGTATTTTGAATTGACACCTATAGGATAGATGAAACCAGTGCAAGGATTGACAGAGGGAGGAGTATGGGTGAAAGATCAGCCTGGTGGCAGCATTCATAACGGATTGTAGCGGAGCAGTACTTGACATGCACCTGCTGGTTTAAGTATACCTGCATGTTTTGTTCCAGGTAAACAGCACTAGAATTTTGATGGGTTAGTCTACTGACATTTACGTGATCTAGCTCTATATATCAATTCGGACAAATTTCGGGAAATTTGGACATTCGGATAAAAAAAGTTTCCCCCCACCCCTTAGAGTGTGTGGGGGCCCTAAAGTAAAATAAGGGCCCTAAAGTAAAATATTGTCCACCCCTCCAGCCCCCACCCCTGAGCGGCGGGTGGGGCGGGTGGGGGCCCTAAAGTAAAATAAGGGAGGGGGGACCTATTGTCCTCCCCCCGGCCCCCACCCCTGAGTGGTGGGTGGGGGTCCTAAATACCAATAAGGGGGGCGGAACCTATTATCCTCCCTCTGGCCCCCACCCCTCAGCGGCGGATGGGGGCCCTAAATAAAATTGTAACCCCCCAGGTGACTAGGAGTCCCCAAACTTATTTAACCCCTACCTACCCGTCTCACCATAAAAATAATGAGCGGGGACCAATAAATAGGTACCTGTAAAAAAAAACAAAAAAACTTACCATTTGATTTCTTCTAAGATCTTCAGCCACAAAAAAGACCAAATAAAAATCCATAATAACTGACGCACTTTGAAAAAAGACAAAAAAACAGAGCACAAAAAAAATAATCCATCTTCACCCATGGAGGGCTCCGCGCAGACTGAACTCTGCAGGGTGGGGGCCAGGGGAGAGGACAATAGGTCTCCCCCTATTCTATTTTAGGGCACCCACCCGCTGCTCAGGGGTGGGTGCCGGGGGGGCAATAGGTCCTCCTGTTTAAAAGCCCCCACTCGCACGGCATGGGTGGGGGCTCAGGAGGGAGGACCGTTTTTGGGCGGTTTTTTTAACAGTGAGCAGCCACAGGTCCCTACTGCTTTAATAGACATGCCCCTACTGCTCAGGGCCCCCACCCGCCGCTCAGGGGTGGGGTCCAGGGGGAGGACAATAGGTCCACCTCCTTATTCTAATTTAGGGCCCCCACCTGCCGCTCAGGGGTGGGAGCTGGGGGGAAGGACAATAGGTCCCCCCCATTATTTTACTTTAGGGCCCTCACCCACCGTTCAGGGGTGGGGACCTGGGGGGAGGACAATAGGTCCTCCCCTTATTCTAATTTAAGGCCTCCACCCACCACTCGGGGGTGGGGGCCGGGGGGAGGACAATAGGTCCCCCCCCTTGAAGTAATTTAGGGCCCCCACCCACTGCTCAGGGGTGGGGTCTGGGGGGAGCACAATAGGTCCCCCCCTTTTTTTACTTTAGGGCCCCCACCCGCCGCTCAGGTCCCACCTGTTTAAAAGCCCCCACTCACGCGGCATGGGTGGGGGCTCAGGAGGGGGGCCCGTATTTTGGGGGGGGAGTTTTAACAGTGAGCAGCCACAGGCTCCTACTGCTTTAACAGACATGCTTTAATACTAAGTAATTTTATTTGTCTGAAAGACCAATTTGGGTCTTTCAGCCTTTTGGTAGATAACTCCCTAATATCGTGGTAATTAGGGAGTTATCTACTAAGCGGCTGCAAGTGAAGTCCCGAAATTCCGAAGTGCCAAAGTTCTGAGGTGTCGAAGTGCTGAAGTGCCAAAGTCCCGAAATTCCGAAGTTCCAAAGTTCCGAATTGCTGAAGTCCCGAATTTCAGAATGCCGAACCAAACCGAAAATTTTCCCCAAGCACATCCCTACTCTTAGATCAGGGGTGCCCAAAAGGTAGATTCCCAGATGTTTTAAAACTACAGCTTTCATGATGCATTCTAAAGCATTAAAAAGGCATGCAAATATCACAGAAGTTGTAGTTTTACGACATCTGTGGTTCAACCTTTTGGGCATCCCTGTCCTAGATTTTGTGCCCCCTCTTCTAGTGAGGAAGCAGAACTAAAAGCTGGAACTATGGAAGGCTTGTCCCAACTCCCAAATGCTGTAGAGTATTGTGCCAAATAAGAAATACAAAATAATCATATACAGCTATACATGTACAATATTATATATAAAAAATATTAAGATAGAACAATAAAGATAGAACAATAAAATAGACCCAGCAAAAAAAAAAAAAATAGATAAGAACCTTTTGAAGATAGTGGTTTTTTTGGAAGTCAGTCTGTTGTCCTTCTTAGTGTAAAAGTAGACAAAACTTTAGTGTAGATGAGGAATTCTGTTGTTGGTGTCTCATATGAAATAAAACCCAAAATAAACCACCAACAGTGTAATCCAGTATATACAATGTCTTAGGTAAAAATAAGATAAAATAAACTCACTAGGAGAGAGTTTCCAATCAGCTCTTAGATAGGGCTCTGAGCATCACAATCCCCGCTCAAAGATAAACTTGGGGCTGTCCCCTTTAGATGTTCACAATGTGACCGGCATTTGAAAGGAATAAAACGAGATATAATGCTCACTGTTTTAAACAATAGTACTTCATAAAAAATATAAAATCTACTCAAAATTTCAAGAGAACCTTATGTTCAATTATTTCAGATTGGGTGGTATGATCCCCACCAAGGATATATGTAGGTAGATGTAGAGGTTCATTCTTGGCAGATAATCACTAAAGAGGCAACTTTAATTTAAGAGGGAAACGTGTGACCACTGTTTTTTCAACTTTGAACATGCAAACTATGCTTCCAACGGTGTCTCTAGGAACATTCAGTGCCTTCACTAGATATTCCTTGTTTGTAACGGGCAATGATCTCTTCTGTTACCTTTGTGGACCATTATTTTGACTTAGCCATATTTCTAACATGCAGTCAAACGTAACACTTAACAAACCCTTAGCCAGTTCAGGTATTTCAAGTGTTCCAGCTCATGCACACCTGGTACAACTAATAAAGCCCTTGATTAGGTGCATCAGCTGTACTTGAGATAGCACCCGTATTGCATATTTGGGCTGTTGTGAGGGATTCTATTCAGTGAGTTGAACAATTGTGAGAATTCATTATAAGTTGCATTTTCAGTTGAATTTGTGGAAACCACTTGAAGCATTTGTTGTGTTGAGCTATTTCAGTTGCTTTTGTTTGATGTATTCATTGCAAACAGCTGAAAGTCTGTACATTTTCACAATAAACCTGTTATTCAGTGTGGGTTGAATAATTTTGATTACAACTGTAAATCAGTCGTCATACAGCTCTCCCGGAATAGAAGGCTACCGAGCTCCTTTTTTTTAGTCCACTCTTCTGCAGAGCTTTTCACTCCCTAATGGAAGGGATCATCTATCAATCAGAGGGGCAGACAGATTGGAGTTCTTAGAATACCTGACATAGAGCAGGTAAAAGGGCAAGCATAAGTCTTAGCAAAGTGACTTCCAGAAGGGCAAGTAAATGTAAAGCACTTGATAATTCAGAGAAAATATAATTAGACAAAAGTTTAAGGTTTTTATAACCAGGGAAACTGTGCTCTTTCGTTGCCATAAAGACAGTCTTGAAAGTAGCTGTCTTCATTCACCAAATATACAATCTACAATCCCTAATACAAACATGAAAACCCACTACACTGATACAAACCAATGGAAAAACCCAAAATAGGATGAATGTATAATACCAGGAACAGATTTTTTAAATTCTGATTCTATTGTTTTAATGTTTTATTAGTTATAACTATCAGTCCCTAATCCAGCCTTTAACCATATACAATAGAATATTATGGTTACACATTTACTTGTGTTGATGTTGTTAGGATGTGTGTACCAATTCACATTTGATAAGTTAAGTTATCTTGCATGAAGTAGTCTGAATGTACCTTTCCTGGTTAAATACTTTGTTGTTATTATTATTAATATAATCAATATGAATACAATCTATGGTTTATATATCTGAAAATAGGGACATGCTACTCTAATTAGGGAGTGATTTTCTGACATTCACTAGACCTCTTTGATCTAAGTATTTGGATGGTAAAAATTCAGATCTTCAGTCCCTGTAAATGCAATTAGTGTGGATATTATAACTGATTTCCCCATTGTGACGTTTCCCCACCAAAAGAAGTTGGTTTATACATCTCTCTTGGTATCTTTTTTTTTTTTTATATTTCAGAAAATCTAAATAATTAGATAGAATATGTATTATTCTTTAAACTTTAATATCAATAACTTCTTTTGGAGTAATAATTACAAAGAATAAAAATGTACATCCTGTGACACACCAAGAAAATTGAGGAGGTTTAGCCATTTATCAAAGAGAGAATTATAGATATACAGCAATCCTTGTTGCTACAGTATTTATTTTACAAAAAAATAAATAAAATACAAAGCATCATATTTTAGAGTGTATGCATAAGCAAATGTCAGTTATTGTTGCAAATTAAAACTTTTAAACAAATTAAACTTTTGATATATTTTATTCTTTATGTTTGTAAATTAAAACATTTCATTATACTGATCCCATTATCATTTAAGATATATGTATTATTACTAAACTTTGATTTAAGTTTGGACATTCTCCAAAAGGTATACCCTAATAATGAGGATCATTAAGATATAGTATCAAGATTAACAGATGGCATTGTTCATGATGAATACAGATTTTATCACATTTTCAAAATAATTATTGGTTTCTCAAGAGATATGTTCTGCCAGAAATTGAGGAGTAAAACGTTTCACTGCCAACTTATAATTGGTGACAGTAAAACTAGTTTTTCGAGTCTGAAAGGTGAATTTTAAATTAATTTCAACATCTATAACAAGCTTATTAAGATAATATATAAACTTTCTTCTATTGTATTTGTTTTTTAAAATAGAGTCGAGAAGAATAAAGAGGGTAAAATAGAATGGTGAATAGCCCCACTTCCACCATAGAATCACTACAAGTACAAAAGGGTGGGGGGGGGGGAGAGTGGACAATGGAAGTCAGGTAACTGAGTCATCTCTAAGCTCGTTATTTCTTTGGAGGTATCCCCTGACAGCAGAATACCACAACCAAAACAACTTGATTAGTCTCTTGTATATTAGGTATTGGGGTCCATCTCCTAAGGGGAGCTATGCCGACAAGCCAACACATCACAGTTTTGTAACATGGGGCATATACAATTGAAAAAAATGTGTACAGGTTATAAATCTAGTTACATGCTTAGAAATTGAACTACCAGCAGGGAGGCCGCACCGGGACCCACAAGCTGAGAGAGTCCATCGGGTAGCCAACTCACTTGGGACCCCCCAATGGCATCTCTGATTAGTGGCCTAGCTGTGCTGGTAAAGGACTGGTGTGTTGGCTGTGCTGGTAAAGTCCTCAACTGGGCAGATCAGCTGTTGGATCAGCAGCATTAATGCAGTGCTGGGAGGAAGTGTGCACAGGTCACTTCCTTCCAGCTAACAGCCAGTGAGATTAGGTCAAAGAGAGTCTGGACCAGCCACAAACTCCCATCAGCCTCAATCAGCACCTGCTGTGTTTGTATATATGTGTGTATATGTATCAAAGTGTGTCAATGTGTGACTGTGTATATGTGTGAATATCTGTGTGTTTGTGTATCTCTGTGTCAGTGTGTATGTGTGTGGTATGTGCGTATCTATATATACATGCATTCCAGTATTCAAATGCCAACACTACACACAACCCACCTCTACATTAATGCCGACACTACATACAAACACGCCCTTATGCTCAAAACACCCAACTTTATGTACAAACACACCCCAGCATTTAAACACCAGCACTACACACACATGCACATCTAACATCAAGCACCAACACTACATACAGGCACATCCCTGCATTCAAATGCGTACAAATACACCACAGTAATCAAACGGCAACAATACATACACACAACTGCATTTAAAAGCCAGCACTACACACAAATGCACGCAAACATTTACCCCTCTGTCAGTCCTTACATTGGCTTCCTGTATCCTATAGGAGTCAATTCAAAGTGCTAACCCATACCTATAAAGCACTGAACAATTCTAACCTATCTTATATCTCCTCACAGACCCATAGGTATGCCCCTTCTCTGTCTCTCCGCTCTGCCTGTGACCTTCTCCTGTCTGCTGCTCGCACCCGTACGGCCAACTTGCGCTTGCAGGACTTCTCACGGGCGTTTCCCTTATTTTGGAATAGCCTGCCTACCGCCATCAGACTCCCCCCAGTCTTCAATCGTTTAAGAAGTGCCTTAAAACCCATATCTTTATGAAAGCTTGAGGCCTCCCAAAGTAACCTCTACCTCACATACCTGTCTCTTGCTCTCTCCTAAACGGCAGCACTCTACTCTCTCTTCCAGATCTGCTTCACTCCCACCTTATTTGATTGCTATTTCCTGTCTTAATGTGTTTTATACCCCACCTCCTATAGACTGTAAGCTCGCTTGATCAGGGTCCTCTTCAACCTATCGTTTCTGTAAGTTTTCTTGTAATTGTCCTATTTATAGTTAAATCCCCCCTCTCATAATATTGTAAAGCGCTACAAAATCTGTTGGCGCTATATAAATGACAATAATAATAATAATAATATATATTATCCATACATGCTTAAATTCAAACACACAAACCCTGTTTAGAAATGCAAGGCAAGGATGGGCAAATGGTAAATCCCCAGCTGGCAAAGCATTGTGGGAATTGTACGACAGTTAAAAATCTACTTTTGGCCACCATTGTGCTAGAGGGGATAAAACAAATCTTGTAAATGGGCCCTCTCTACATCAGTTCAGCCACTGCTCAGAAGAACATAATACTTTAAATTAACAACTCGTTATCTCTCATCTCAAAGAAACAAACCTCTCATCTCAAAGAAACAAACACGTTTGTGGTATAGAATTAAATTTACCAATTGTCTTTTTTCAGAGAACTTCTGCTCAACACAGAGAAAAAACTTTTATTTTTACTTTTAGGTTTCTTTGTTTTTAGGTATAGGCTACACTAGTGCCTTTGTTCTTTCTTTGATTAATACAACTTAAACTGTGATTTTTAGAGAATCCACGACTTACAAGGTTATTTACTTTACTCATTCAAAGTGAGAATTCAAAGTGAATTTCAAATTTAAGTACAGAGAGGCTGAACTAAAAGCATAGTTAACTTAAAGGGATACTCCAGGCACCCAGACCACTTCTGCCCATTGGAGTGGTCTGGGTGGCATCTCCCACTACCCTTAACCCTGCAAGTGTAATTATTGCAGGTATCATAAACTGCAATATTTACATTGCAGGGTTAAGTTCACCTCTACATGCACACAAATGCTCTGTACAAAAAAAAAAAAAAACATACTTGCAATCAGGCACACAAACGCTGCCCACAAATATAGAAACCAAAGAAAAGAGTAACTTGCGCACAACCCTAAATCCCTATGCATATTTAGTAGTAGGTTTTTAGTACCACTCAAATGGCCACTAGATGTAAGCTCCCCTGCCATGTGAAGGCAAACAATGCTCACAAATACAACCCTGCAAGGATGTGCAAATGGTAGATCTCCAGTGGCAAAGCATTGTGGGAGATGTACGAAGCTGAGGCTCTACCTTTTCGCCATTCTTGTCCAAGAGTGGGGGCCCAAAAGAATTTCTTGCACCAGGGCCCTGTCTACATTAGTTCCACCACTGTGGAGTGTGCCGGGTTTCTGGGTGCACTTCTCTTTAAGCTGTTTATGATCTTGAAGTGGGCACTGAAAGCCATTTGTCTGTGTTTGCAGATTACACAAATCTAAGTAAGATAATACAGCCTGAACATGACATAACTACAGATGGTTTGGATAAATTGGGGGCTGATGAAATTTAATACAGTCATGCATTTTAGTATAAGGAACCTCCACGCCACTTAAACAGTAAATAAGGGTTGAGTTATGGATAACGATAAATTAAAAAGGACTTGGGAATAGTTAGAGACAACAAGCGAGTCAACACAATGCAATGCTATTCAGCCAATGCAAAAATGAGTAAGGTTCACATGATCAAAATATAACTTTTCTTCTTTAAAAGAAATATGAATATGTGGTGCAATTTTGGGCCACCATTTTTAAAGAAGGATATAGCAGAACTAGTGCAAAGGTGCAGAAGTGAGCTACAAAATGAATAAGGGGGATGGAAAACATTAGTTATGAAGAAAGGCTAGAAGAATGTGTTTGTGAACAGGTTGTTGACCGAGGAGAAATCAGATTGCCCAGAAGGAAGTTTCCTCTACTTATTGCATAATTGGAAAGAGCTACAATTGTTTTTTAGGGTTTTTCTTTTTGCATTCTTTTGGATCAACAGCATAAAAGAACGGGTTTCAAGGTTGAACTTGATGGACCATGGTCTTTATATTTTTTCAATATAGACTATTATGTAACCCTCTGTGTGTTTATTATATAGTTACATTAATCCCATCATATCATTTCTTTTAAAGATATTTTACTCTTTGATTTCAGTTGTGAACAAGTACCATGTAAAGTAGAAGTTCAGATTTATTCGTGATAGTAACAGAACGGCATTTAAACACTTTTAGAAGAGTTGGTGTCTTGTAGCTGTGACATAAGTGTGGATATGCATACACATTTCTACTTTATATTTATAAAGCAGTGTCCTAGTGCATTGTTAGAACATTTCTCCTTCAATTCATTTCTGCAATTTTATTCCTATTGGCATCTATTTGTGGACAATTGTTACATGAGTTTCAAGTTTTTAGTTTTGTGTTATTGTGTGGAGTCCTATATTCTTTTCGTTTTTTCCCCAGACAATCAACTTTCCTTTGGATGGAATACAAATTAATTAGGAGCAAAGTAATGTGGGATTCAATAAAAAAAAAAAAAAACAGATCACACCACATGAATGTGGTAAAAACATTTAAAATGAAGAGGAAAGTGCCAATTAAAAGAGTTCTGGTATATGTAGCAAAGTGCCTTACCAAAACTAATTTAGGGTTATGACTCTTATTCTTTTTTTTATTATTATTCTTTATTTATACCAAGGCAAGACAAGGCATCCAATATACACAAAATATTATACAACAGTAAGCAGTACAGATTATGTTGTAGCTTTAGTGACATTCAGCGTCAATTTCCATCCTCCATTTGTAAGTTTTTGCGTTTTTTAAATAATCTTTTTATTAAATCATTTTTTATTTTGCCCGCATCAGACACCCTGCCCGTCCTGGTGTGTTTTGTTAAAAAAATAAAAAGATAAACATGATAAACTAAAGTTACAATGCTGACAGATATTGTTTCAACATATTGTTCCTTGGTTGCTCATATGGATATCAAGTCAAATGTTTATATATCCAGCTTGTAAACAGATCCATTTTCTTTTCTCGTAATTTTCATTTTCGTCTGTCTACATGATATAGTAGTGCATTGTATATAGGAGTGTATAAGAGTAAGAAGAGAATGGATGTGAGAGATTCTCACGTAGTAAAGCGAGAGAAGAGAGTGAGGAGAATGTAAGGATAGAGCTAGGAGGGGAAGGGGGCAAAAGGGGGGGGGAGCGATCAGAGAATTCTCCTGTTGTCAGAGGTGGGCCTATCTTAGGTCTAGGTCTATTGTGTCTTTGGACGTCTATTGTGCAAACTTCTCACATAGGGGTATAATTCTCTATAAGTCCCGTAAATCTGGCGGATGGTATACTATAGGTACCGACTATAGAAGTGTCAATTCGCTGTGCTATCTATCCAGGGGTCCCATATTCTTTCAAACTTTTTCGTTGTTCCTCTAACCCTTGCTGTCAATTGATCCATCAGGCAGGTATCTTTAATGTTTTGTATCACCACAGAAAGGCTTTGAGCCTCTCTCTGCAGCCAGACCCGTGCCAAAGCTCTCCTAGCGGCCAGATTCACCTTATGTATCAGAGCCTGTTCCTGTTTTGTCCAGTTGTCCATAGTTCTAGCCAGTAGGAACAACCACGGGTCTAACTTACATAGTTACATAGTTACATAGCTGAAAAGAGACTTGCGTCCATCAAGTTCAGCCTTCCTCACAAATGTTGTTGCTGTTGATCCAAAAGAAGGCAAAAAACCTGTTCTGAAGCGCTTCCAATTTTGCCACAAACTAGGAAAAAAATCCTTCTTGACCCCAAAATAGCAGTCACATGTCTCCTTGGATCAAGCAGCAATTACCCCACTAATTAAAAATTATATCCCTGTATGTTATGTTTTTGTAAGTATTTATCCAATTTCAGTTTAAACATCTGTATGGACTCTGACAAAACCACCTCTTCAGACAAAGAATTCCATATCCTTATTGTTCTTACTGTAAAAAAACAATAGATGAAATCTCCTTTCTTCCAGCCTAAATGTGTGACCTCGTGTCCTATGTATAGCCCTGTTTATAAATAGATTTCCAGATAAAGGTTTGTACTGGCCCTGAATATATTTGTATAAAGTTATCATATCCCCTCTCAGGCGCCGTTTTTCCAAACTAAACAGATTTAATTTTTTTAACCTTTCTTCATAACTAAAATGCTCCATTCCTTTTATCAAATTTGCAGCTCGCCTCTGGACTCTCTCCAATGCCATGATATCCTTCTTTAGAACAGGCGCCCAAAATTGCACAGCATATTCAAGGTGTGGTCTTACCAGCAATTTATAAAGAGGCAAAATTATATTTTCATCCCGAGAATTTATGCCCCTATTTATACATGACAAAACCTTACTGGCCTTAGCAACTGCAGATTGACATTGCATATTGCTGCCTAATTTGTTGTCTATAACAATTCCCAAATCCTTCTCGTGTGTGGTTATCCCTAATTCACTACCATTTAGTGTGTAAGTTGCTTGTGCATTCTTAACCCCAAAGTGCATAACTTTGCATTTCTCTATGTTAAATTTCATCTGCCATTTTAGTGCCCAGTCCCCCAATCTATCCAAATCTCTCTGCAGCAAAGCAATATCCTGCTCACATTTTATTACTTTACAAAGTTTTGTGTCATCTGCAAACACTGATACATGGCTTTCAATGCCTATTTCAAGATCATTTATAAATATGTTAAATAGAAGTGGTCCCAAAACAGAACCCTGAGGGACACCACTTACCACTTTTGTCCAGCCTGAAAATTTACCATTAATTACAACTCGTTGTACTCTATCCTTAAGCCAATGTTCTACCCAAGAACAAGAATATTCATCTAGACCAATTTCTTTTAGTTTGAAGACTAACCTATTGTGAGGAACCGTATCAAATGCCTTGGCAAAATCCAAGTAGATCACATCCACTGCAACACCCTGATCTATACTTCTACTTACTTCTTCGTAGAATGCAATTAGGTTAGTTTGACATGACCTATGTTTCATAAAACCATGCTGATTATTGCTTATAACAAAGTTCTTCCCAATGAATTCCTGAATATTATCCCTTAATAGCCCTTCAAATATTTTCCCAGTTACAGAAGTTAAGCTCACAGGTCTATAATTTCCAGGCAAGGATTTTGAACCCTTTTTAACTATAGGAACAACATCTGCCTTCCTCCAATCCTCCAGTACAACACCTGAAACAAAAGAATCTTGAAAAATTAAATACAGAGGTTCACTTATTTCCCCACTTAGCTCCTTAAGTACTCGTGGGTGAATACCATCAGGCCCCGGAGCTTTATTTACATTAATTTTCTTTAATAGCTGTAGCACCTTGTCTCGAGTTATCCAATCACAAGTTATTTGCAAGTTTTTTGCAGCAATCATTTGCATATCTCTTGCCATAGGATCCTCATTAATATATACTGAAGAAAAATAGTTATTTAAAATTTCTGCTTTTTCCTGGTCTTCAGTAGCTAATAAACCCAACTCTGTTTCAAGTGTAATTATTAGTCCTTAATAAAAAGTCCTTTAAAAGTAGCCAAACTTTGGCTACTTTTAAAGGACTTTTTATTAAGGACTTTTATACCCATTGCTTTTATTTGTTTTTTATACTTTAATAAATTTACTATTTTTATTTAAGATCCTTGCTTAAGTCCTTCTTGGAACCTCAAGAGAATCTTCCTAGGGGTAGTGCCATCCCCATTCAAATTGGCACAATACTTATATACCTAGAGCCGGGACCCACAGGCTCAGGACCAGATGAGCACACCATTTACTTACATAATATTGTGTTATCATAAGCACTATCTACACATTGGTTCGCTCTCCCTGTTTTTGTCTTCGAGAATCACCCTACATCGAAGGAGACGGGTGGTGCTACCCTAATAAGCACACAAGCCAAAATACGGAACCAGTGTTTTCACATACAGGCTCCTTGAAATGTGAGTGTTCAATTCATTATGATATCACCATCACAGTTAAATTGTCATTTTAATACCGTCTGCCCTATATTGTTTTTTCTTGTATTTTTCCTTAACATGTACCCTATACTTTACCATTGAATAAAATATCATTTGGTAAGCTGTATATGTGTTGGAGCGGTCCACTTACTGGTATAGGTCTTTTGTTACTTAAACCGCACTAATAATTACAATTCTGTTTTGTGGAATAGAGGATATTTCCACATAAGTGTACTGAGCAGCCTGTAAATCACCTTTATTGTCTAAACCACTCTTTTATACACACCCCTCTGTAACCTTTGACTGGTATTCAAAGTCTGTTTCAAGTGTACCTACACTTTCATTTTTTGTTTTTTTAGAATTGCTGTACTTGAAAAAAATTGGGGGGTTGGTTTTGCATTCTTTAGCTATCAATTTCTCATTTTCTAGTTTAGCCACTTTAATTGCCTTTTTGCAAGCGTTATTGGCTTCATTATATCTTAAATAGGATGCCTTTGATTTGTCTGATTTAAATGCTTTAAATGCCCTTTTCTTATTTTTAATCTCTTGTTTTACTTCTCTACTAAGCCACATTGGTTTTAATTTGTTTCTTTTATATTTATTACCCAATGGTACATACTGAGAAATGTACCTTTCTAATATTTGTTTGAATAGTTTCCATTTATCCTCAGTGTTTTTATCACTAAGGAGTTTATGCCAGTCGATATGTTGTAGAGCTGCCCTAATCTTATTGAAATTGGCTTTTTTAAAATTATATATTTTAGTATACCCCACTTGTTTTTGCTTTTTTATGTTTATTTAAAAATTTACTATATTTTGATCATTATTTCCCAAATTCTCCCCTACTTGAATGTTGGTTAAAAGATCAACATTGTTTGTTATGACAAGATCCAGACAAGCATCCTTTCTAGTTGGTGCTTGTACCAGTTGTGACATAAAGGTGTCATTTAACACATTCAAAAACCTGATGCCCCTTGCTGAAGTACTAGTCCCTCTTTCCCAATTTATGTCTGGATAATTAAAATCTCCAATAATTAACGTGTTACCTCGATTTGCAGCTTTCTCGATTTGCTCTAACAGCTGTTCTTTCTCAATAATATTTACATTAGGTGGTTTATAACATATCCCAACCAATAATTGATTTCCCTTTGTTTGCCCCAAGCAGATATCTACCCATAAAGCCTCCACCTTTTCCTCGTCACACTCCACATGCCTAAGATTTGACTTTAACTCATGGTTGACATATAAACATACCCCACCACCCTTCTTGTTTTTCCTATCCTTCATAAATAATGTGTACCCATTTAAATTAACTGCCCAGTCATGTGTCTCATCCCACCATGTTTCTGTTATGCCTATTATATCATATTGTTTAGTGTAACTTAACCTCTTTCGCAAATATTTCTCGTAAGAGCAGTGCTATTTGTTGCCAATAAGTTTGTGTTACTGGACATTCCCACCACATATGAATATACGTTCCTTTCAGGCCGCATCCCCGCCAGCAGAGATCAGTTGAGATTCTATTCATCCGGCATAGTTTTACCGGAGAAGCATACCACAGAAATAATGTCTTGTATGACTGTTCCTGCAGTGAGACACACATAGATGTCCGTGCGGCCGTCTCCCACATTTCCTGCCACTCTATGCCCTCCAATGTCTCGCCAAGGTCTGCCTCCCATTGATCAATGTACAATATCTCACCCCATTCTGATGTGGTGGTGCTCAGGTGCGTGTACAAATATGAGATTAATCCGCCCTGGAAATTTTCCCTTGCGCACATCTGTTCGAAGAATGTCATTTGTGTCATTGCGGCTTTCTTAACCTGAGGGTCATGGTCATAATCCCTGAGCTGAAGGTATCTAAAAAAGTCAAAAGGTCTCAGAGGGGTTTTGGTTTGTAGTTCCTCAAATGTTATGAATGACCCTCCTTCAAACAATTGGTATAGCCTTTGCATTCCCGTGCGTTCTATGCCTCTGAAGTCTCGGGCTGTCATTCCCGGTGTAAATGCTTTGTTCCTCAAGAACGGGATCATTGAGGAAGGGGAGGACGCCAGGCTGTACTTTGAAGCGACTGCATCCCATATCTTCAATGAATTTAGTATTGCTGGGCAACTTACGTTAATATTCAGTCTGTGTTCCCTAGGAGTCCACATGAGAAACTGAGGGATATCCATCCCCAGGAGGGAGGCTTCTAGGTCAGCCCATCTCCTCGCCTCTGGAGGGGAGTACCAGAGCGCCACTTGGGCTAATTGGGCTGCCACATAGTAGAAATACAAGTGTGGGAGGGCCAGACCCCCTCTGTCCCTAGTGTTTCTTGTTTTGCCATATAAATTTGCCGATAGTTTGTTGGAGTGGCCCTAAATCGGATCTAGTCAGTTTTATTGGGGAGTGCCTGAAACAAAAATAATAACCGAGGTAACACTTTAATTTTCACTGAATAAATTCTCCCTATCCATGTAATCGCTTTTTCTGTGCATTTTTCCATGTCAGTCATCAGTGTTCTGAACAATGGAGCATAGTTTTGTTGATATAGCTGAGATGGGTCTGCAGTTAATCGTATGCCAAGATATTTAATGTTGTCCCTTTGTATGCGTATGTGATGTGTCTTCCCTTTATGATTCATATCGGACTCTGTCATGCCTATAGGGAGCGCGCTGGACTTATTCATATTTACCTTATATCCGGCTAGATCCCCATATGTCTTCAGAACAGCTGTTAACGCCACCATGGATTCCCTCAGGTCTGTCAGAGTCAATAAGACATCATCCGCGAATCCCAATACCACATATTGTTGACCTCCTACTTCGATTCCTTTAATATCTGGGGCTTTGCGTATCGCCTGCAGAAGTGGTTCTAGAGAAAGAGCGAATAGCAGGGGTGACAAAGGACACCCCTGTCTGGTGCCGTTGCTGAGGCCGAACAGGGTTATCTTCGCTCCCAATATGCAAATCTGTGCCCTAACATTGGCGTACATGGCGCGAATTACCGCAGCGGAATGCTGCAATGCTCTAAAACTGTGAAAAGGTACGGCCACTTGACTCTGTCGAACGCTTTCTCGGCGTCCAACGAGAGTATCAATGTTGGTATTTTTCTGGTGGCTTGTCTCCAAATGAAATCTACATTGCGTCTTGTATTTTCAAATAGTTGTCTACCCGGCACAAACCCTACCTGGTCCGGGTGGACCAATCGAGCCAGTACCGGGTTTAGATGACTCTTATTCTCTCTGTAGTTTCATCAGATCTATTCAATTGTGCTTTGTTTCTTAGAGGAAGAGAACTCACATGTGAGTACATATTCCAATCATTCTTTAACACCAAGGCCCACTTACCTTGACATTTTGTTTTTATGCTGCGACTTACCTCAAGACCTAGAATCTGGCACTTTGATGTGGATTTTGGTATATTTGATTGTGATGGAATTTCGGTGAAATGTCAATTTAGTAGGCCGAGATTTCCACGTGGCATATGTGTATGTTGTATCAGTTAGTTAGTTACACGTAGCTAAGATACTGACATCAATATACTGAGCATGTGCAGGAATGCAGGAATGCAGGAACTGAAATCACACTCCTTTCTCCTTTGTTCGGATGAGCCATGTGGTCTGCCCATATAAGGAAATCCAAATCCTGTCCACTGATTTGGTTAAGGGTATGTGCGGGTGGAGCTATTAATAGGAGGAGTTATAGTTCTATAAAAAAGCATGCACTCCATGTGTTCGGCCCTCAGACTTGTTTTGGAACGTTAGTTCATCTGAGGCCCGATCGGTATGTTAATAAAGACCTCTTACTTCCTGAAAAACCTGCATCCATCTCTCTGTGTCTGGCTTCTGCAAGTTTACTCGGTTACATGATAGTACATGGACACAAGGAGTTCTGGTGAAACTGATTGGTCTATGTATTCTAAAATACATTCACTTTCTATCCTACAAATTCTTTTTATAGCATAGCTTCCCTAAACATAAATGTACTTTGAAATGAAAGTGCAACTAGATTCAAATGAAATAGAATACAATTGATGAAACAAGACGAACATCCTCATCAAGACTTTTTTTAATTTATTTTTCTAACAAGTTAAATACATTACATGTCATTCTTAAATGTTTTTGTTTTGTCATCATCTCCCTCCTAGAAATGATTATATTTACTGTACAATTTGGAAAAACAGATTTCAAGGCGTTCTTTATGTACTTTGTATTTTTCATAAAAATAAGGAGTGGGCTGTGTGTAGTAAAATAACATTTCAATGTCTATTGTATACTTATGACAGTTTTTTCTTTTGACAATAAAAAACTGTGATTTGAATTAAAAATCTAACTCATCTAATTAGCTAGTGGTTTGAATTCCATATACAAGATCCAGAATCTTTTATTCTCTTTTTTGTTGTTGTTGTTGTTGTTGTAACAAACCATGTTTCTTTATTATAAACTCAAAGATAAGTGATTTTCTGATGTACATACCAATCTCCCTTTATGCAACTAAAATTGCTACTTGCATGTGAAACAATAATGACAGAGAGAACCGAATGACCTCTGCAGGGCTTGGATGGTTTAGATAAAGGTCAAAACCAGAGCTCCATGTAACCTGTTAGTAATCCAGAAACCCATACAGGTCAGAGTTGCAAATCACGCAATTGGTTTGTGCGCTCCAGAAATTACTGCCTGTTGAGGTTAGTACATTCCTAAGTTTATAATAGGTATCTTGCAGTATATGTGTATTGTGTATAGATGGCCTGAGGCAATGATTTCTCATTTCTCCTAGCCAGCTATAGCTCCCAAAATTGTTTGACCTCATTGTTTTTAGTAACCTGTAATTTGGGTTTGGGTTGCTTGTGTGCTCACCAAATATAACTCTTGAGGAGATGTGCTGTTATGAATACGACAAAACCAACTTGTGTTTAGGAATGAAAGCGACATGGATCTAATATATCCTACCAGCTGCTTTATTCTAGACTAAATGTATACATGTTTAACAGGAATAACATATGTATTGCATTTAATTTTTAATACTAATGTATTTTTCCATGTTTGAAACTAGTTCTACATTTATATCACATGCAGAATTATTTGAAAACGGTGGTTATGGATGGTTATCTTCTGATGTGTCCATTTGTCCCGTTTCTAAGAAAATATTTAAACGTTTGTGTCCAAGGGGTTTGGAACTATTTTTTGTTTGTGTCCAAGGGGTTTGGAACTTCCTTTCTAGGCCACAGACACCAGTTTTTAGATGCATTTTATTTGCAAAAAGAAGAGTATGTCTAGGCCAAGCAGTGCAAAGAAAGGTGAGTTATACTTGTCTCTGTTAATTCTTAAACCAACTTAGAAGTTTGCCCCAAGCAAGATTTCAGTTCATGGCATTTATTTAAAGGGACACTCCAGGCACCCAGACCCCTTCTGCCCATTGGAGTGGTCTGGGTGCCAACTCCCACTACTCTTAACCCTGCAAGTGTAATTATTATTTTTATAAACTGCAATAATTACCTTGCAGGGTTAACTCCACCTCTACTAGACAGCCAGTAGAGGGCACTTCCTGCAACATAGCACAGAAAACCTGTGCTAGAGCGTCGCTGGACTTCCTCACGCTGTGTGAAGACCTCCAGCGTCGCTCAATTCCGCATAGTAAAGCATAGAAAAGCATTTTCAATGCTTTCCTATGGGGAGCTCTAATAATGCCGCGCATGCGCATTAGGTCTCCCCGGCCGGTGGGCAGGATTAGTCTCGCCCACCGGCCGACGAAATACAGAGGAGGAGCGGCAGCGGAGGAAGAAACAGCGACGTGGGACATGTCGCTGCCTCTGGTAAGTGACTGAAGGGGTTTTTACCCCTTCAGCAACCGGGGATGGGGGGTGGGAGGGAGAGGGGACCTGCAGTGCTAGGAAAACTGATTGTTTCCCTTTAAGTTGGTGCACCAACATTATTTGTTTTCAATCAATGTTTATTGAAATGAATAGGTAGTACAAACATAGAGTAATACAAAGCATTATAACGGTCAGTTGGACAAATAATACTGTGCTGAAATTGTTAACATGTAAGAGACATCATCACTGAATAAGGTCTCCTGCCAAAACAAAGCCACTCCTAAAATTGTATACAGAAACTACTGATAAGCCTCTACAAACATGTAAATTATAAAAAATCTGCTATGCTAGCCAAGGACAATTACACCATGTCAGTTGGTTGACCAGTACACTAAACAGTAAAGTAACATCAATAACAAAGTACACCAATATAATGTGCAGGAAAGGAACAAGACAAACATTATTTGAAGAGTGAGTGATACATTTGTTGTTTGTCTAATGCAAAGATTATATAAAGAATGTTGAGTTTCTATTGGTCTAAGACAGTGGAAAAAAGATTTTTTTCCTCTGAAAGTGTTTCCATCCATTTATTGTTTATTGCTCTTCCCTAGAATGTGTTTTAGTTTTTTTTTAATTGTTGTATTGTAAGTTCAGACCTTTAGTTGTAGTCCTGATTTAAAAAAATACATATATATATTTCCCATTTCATAAGGAAAAGTCGGTAAAATTAGCAAAGTACAGCCTAAAGAAAGATGAAAGGAAGTTGTTGAACACTGTGTGGGTTCTTTTGCCACATTTTGGATAGATGTCTGTGGCCTTAATATTCAGCAGTATCAGGGGCCAGTCAGGGAATTCCCTTGGGTAATTGATGTACCTGCATTCATGAATACATTAATCCTCCTTTCTAGCAATGTATTAGCACCTTCTACATTGAATTCGCAAAACGATGATCCTGTGCGGCTGCCACCCATAAATTGATTTTTAACAGTGGTTTAGGGGGCAATTGTTCCCCTGCCCTTCTCTCTATTGATGTATTGATAATATCCTCAGTGTGTTAGAATTTATTTTTTTCCCTTACTCATATATTTTATGTTCTATTTATCATGTTCATAACTAGGGACCTGATGAATAAGACATGTAGGAACAGAGCCATAGAACAGCCCTCTATCATAGAGAATATTCATTGGGCATTATTTAATCTATATTGGAGAAGCATAATGTGACTTGTGTTATATAAGACATCAATTATGGAAAAATCAGACTTCCCCTTTAAGTTGGACAAGCAAGGTGCCAGCCAAAGGCCCTGAAGTTTGAAGGTCCCCATGGAATGTGTTAGGGGCAGGAAGATAATTCTTGCTCTGGTTGCTTATAATTTGGGCATATCAGCTGGCTTTTACTGCTTCGCACCACCCTCATGGTGGAGATCCCACACAAAGTGTTGCCCAGGGCAGTGCAAATGGTAAGAATCTTTCAGGTAGAAATATAGGTTTCTCGGCCATTTCCTATATATATAAGACATTTCCTATAAGTACCTCCTTTCTAGGCCACAGACACCAGTTCTTATTTCCTATCTACACTGCCTAGGACAGAATTTTCTATGCAATTTATACATTTTTTCTTTATGACTTACTAGCATTTTTTAACCCTCATCCTGGATGAAGTTTCTAGGATTTCCCCTGGGAGAAATAGAATGGAAGGTAATAACATCAGATGCTTGTCTGTCAGGGTGAGAAGCCCATTCAATCCTTTGTACAGGGGACATGACCAGCAGAGATGAAGAAGGATTCCTTCAATGCTCAGTAATTGATGGCAGTCTTCAAAGCCCTTATATTTCTCCAGAAGCAGATACAAGATCACTGAGAGAAACTTCAGGTGGACAACACTTAGGTTGTAGCTTACATCAATCATGAGTTGGGCTCTTCAAGGGCTGTCTGCTGTTCATATTTCAGGTTCATCCAACACACAAGTGGATTTCCTCAGCTGACACCAACATGCTGATGTTGACTGTTGTCTGGCATGGGTAATAAGGTCTGACAAGAGACCAACCAATGTGTTCACTTCTGTTATACTTTTCTGCATCAGTACCAGATAGTTCGTCATGTCGTCAAACGTAGGTTTATTTTGAAAAGTACAGTATAAAAAAAACAGCATCCCCCTCTACTAAACGCCAGCACTCCCCTCTACTAAATCCCAGTCCCGTCCCCCCCACATACTAAGCTCCCTCGCTGCCTCCAGGAACCTCTCATCCCCAGCCGGGTAACTTTTAGCAGAGTAGGCACGTGCAATGAGGAGAAAGCAGGTGCCTACTCTGTTTTAACACTAAGCAGGCACTTGCGGCTCGCCGGGCTGCAAAGATGTCCATTGTTGCCGCATGCGGCCCGCGAGTTTGACATGCTTGGTGTACATCATTTTGTTCTCTTACTGTTCATCTCTATAACTGTGATAAAAACCTCAACTGCATGGTCTCCCAGACCCTCTCTACCGAACTACCACTTCTCCCATTCCATTCAGATCTCTGTAACTGAAATCACCCAGTTCCCAAATTATTCATCCTCAGTTGCCCAGTCACTAATCTTGCTTTTACAAATTCACACTGTTCAAGCAAAGTTTTTTTAGACAGTGGGCTGAAGGCCATTGGTACATCCTCCATATGAACACCTTGGGCATTAGGTAGATAATGATATAGGAGCTGAAATAATATATAAACGTGTAGGTTTGCTGGAAGTGAGCACATTTCTAGTGGCTTAAAAAACAGGTTATAGAAATCCAGATTAATTAATGAATCCAAAATATACTTAGTGGCACTGAATTGGCAATTACGATGGAGTTTGCAAGTTCCTCGTGAACAAGCCTGAGCTTGATTTCTATCTGACCGTGTTAAACCTGTAGTGCACTGAGTTTCACACATTTTTAAACAACTTGTATAAATATCTAATTGTGGAATCTCCTTCTAATATATGCCAACCCAAGAAACCATTCTGACAACCTTTTCCAAAAACTAAACCCTGCTTCCAATCTATGCTAGCTACTAGCCCCTTTATTTATTTATTTTACTCTCCCAACTCTAGCTATCCTCTTTCCCAAGCAAGGAATCGCTGAGATCCCTGAGCACAAAAATGAAAACTGTCATTTGGAGCAATGGAAATGTGTAAGACTGTCTGCTGTCATTATAATCGAATCTAATAATTCCAGTACAAATCCTTTTTGCACTTACGTTATGCAGTAAGAAGCTTTGTCAAGGTCTACACATCACTTAAGAGGTATTATAGAAGCACTAGTGAGACCTCCCACAAGTACGTCTCGGCACTGTAATTTCCTGTCGACAAATGATAATGTGGAGGCTATTAAAATTTAAACATTTACTATTAATTTCTTGAAAAGTAAGGGGAAATCCATAACTTTTTGGATTAATGCAATACAGATTTTTTTTTCCTTGACATTTCTTTTATCTTGCGGTAATGGCGTTTTATTTCATTATATACTGTAGTTGCATAGATATGTCTACATGAATATCTGTGATGCAACTGAAATCCTATGATTAGAGATGGAAAAATCCGGGAGACTACTAGTTATGCCTATGGCAATCCCTGGGCCCTTAAGTCTGGTGATAATCTGCAGATCAACACATTTTTACATTTTCATAGGCATTCAACTATCACCAGATGCTAAGCTATCTGTGATCAACTCTACTCTTGCCTAACCTCTTCCCCCCCATATATTTTGAAAACCTTCTGAATTCATTGTGAGTCTCTAAATTCTTCATGCCATTTCCATCCTCTACTGTCCTCTATATGATGCCACATTATGGGAAGATGCTCAATGTCAGAAAAACATCTTTCTTGACACTCATTATTAAATGTCCTCCAGGTACTATAAATTGACAAGATTTGGTATTATACACCTATCAAAATATCTCTCTATTTACTTGTTTGACACACCCAAAAGAGTATATTTGTACATCTAAGGTGGGAATGCATTTTTTCCAACCCACTTAGAAATTGCACTACTTTAAGTAAGTGATGAAGGATCGACTAGAGTTCTCCTAGCAGTAAATTCCCAATTCATCTCTGTTAAAAGCCAAGCTAATTTTCCTTTTTTAGAGATTTGGATGCTTATGTGTAGGATATAAGAACAGTTAAGGCGCTTATTGCTGTTTCTGTGGGGTGCATGTATGGAGATCTCGGTACACTGTATCACTAACACTCAGAGGACATATCTAGTGTAGCGGAGGAGCAATCGTGAGATCGAATATCTCAGCGGAAATCCTCTGGAGCTGGAAAGAAGAACTGTTTACTGATTATAGTCCATTTCCCCAGTAACTGGACGACACATGGTTCTGGGAGTCAACTGAGGTTTATTGAGCCACACTCTGCTTTTTTATACACAGACCCCCAGCATGGGGGGATATAGAGAAATGCACAAGTCCCTCCCAGCATAGAGAAATGCACAAGCCCCTCCCAGGCATCTCTGGGACTGGGAGATAATTGAGTCACTGGAGGGCTAATAATTATCTCTCAGGTACAGGAGGTTCTACAACATATCACAAAACACTCCATAAACATATGAAAATTATACAGGAAACCCACAAGTCTTATATCCACGAATAGCCCCGGTCTGAGCGCCCGACATATCCAAATAGTAATTACATCTGTTCAGTAAAACGGAATCTCCATTCAGGTAAAGTTTTGATTGGACGGCCAGCCACGAGGTGATGACCTAAAATAGTTCCAGATAATTGAGAGCAACGGCCGGTCTCTTTTCGGGGTTCCCGCACAAACACCGATGAATGCTCCCCCCCCTGGCTCTTAGGGAGCGAATGCTCCCACCAGTCGGTAGTTCCCATCTCCCAAATGTCGTTCGTGTAGCTCTGCGCCCTCAACGACTAAGTATTGCTGCCTGTGTTCGGGAGACAAAATGGCCACCATGCACTGGACCACGTGTTTTTGTTATACGAATGGCGGCCACCCGGGAAAGCACTCAAGTTAATCCTTTAATTGTGGTTAGCAGCCATGGGTCATCAGTGTTCTGAGCTAATAAAAATGGGGGCAACACATGTTCTATTCAGTCCACGAGCAGGGAGATAAGTATAAACTCAGGAACTTTGGAGATGGGTTCGGGCAACCCCAGGGAATGTTACGTGGTCCACCACATCCAGCACTGGCTAATACATTTTCATCTCCTTGTCATGGTTGATGGTAAATGTCTCTTGCCTTCCAGTTATCCTTTTTCATCAGACAACATTATAATTTGTTGTCTTAAAAATCACACATCTTTTTTTAACTTTTTCATTCTCTTTTTCACTTTTTTCCTTATTACTCTTCACCCCGTTTTCATATTCCTTGCTGCACCTCATTCATTCCTTGTTTTTGTTTTTTTCTGCTATCTGCTCTCTGAGAGTACTCCTCACTTTGATTCTACATACACTGTTTTTTGGACCTTGCAATGCCCATTTGTCTATTTCCATTTCATATGTCGGCACACCACACACTGATGCTCAGTAGCACGTGCCATCAATGTCCTCCACAGGATGAATTTTCTTAAGCTGTATATGATGGTGAGCCAAAAGCGTATATTCCACTGTGTGTAGAACATGTAACAAAAACGTGAAATAAATCCTTTCATCTCTGTTCAACTGTAAATGTGGTTGAAAAAGATGATTAGAAATTTATTTTGCATGTTCACCAATCTAATTTAAATACCTGGCAATTGAGAATTTGTGACTTACCCTGAAGCTTATTAATTAAATATATTCTAACAATATAATTTGAAGTTGGATATTAATTATTTGCAACATAGTCATAAAAGTATAATATGAGGGGGGGGAAATAGGACATTGCTTAATTGTTAGGCAGAATAGGAATGGACCTCTATCTCTGTCAATGATTTATCATTAGTCATAGTGGGCACATGCTTAGGGGCACTCAGAACAGAGGAACGTGACTGCCAGCTTCCAATATTACAAGTTAAATTTTAAACACATTTTCAATGAATTGCTCCAGGCTTCTGTATTTTCATAGATTTGTAGCTGAGAAATCAGCATAAACTGTTTCATTGTGATTTCCCTTCATAATTATTAGAGTACCACCTCCAGGGAAACAGTGGGGTAGCTCTAACTGGTGGACATTAATGTGGGGCAAAAAAAGATGATGTGCTTTGAGTATGTTAAATCTCTCTAAGTCAAAATAACTAATTTATTTTTTTATACGTGACAAGCAAGCAGATTTGATTTGCTCTAAAATGAATACTTTATGGTGCATTTAGGTTATCCACTTTAGACCCTTCAGATGTTGTTTAACTGCATTTCCCATAATGCTGAGAAACGTAGTCAAGCATCAGCTAAAAAGCTGTTTTTGGAACATTCTGGGTTAGAATGTTCTGACACGAAAATCCTCTTCCAATCAAAGCAGGACAAATAACAGCCTGGCACAAGCAATGGCCACATAAGCCAATTCATTTAAAATAGTGTAATTGTAATGATGCAATGATGGTAACAATTGTATTACATGGTTAACATAGGTGTAAATGTCTCTGATCTTTGTGAATATCTACATTCATTAACTGCAATGCTGAATTGGGGAAAAGCAGTGATAATTTTCACTCCCGGATTGAGAGTGAGTGGCAGCTGGAGGAGATGCTGGACTAACCTTGCACTAAGCACAACTTCACTAACGTTATCCTTCCTTAGACAGATTTTATATTTTTTTACATATATTACATTTTTTTTTTTTTTTTTTTTTACAGATGCTTGCTTTTACATTCAAAAATGTAAAATTTGAAAAAGGAAATTCTTTATTAAGAATGTTTTGTTTGCACTGTGATACACTGAGGGAAGGACCTGCTGACATGGGATCTAAAATGGTTACTCCAAACACAAGATTATGGCGCCTGGACAGTGTATGTGCAGTGCAATCAAAGCAAAGCTAGGGCAAGCATTGCAAATGAAGAGAAGAGATGAAAACAAAATTTTTTATCTCCTGCTTTCTGTATGATTTCTCTGCAAAGTGCCAGGTGCAAAGAATGGAGCATATGATTGACAGGGAGATAAAATGGAGGCACTTAGTTGCAGAATAAAGAGATGTGGATTGTTACATTTAATTTTTTCCCCACCTCACAAGGTGTTAAATATAGGTACAAGTAAACATGATATTTAAAATCTTGGGATGTGACAGTTTTCTTCTAAGGATGCTTACTGGTTGACCTAGTTTTGTCTTCAGTAATTTTCAGTAGGTGTTTTACCTGGATCATTGAAGCTTAAGTTATATATTTTGGAAAACCCAATTTATCTGTTTTGATATCCATATTGTATCTATATCATCAGAGATGGTTGTGTTTGATTTTTCCATTGATTTGAGCGATAATACTGAATATTAAGACATCTCTCCACTTAGGTTTTTTTTCTTTTTGTTTTTTAGAAATCATTTATTTGAGCATTAAAACAGCAACTTTCTTTCAGGACTTTAGCTAAATAGTTACTCACAAAGCATGGACAGTGATAGGCTGAGAGTGTCAGAGGATGCTTTTGGTCATTCATCGGCCACCAAGGCAATCCTTTCTGTAGTGGAAGCGGCCTGAGGAAGAAATACAGGAGGCAGGGCTGTCCGACACCAAGGGACCACCTTTTGGAATAAACAGTTTAAAAACTGTTCATGTAACCCCTGAAGGAGAGTCACAGGAGTACTTGGAGTGTTGTTTTAACAAGTAAAAGATCTTTTGGAGAGATATACTATGGAAATAGAAATGTATAGTTGAAAAAGAAAAAAAATGAGTAAAAATAAGAGTAAGATAATAAGTACCAATGAAAATGAGTGAAATAATAAGATAGCTTTGACAAATTATTTTTTAAAATTAAAATAAAAGAATAACAAGATAGTTTTACAAATGATTATAGAGCCTATGGAGCAGCCAGAAGATCAACCCAGTTGGACAACTTAACATGCAAATTATATTTCAATCATGCATAAGATAATACACAGTGATTTTCCTTTGCTCTGGCTCTGATCCTGTTTAAGTCTGTATATCAGCCGACTCTTAGTGTGGGAAAGTCCTCTTCATGCCTGCCATTAATTCCTTTAATTCAACACGACTTAAGAGTGAAATCAAGGGGATCCAAGGCCTCAGTGGGTAGCTACCGTCACAAAGCCTTTTAGCTTTCTGAAGGAAGTTTCACGTGGCTCTGGATAAGTCCCACTATTAGATAATGACATTGTGCTCTATGTAGCGTACAAGGCCTCTGGGAAGGCCCAACAGGCCCTCTCCAGTTGGCCTACAGTCTAGGTGAGACATAGGGCGCTACAGGCACCTGTACCCAAGTCACCAAATTATGGTTGCTAGTCTCCATCTGCATTCCAGTTCTCCCCAGAACTTTGCATATATGGCCTTTAACCCCTTAAGGACACATAACATCTGTGACATGTCACGATTCCCTTTTATTCCAGAAGTTTGGTCCTTAAGGAGTTAAAGGCTCAGTTGAAGACTGTCGCCTGAAAAGTACTCTGACTCTCCCAATTGTAAGCATGGCAAGAGGGAGTTGATAGCAATCTTAGCGACTTACTAAAGTGCAGGCTATAGTGGCCTCGTCCATGTCCAGTAGATTATAGGACTGACCAAGGGTGGACAGGAATAGCTTCTCCATTCCAAAAGGGGGAGGAGGGGAAGGGGCCACAATTCAGAGAATCGCTCCTAAAGGATCAACTCCCTGTCCTGGCTGTCTGAAATTTCTCCTCTCCCCCCTGAAATCCTACAGATTTTATGGCAAAACACATTTTGGAAGCTTTTATTTGTTATTTTAATTTGTAATTTAAGTTAAGAAGAAGATATTGCTTTGTACCAATTAAAAGTATTGTAATTCTTCATTGGTCGAGTGAGGAAGCTGGTATCAGTTGAGGGGAAGCTGATGGAAGCTTGCAACATGCAAAAGTGAGTGTATCAGTTAAGTTATATAAAAGTAGATCTATAGATATAATGTGGAATTTCACTATTATGGTTTATTTCTCCACTTATCTCATTTTTGTACTACCAAAGGACAGAAAAGGTTGTACACACTCATTCATGTGACGGTTGAATATCGTCCATGTAAAAATATTTGGGGAAACATTCAGAGAAACCAAAAAGAGTGCAGAAATGGGCAAATCAATGCACTGCATATACACAGGATGGGGCAGTTTTGAGGAGAGAAGATAGATTAAAATAAAATAGTACAAAAGATAACTCACAGGATGCATACATTTAAAACATTTCCAACAGGGGGCGGAGCTGACCAGACGCATGGCACTTAAGCTCCTACATAATTACTTTAAAATTGAGTATTTAAACCAGGTTTACCACTGTCACGATCCATCCTGTGCCCATCTCAGGTCAGGGAATATCGGGCAAGCTACTGACACTTCTCCCATGAGTTTACTCTGCCGGGAGCCAGAGAAATTCTTGCT
>OW240916.1:252726477-252956543 GCA_933207985.1 Pelobates cultripes
GGTTCTGTCCTACTGTTACTCCTGATTCCTGATTATTTTCATTACACATGCTGCTCATTTATCTCCCTCAGTTTTAAAATAAATCACTAAAATGTTAAAAGAATAATAATAATAATAAATACAATATATTTATATATATATATATATATATTTTAATGTGGGAGGATGTCTTTCTTTTATTTATACTTCAACACTGTCATAACTGTACTCTCCTGGGAACCCAAATGCCGCTTTCACACTGTAACTCTCTTCATTCGTCTAACTTGACTGCTACAAACTTCGCATCTCACTTCACTGAGAAGATATCTGCGATCAGGAAAGAGATCTCTAATCTCTCTCCTACTCCTGCCAATATTTCCCCCAACCCCGCACCCTCCTCTGATTATGCTCACTCGAACGCTCCAGCAGAGGTTTCTGTTTTGCTCCAGTTCTCCAGTCCCACCACTTGTTCCCTCGATCCAATTCCCCCACATTTCACTTGTGCTCTGTCTCCTTCTCTTGCTCTGCCACTCACTAAAATAGTGAGTCTCTCCTCTAGTATATTTCCTTCAACCTGATTAACAAAAAAGCCCAACCTTGACCACAACTCCCCATTCAACTATCTCGTACCACCATTTGCCTCCAAGATCCGAGAGAGAGTTGTGTACGCCAGATTGACCGACTTCCTTGAACTCAACTCTCTTCTCAACCTGCTTGTCATCTTTCCTTCCTCAAGTATGTCTACTCCAGTGTCTGACTCCCTCCAAGCCAATGGCACTACCATCAGCTCTACCTCACAGGTTCACTGCCTAGGTGTTCTCTTTGACTCCAACCTCTCTTTCACCTCTCAAGTCCAGATCCTGCCGCTTCTATCTCAAAAACATAGCTTGCATCTGCCCCTATCTAATGAAGGATGCAGCCATGGTGCTGGTCCATGCCTCTACCATCTCTCGTCTTGACTACTGCAATCCACTTCACAGTGGTCTTACGCGTTCCTAACTGGCCCAGTTGCAGTCTACAATGAATACGGCAGTGAGGCTCATCTTCCTGTCAGCCAGCACCTCCCATGCCTCCTCACTCTGTCAATCTTTACACAGGCTTCCTGTAAGATTTAGTGCTCAATTTAAAATTCAGATGCTTGCTTACAAATCTAACACTGCTCCAACCAATCCTTACTGATAGACAAGAAAGTCTCGACCATGCCCCTACGCTCTGCCGAAGATCTGCGTCTATTCTCTGTTTGTACATGCACCTCTGATGCCCACCTTTCTAGGACTGTGCTGTTAATATGGAACACCCTTCCCTGTTTCATTAGACTCTCCCCACTCTCAGTTCCTTCAAAAGATCATTAAAAACTAATTTGGTTAGGAAAGCATATCATTTAAACTAGAAAAATGATCAGAGTTGTGGCAACTGACATTTAATGTGGATAAGTGCAAAATAATGCATCTTGGACATAAAAAACCAAGGGCAGATTATAGAATATTTGATAAAGTCCTAACCTCAACATCTGAGGAAAGGGATTTAGGGGTAATTATTTCAGATGACTTAAAGGTATGCAGACAATGTAATAGATCAGCAGGTAATGCTAGCAGAATGGTTGGTTGCATAGGGAGAGGTATTAGCAGTAGAAAGAGGGAAGTGCTCATGCCATTGTATAGAACACTGGTGAGACCTCACTTTGAGTATTGTACACAGTACTGGAGACCATATCTCCAGAAGGATATTGATACTTTGGAGAGAGTTCAGAGAAGGACTACTAAACTGGTTCATGAATTACAGGATAAAACTTACATGGAAAGGTTAAAGGATCTTAACATATATAGCTTGGAGAAAAGAAGAGACAGCAGGTAAATGATTTAATCATAGAAGCATTCAAATACATAAAGGGAATCAACAAAATAAAGGAGGATACTATACTTAAAAGAAGAAAAACTACCACAACAAGAGGACATAGTCTTAAATTAGAGGGGAAAAGGTTTAAAGATAATATCAGGAAGTATTACTTTACTGAGGGGGTAGTGGATGCATGGAATAACCTTCCAGGTGAAGTGGGATAGGCATAAAGCTATCCTAGCTATAAGATAAGGCCAGAGTCTAATTAGAGTATTTAGAAAATTAGGCAGACTAGGTGGCTCGAATGGTTCTTATCTGCTGTCACATTCTATCTCCCTGCACCTTGGTAATCCACCCTGCTTCTTGTCCTGCAACTGTTTAATCCAATAAACAAACTATTCTAGTAACTTACATTTTTCGTACATGAAGTACATTACCTCTTGTGCCACTTTCCCTACTCCTTCTAGAACAGGGGTGGGGAACATCTGGCCATCGGCTGCATAAGGTCCCCAAAATCATTTGGTCTGGCACTGCCAAGACAACTGCAGATGGGACTTGAAATGTAATAAATCTAGGAGCAACATAACTTTATATTAAGTAAATCATAATAACACAAATTTTGAGGGACAAGCTAGGAATGTCCATTAAAGGACAGACAGGACACATACGAGTACAGAACGGGAAAGACACTTATGCTTTTCATTACTGTCTGCCAGTAATACGGTGACTCAATGGACAGTCAGTGCCAGACAGGCTGGGAGTGTACACGTTGCGAAAGTATTAATACATACTGGATAATTATTAAAGCTTTAGTGGTGTTACATCCTACAAATGGTGATTATTTTTTTGTTCAAGTCAAAGGCAAACCTGTGTGCCTTGTTTGTAGCGATGCATTAGCAGTAATGAAAAAAGCCAATTTGGAGCATCATTACAGCTCAAAACATTCTAAATTCAATGAATTGGGAGGCCCAATTCTTCTGGATGAAATCAATACTGTTCAGCGGAGTTTGGAATCACAAGTCGCTTTCACTAGGCCTCGTTGTGACAGAGACCACCTTATTCTGATGAGTTATGTATGTTAGTACCAGACAAAGTAAAATAGTTTCAGTGTTAATTTGTCTCAGAGAACCATCTCAGATCGGATTACTAACTTAGCACAAGATATTGAAAAAAATACCAAAGGATTCTGCAGGAGATTTCCAATTTTTCTCTCTGGCTTGTGATGAAACAACTGACATAACAAATACTGCCCAACTGGCAGTTTTAATTCGTGGGATAACTGTAGAGTTTGACATGCAAGAGGAACTGCCGTCACTGGAAGCCATACATGGTACTTGTTTTTCGAGACTTGTTTTACCAATGAACAACATTTGAAAAGTTAAGTGGCTTTACTACAGATGGAGCTACAGCCATGGCCAATGTTTAATTGCATTTGTCAAGAAAGAACTAAATCATCTCAGTCTTTAACAATGTGATTTAAAAGAACACTATAGGGTCAGGAACACAAACATGTATTCCTGACCCTATAGTGTTAAAAACCACTATCTATTCCCCTGGTCCCCTCTTTGGCTCCCTAAATTTAGTAAAATATTATCTTTATTCCAGTCTGCTGGTGCTTGCTCTACCTCCGTGGCTGGCATCATCAGAAGTGAATCAACCAAAATACATTCCCATAAGAAAGCCTTGGATTGGCTGAGATTGCCAAGAAGGTGGGCCAGGGGATGGAGCCAAACACGCCCTAGCCAATGATCTCTGTCCTTTATCTGCCAGCTGGCTGCAAATACATACACACCTTATTGGAAGATTGCTCATTGTGCAGTATCCCCCTTCACATAAGCACTGGAGCCTGTATCCTCCATGAACACAACCTCACAAGCAGCATACCTACAAACAAGCAACACCACAAATACCTAACCTCACATATGCAATACTGCAAGCAGCCTTCACACACATACATCGTCTCCCAACCCTGTTCAACATAGCATTCAACCACTCACCTACTTTTTTTTTCATTGAAGTTATATCTAAAACAGCTTACAAAACCTGCAGATCTCTTGTGTTTGCAGGCTCTCACCTTCTAACCCTGCCCAGACCTTCTAAGGCTGTCCAATCACAGACTTTCCAATGCACCTCAATGAGAAGTCTCTGCAACGTAGGTGCTCTGGGCAATAGCTGCATCTTGAGTTTAGCACTTTAGCACTCAGGACTAATTAGTGAATCAAGTTTGACTTAGTTTTCCTTATTTGCACTTGGTGTGTAGAAATTCTTCATAGTAGAACTGAGAAACAATGTATTTTAAAAAAACAAGTCCTAATTTTTAAACATTTTATTCCTAGTTAATATTGTTATGTTGCCAACCTCTGATGACACCTACAGTTGATGAGGATTTTTGGCACAGACATATGAGGGGACATCACAAAGACAACCCCTCATATCCAAAGTCTCCAGGGAAGAGAAGACGCAGTATAGAAGAAGCGGCGTTAGAGGAGGAATACAATTACAAAAGAGAAAGGAGAGACATACACCGAAACTAAATGTATTTTTCAATCTTTCCAATAGAGAATTGACGCAAGCACAGAAGGAGTTTTTGGGGAAAGGGTTAAAGTTTGCCCCCATAAAACCACTTGATCAGTTTAGTGTATTATTTCTGGTTTGAGTAACAGTTCTTGTTAAAAATTTGTGGAACGGCGATGGGCATGAGGTTCGCACCCAGCTATGCTAATCTGTTCATGTCACTTTGGGAACGCAAATTTATCCACGGTGACTATAGGTGGGATGCGAACCTCGTAGTCTATTGCTGGTACATAGATTACATATTTTTAATTCAGAAAGGGGGCGAACAGTCATTGGTCACATTTTTAACTAATCTAAATTAGAATGATTGGGGCATTAAGCTTACCAGTAACTTTAGTAAATCATTAGTAGATTTCTTGGATTTAAATATCTATGTTGAAGATAATACATAGAAAACTTGTACTTTAAAAAAAAAGTTAATGTCAACAGCTACATAGGGGATAATAGTTGCCACTTCTCCCTGTGGTTGTTGAACGCACCCAAAGCACAACTTCTGAGGATTAAAGGCAATTGCACAGATGATTTTAAATTTCAAGAACAGGAAAAGAGAATAATTAATGATTTTAAAGAGAAGGGCTATAAAGATAAATTATTGGAAAGTGCCTATAATGAAGTTAAAAATGAAGACAGGAACGAAATAATAAAATATAAAGACAAGAATAAAGATACAGACTATCAACATCTACATTTTATTTGTGATTTTAATTGTAGTAGTGGACATGTAAAGAAAATCATTAATAAATATTAGCCGATTTTGAGAAATGATACTGTCCTCAACACTTTACTTCCGGATAAACTGATTATAACATATAGGGGCATACAAAATTAGCGAAGCAACTTAGTGCATAATCATATACCACAACAAATCAATGTTTTAATGAATCCAATGGATTTTATGGCTGCAGTACATGTGGGGCATGTAAAAACTCAACAAACAAAAAAGATTAATAAAAGAATTTAGCCACCCACAAGACAGTAAGAAGATCTTTAGAATTAAATAAATTATTACATGCCATTGCACTAGAGTAATATACATAATCACTTGTCCTTGTGGGATGGCATATGTAGGTAGAACAATTACGGCACTCCACACTAGAATCCAGGAACACGTGAGGAACATTAGAAAAGTGTTTGAAAAACATAGCGTCTCCCTTAACATTTCAAAAACAAACATAATAGTGATCCCCGTCACATGCAATTTCTGGGTGTTAAAAGGATAACCATGAATTGAAGAGGGGGTGATCTGATTAAACAAACTGGACAAACAGAGATGCAATGGATTTTTTATTTTTTTGTTTTAATTCTTTTATTTTTGGCGTGTCGTTACATTGCACTTTGGCTTTTAACCCCTTAAGGACACATGACATGTGTGACATGTCATGATTAGCTCTTATTCCAGAGGTTTGGTCCTTAAGGGGTTAAGTATGCATAACATAGTACATACATTTATACTGTCGAGTACATATATACAACGTGTAATGCGATTCTTACAGTATTATGTTTGTTGTCTCATGCTTAGGTGTACTTTTGTTGGCGACACATGTTAACAAATAAACAGTGAACAATTAACCTGTTAGAAGATTGGAGACCTTAGTAGAGTGCTTCGTCTGTTTTGGATGCCCTCCACTTGTGGTGGGTGGCATCAATTCGTGGTCTCCGTTTCTCCCAATAACTCAGAAGAAAAGGAGTAACGGATAGAGAAGAAAAAAGAGGGGAGGGGGAGGGGGGAGCCCCTCAGACAGAGATCGGAGTTTCGTCTGGATTACGTTCGGGTTTGGTTAGTGATGGTGGTGCCCCATTTCCTGATCTAACCTCAGTTCTCTCTATCACTGGCCTTCCAGGGTTCCCAGACCTTTTCATATGCTTTCAAGGTGCCTCTCACCAGTGCCGTGAGGTGGTCCATGACGTGGATATCTCTTATTTTATGTATCACCATATTGATCTGGGGGATTTCGGGTTTAAGCCATGCCTGTGCCATGGTGAGTCTAGCTGCTAGGGTGATTTTACGTAAGAGTTTTTGGTCCCTTCCTGACCAATCATCGAGTGGCCTGGATAGCAGACACACCCATGGATCTATGCCCACCCTTCTCTGGAACACTTTGTCTAATAGGCTCCCTACTTCTCTCCAGAAGGCCTGTGCCTTCGGGCAGTCCCATCACATGTGCTTACACGTCCCTTTGTGTCCGCATCCCCTCCAGCACAGATCGTCTGGGGTTTTGCACATATGGTATAGCTTCACTGGGGTGGTATACTATCTGAACATGGTTTTGTATGCCTGCTCCTGTTGGATGCAATGGATTTTTAACCTTAATACTATGCAACCACATGGGCTTAATTATGATTTTGAATTAAGTCACTTTTTATAATATCACATTCTTTATTCACATTTTTAAACTTTTAAATTACATGGGCTGAATGATGATTTTGAATATCTTATAATTTTTATAATTTATTTTCTATTTCTATTTATACTTTTTTAATATGCTATGTATATTTTTTATTAGTTTTTTTTATTAATAATTAAACATTTTTAATACAATATACTACATTTTCTACATCATTAACCATAGTGCACACTTGCAAATGTGTTTTTAATAATACAGAATCAATTGTTTTTAATCACTTAATTTAGTCACTTTTTGTTAGTGTCAGATTCCCAGTATTCGTACCCTTTTTTAAAATTATTTACTGTGTTTTTATATTGTTATGCTCATAATGAGCATACTATTTTAGGAAACCCCTAATCCATTACCTGATAGACTATTGCAATAACTATCCCTGTTTTCTTCTTTTTTATCTCCTTACATATGGGGTTATTGGACACTACGGATGAATAGGTTGTGTGCCACCTTAGTACACAAAAGTGGACGAGATTTGAGCTTATCCTCAACAGGCTCTGTACCATGTGAGTGCTTCCTAAGTGAATTTTTTCAGTGCAATATATAAAGCTATATTACGCCTTATTTGTTTCATTCTATTTTTTAGCCATCTACTATTATCTTAACTATTAGGGGTAAGTGTTATATTGATTCTACCACTACATACGCCACACTATTGGTAATTATTTACTATATAGTATATGTTCTGATAATATTGTTCTGTGTATACATATAGCATATCAAAAGAAAGCCTGATTTCAACTTTAGAACACAAACAAAAAAGGGGAAATTGTGGTGACAAAAGTGCAAAAAGACTTGGTTACAAATGCGTTGCATCACAAAAAAAGCCTTGGTCTTTAAGGGGATAAAGGGACACTGTAGGCACCCAGACCACTTCAGCCCATTGAAGTGGTCTGGGTGCTGTGACCCTTTTGCACTTAGTGCTGCAATGTAAAACGTTGGAGTTCCAGAAAACTGCAATGTTTAAATTGCAGCTGTAAGTCTGCCCTCAGTGGCAGCCACTGGAGGCGCTTCTGGAATCCAGACTGACTTTTGGTCCGTTATCTGACGCTGGACCTCCTCACGGACCTCCAGCATCAAATTATCCTCATAGGAAAGCATTTAATAATGCTTTCCAAAGGGAGGTCTAATGCGCGCGCGACCATTGCCACGCATGCGCATTAGGTCTCCCCCGTCGGCTGATGATGGGGGCGGAGCCTGACCCAGCGCCGAGGGACATCAGTGCTGGATTCAGGTAAGTGGCTGAAGGGGTTTTAGTACCTTCAGCCAGGTTGTGGGGGGACCTATTTACCCTATAGTGCCAGGAAAACGGGTTTGTTTCCCTGGACTATAGGATCCCTTTAAAGACAGATTACTGGGAGCAAAATTTTAGTGGAACTCTCCTATAAATTAAGACAAACCACGAATACTGAGCTCCTATGGAAAAAAGGGCACTTTAATAGAAAAGACAGATTTAAACCCAAAATAGGGACTGTCCCTCCTGAATTGGGACACTGGTGAGGCTTGCATAAAACTGAAATTTACAGCTACATTAAGGGATGTCAGATCCACGTTTTCTTTAACACATATACTTATTGATGCAATGTGATGGTGCTATATAAATAATACTAATAATAATGTATGTAGAGTTCAAACACTGAGGCTGGGGATCAATGTCTAACAGTATGCATTGTACAGTCCTGCATGCATGGCATCTTTTATTAATGGATATATCCCATGGATAATATGGGCACCCTGGCAACCTCAGTCAAATGAACTGTTTAAAGCCCTGCCACGCGTGTTCACAAGGCATTAAACCCCATGCGCTCAGAATACAGAGCTGCAGCCATCAGTGTGAGCTAAACCCAGCCTCCCGCCATCTTTAGAATGCACACTGACACTGCCTGCAGCAGCACGATCCAAGCAGCCAATCACAGAGCCCGGGATAATGCCTCGCCGTGACCTGTAAAGAAAACGCTCTCATTCTGGCCAATGAGGAGCTGCGCAGGGCGTCCAATCACAGCGCTTCTCTCATTCAGGACACCAGGAAGTGCTTTGTGCATGTTGAGTGCAGCAGCTGGGTGTGCTGTGTGCTTCCTGGTAGCATTGCTGCCTCCATGAGCCTGCAGGTAGGTTTCCTGCTGGGCAGTGCCTGGGAAGCCTGGAGGGTATTGGGGTGGGGTGGGTTACTTTATTTCTGATAAGCAGCTGTTGGCATGCCTTGGGAGTCTGACTGAGCCTATTATTATTTATTATTGTTTATTGTTATTATTATTTATTATTATTATGGTTGCCACCTCATCCATGTCTAGTCCTACACACAATAAAACAGGCATGTCCCTTCTAAACGGGACTGGGTAAAGAGTTCAGTACTGTAATAATTATCTCTTATAATGATTTCGGTTTCAGACAGTATTTTATCAAATTGGCGAGACTTTACTCACCTCATACAGGAGGAGTAAGGCACTTATTGTGACCCATGGCTGCACTAAGTGAAGATAAACTTCTGTTTTTTAATCTGGGTTAAATGTTTCTTGGAATTCAGACAGAACATATCTGATCAATTATATTGTAAAGCGCTACGGAATCTGTTGGCGCTATATAAATGGCAATAATAATAATTATATTGCAGGTTGAGTTCTGAAATTTTATTCAGACTCCGTTATTCTCTGATTTTACTAAATTTAATTTGTGTGTGTTTTTTAATTTATTTATTTTTATTTCTAGAATACATACTATAGGCAACAGAATAATCCAGTATAATCATTCTCTCCCTTTATGCATCAATCTCCAAAGTATCAGAAAAGCCCAGAGAGAAAAGATATTGACAGCACAGTTTAGCTAATGTATCTTGCATTTGTAGGAGATAAGCTTGGTTTAGTTATAAAATATCTAAAATGAAGATTATACATGCACTAATCACGTATTCGATAACAAGGACTTTTCTTTTTTATGCAATAGTAATTTACCTCTTATTGAAAACAACCAGACTTGCAGGGTTATAGACTAAATGCATGTAATATCCAAATGTCTAAATTTAGGAAAAGATTGCCAATGTGGAAAAAAACAGGTTTTATTTATTTAGTTATTTTTCATATCATGGAAGCGCCTTACACACTTTACTGTTTCTTAAAATATCCATGCACTAACTGTAGCCAAGTTGGAGACTTTTTTGAAATATTTGTCTCTTTGGTTTTCAATGTATCACAACCCGGTGTGTATTAAGCATAATAATGCATGTTCTTTTCCAACATTGTGGGAAAGCTGTAATAAATAATTAGACTATCATTGGTCCTGAACATGTTAAAATACATACAGACCTTTTTTTTTTTTTTTTTTAAATGCCATTTAATTTCATTATTTATTTGAACACCATATTCACAAATGTAAAAACAAAGTACATATTTGCACAAGACATGCAGTCATACCACAAAATTCATACTACAAAATAGACTACTTTATTTGTAAAACATAATACCCCATGATGCTTAAAGATAAATAAGTGACTGTTATTCAGCCTGTATCAACCTGTTCCTGTACTCCAGGGGTGAGGAATCTTTGGCCCTCTAGATGTTTTGGACTGCATCTCCCTTAATGCTTTTACAGCCATAATGCTAGCAAAGCATCAAGGGAGATATAGTCCACAACATCTGGAAGGCCGAAGGTTCCCCACCTCTGCTGTACTCTCTAGTCTACTCTGTGCTGGCAAGGAATACCCATAGCATGTTTGAAGTGTGAAATCTCCTGCTCTTCCTGTAAGTCAGTTAGTCTGGCGAAGAATTGATTGACAGGATGGCGAAAGATTAAAGGGACACTATAGTCACCCAGACTACTTAAGCTCAATGAAGTGGTCTGGGTGCCAGCCCTCTCAGGTTTTAACCATTCAGATGCAAACATAGCAGTTTCAGAGAAACTGCTATGTTTACATTTGGGGTTAAGCCAGCCTCTAGTGGCTGTCTTCCGGACAGCCACAAGAGGCGCATCTGCGACGCTGGAGGCACATTATGCCTCCATCACGCAGAGCATTGATAGGAAAGCATTGCCAATTTGCACGTGCGGCACTGCCGCGCATTCCACTCCGCAGTCTATACATTTGCTAGAACAATGTATAGATTCAATTTAATTCTCTATAAATCATAATAATTCATGTGTACAATGATGGGAACAATTTTAAGAACCACGGTTTAGCATGCTGGATATGTAAATAAGTTTGCAAACTGTCTTGAAGATGTTTTGCTTTATTTTGATGTTTTTCATGCAGACTCCTGTAATTTCCAACTCAGTGTGTGATAGTGTAACTACATACAACCATTTTAAACAATTTCCCTTTTCCTTTTTGCAGTTATATTTGCCAGTTATTGCTACAGAACATACTTTGCATGGTAGAGGATCCATATACTCCTAATCAATCTGAAATAAAGGTCTGCATTATTTATTTATAAATCCGTTTGATAGTTACATTATTATAATTCCTGGAGATTTTTTTTATTTTTATTTTTTTTGTGCTTTTACACTGTAGAGTCATGTGTGCTAGCTATGATTATTTATATATATAATTTTTTTAATCTCCTTCCTTTCTCCCCCCTCCTTCCCCTGTACATGCAATATCGAATAGTGGTGTAACACTAATTCTCAGTGTATACAATACACACAAACAATCAGGGATCGTAACACAAAAATATACTATCACAAGTCCTTCACAACCACTTAAAATGTCTTGTCTGAAAATGTGCAAATCAATCACACAATATTGACATGCTCTTTAAATGAATACTCCAAGCACCACAACCACTACAGTGTGCTGTAGTTGCTATGGTGACAGGACAGTGTCACCCCAGAATAAGAAGTAAATCTGTTTTAGTAGCCTTTTAACTTCTTAGCTAAGATCTACCAGGCGCTGCTCCACACCTAGGAACACCTCAGATGGCTACTTGCGGTACTGCACAGTATCTCCACTCTCTGCATGGAGACGCTGAACTGTCCTCATAGAGATGCATTGATTCAATGCATCCCTCTGGGGAGATGCTGACTGGCCATGGCGTTGTTTGGCTTCCGTTCTTTACTCCGCCTCCTTTGCTGAGATCATCAGAATTAATGATTGCAGCCAACCCAATACTTTCTATGGGGAAATATTGTGATTGGCTGAGATCATAAATTCTGATGATGTCAGCCTAGGAGGAGGATTGGGGCGTGACAGTGGCAGCAGACCCGCGCAGCACTGTAGTAAGGTAAGTTGTTGTTTTTTTTTCTAGATTTAAGGGAGGGTTAGGATCTAAAACCATTGTACAGCCAGATAAATTAGTGTGACACTTTGAGAAATATATGAGGGGAAAGTAGTCCAGAGCAGAATTCATTGGAAAGGATCTGAGGCTTCTGATTTTGGAGCTTTCATGCAAGTATCAAACAGATTTTTATTTGTTTATAGCTGTAAATGATTAAGGCTGCAATTTTGCACATTTGTATTTTATTAGGGATCGACCGATATTGATTTTTTTAGAGCCGATACCAATACCGATATTCTGTGAACTTTCAGGCCGATAGCCGATATAATTTGCCGATATTCTGTACATTTACCATTTTGGAAAATAAAAACTATTTCTAAAGGTAAATGCACAAAATATACATGCCACGTGTAGTGGATGCAGTGTGACAGGGGAGCTGTGTGTGTGTGTAGTGGATGCAGTGTGTGTCTTTGTGTAGTGTGTGTGTGTGTAGTGGATGCAGTGTGTGTTTGTGTAGTGTGTGTGTGTAGTGGATGCAGTGTGTGTTTGTGTAGTGTGTGTGTGTAGTGGATGCAGTGTGTGTTTGTGTAGTGTGTGGGTTGTGGATGCAGTGTGTGTTTGTGTAGTGTGTGTGTGGAGGATGCAATGTGTGTTTGTGTAGTGGATGCAGTGTGTATTAGTGTAGTGTGTATATAATGAAAGCAGAGTGTTTGTGTAGTGTGTGGGTAGTGTGCGTAAAGTGAATGCTGTATATACTAAATGCAAAGTGTGTGTGCATATAATGAATGCAGAGTGTGTGTGTATTTGTGTAGTGTGTGTATAGTGAATGTAGTGTGTGTTTGTATAGTGTGTGTATATAATGCAGTGTGTTTGTGTAGTGTGCATTATGTAAACACACTACGCAAATACACTGCATTATATACACACACTATGCAAACACACTGCATTATATACACACACTACACACACAAACACTGCATTATATAAACACTACACAAACACACACACTGCATTATATACACACTGCACAATATACACACTGCACAAACACACACTGCACAAACACACACTGCATTATATAAACACACTACACAAATACACTGCATTATACACACACTACACAAATACACTGCATTATATACACACACTACACAAACACACACTGCATTATATACACAGTGTGTTTGTATAGTGTGTGTATATAATGCAGTTTGTGTGTGTGTATATAATGCAGTTTGTGTGTGTTTGTATAGTGTGTGTATATAATGCAGTTTGTGTGTGTTTGTATAGTGTGTGTATATAATGCAGTTTGTGTGTGTTTGTATAGTGTGTGTATATAATGCAGTTTGTGTGTGTTTGTATAGTGTGTGTATATAATGCAGTGTATTTGTGTGCATTGTATACAAACACACACTATACAAACACACACTGCATTATATACACAGTGTGTTTGTGTAGTGTCTGTGTATATAATGGAGTGTGTGAGGGGGAATTTTTTATTAAATTATTTTTTTATATATATATTTAATTATTATTTTTTGTCCCCCCTCCCTGCTTGTTACCTGGCCAGGGAGGGGGGATATGACAGTCCCTGGTGGTCCAGTGGTATTGGCTGAGCTGGGGGGGGCGGAGAGCAAGCGCTTACTCACCTCCCAGCAGCTCCTCCAGCTCCCCAGTGCAACTCTCGCGGCCAGCGTGTCGCGCGGAGCGTTGCCATGGTGATCCATGGCAACGCTCTGACGGCCGCGGGTCTCGCGAGAGTTACAGCTGGAGGAGCTGCTGGGAGGTGAGTAAGCGCTTGCTCTCCGCCCCCCCAGGACCGCCGGGCTTGTAATGAGCCTGGCGGTCCTAGGAGGTATTATCGGCAATATCGGTATCTGAATTGGCCGATACCGATATTGCCGAAAATACCGAATATCGGCCGATTATATCGGTAAAACCGATAATCGGTCGATCCCTATATTTTATCAGTTGTTGCCTAATAACCTACACTGATCATGCCCACTTCTGTGATTTTCTCCTAAGGTAATAGTACAGTGACCAATCTAGAGAACAGTGGGTTACCAAACAAAGCAAACCCAGGTAATATTTAATATATCAAATTTAAGTTCTAAGATTAGTTTTAGGATATTCCTTTGTTCCATGTAAGTACTGGCAAAGTAATGAAGCTAATAAGCTGTTTTGGCAAACAAATCCTTTTAAGAACATACATTTTACTGATAAGTGAAAGACAACGTTTTAGACCAGGTTGTTAGAATGCTTGAGGTGTGTGTGTACGTACGTACGTACGTACTGGTTGAAATCAGAAAACTGGGAAAGATAGAGAACACCTGTAATGGACTTATGAGAAAAAGAGAATGCCATTGCTCATTTGAGACACTAAACGGGAGTATATTTATTTTAAAAGCTTGTTTTCTTTTCTTCCAAAGTAAAAATATATTTACCTGTATTAATTTTTCATTTACTGTGGATTTTATATAAACTAATATAAATTATCCTAGATAATGTCAATGCAGATATAAAATATAGTTTTATATATTGTTTAAGGAATGTGATATTTATCCACTGTACACAGAACTGAAGTGAATTGAAAATCAAATTTATAAATTTAGGCCGAAATAGCAAAGCTTTGACTATAGCTATCTTTTTAGAATGTTTCCAAACCGCTGTTTTACAATTCCGTTTTTACTTCACTAAAATGTTATGGTTTGTGAATAAGCCCCAGTTGAATTCTATAGCAATTTTTCAAATGTAATTTGGTTAGGGACTCAAACAGTATTTAGGCTTTCTCACTATGAATTGTTGCAGACTGAAATCTGGAAGGCAAAATTCAGGCTAAAAGAGCCAATCTGTGATTATGCATATGTTGGAAAATTGAAATCAGCAAATTTTGAGACTTGAATTTCAGTTCACTACAAAGAGAGAGAGAGTGAGTGTGTGACATATATCTTTTACATTATCAGTTGCTGTGCAAAACAGGTAAATTTCATCTGCAATCATTAGGCCTACTACAAGTGGCCCGAGCACATTTTGTAAATTTTAAATGTTTTCTCAGTTTCTTGAAATGTTGTGACATTGTAAATTCCAAAATTATGCCTGTATCTTTGTATTTGAAAGCTAAAATATTAATTATTTATTTTTGCCAAAGTGTAAATGATAATTGTAAATGTTTTGGCAAATTTACTCAAACTTTGGACATCTCTACTTTTAAGACTATTAAAATAATTTTGAAAATAATTATTTGTTTGAGATATATATAGTTTAGGATAATACAGGGCTTACACATTTGCTTTGAATCTAGGAGTCAGCTAAAAAAGTTAGGCACCAGTTTTTTTTTTTTTTTGTTTGTGTGTTTCTTTATTTTTTATTTTTTTAAAATGACAAATACAATTCTTATTGGGACACTACAACTTAACGCAGTTGTTCTGGTGTCTATTGTCTGTCCCTGCAAGCTTTTCAACATGAATCACAGATCTGTTAAAGTGCATTTAACATTCAAACTACACTGCATCATAACATAACCCAAAAAAGGAAAAAAAGGCAGTGATTACATTGCTGCTTAGTAACACCCCTAGTGGCAGTCACTCAGGCGGCCACTAGAGGTGCTTCCTAGACCAGTGCTGCACAGTGTACAGCACCTACATTCAGCATCTCCATGTTCTGCATGGCGGCGCTGAATGTTCCCCATGGAGATTCATTGATTCAAAGCTGAGATCCTCAAGACTGATTATCCCAGCCATGGCAAGACCAGTGACAGCATGGGGAAAAAATGTGAGTAAAAACACCTTTCCCATGCGATATGAGGGGGGCCAGTCACCTAAACAGACGCACACGCTGACACACATTCTCTCACAATTTTATGTTTTAATTTAAGTTCACCTTACCTCCCTACCTTTTGGGAGAGTTGCAGTGGATCATTTCCTTTGGGTCCAGTGTGACTGCTGTGATCCTGTAATCTTAATGCTTTGCTGCCTCGCATTACCTTTAGTGATGCTGTCGCCAGAGTGACCTCATATCCCGGCATCGTAGCAGGGAGGACAAGGGAGCAGAGTAAGAAGAGCAGGTAGATTACAGCTCCCTCACTGCCCCACCTTATTGCTCAGTCTTCCGCCTCAGCTGAACAGGCTGACAAACACCCAGGTGCCAGAACAAGCCGGGCGCCTGGGATTTGTCGAGCCCTGGGTTAATATAATTTGACTGTGCTGATCAGACCTGCTAACACAAATCCAGCTAATGTTGCTGATTAAGGACAGCAGTATTAGAATGCAGACACAGGGTTGCCCGACTTTAGGTTCTAAATTACAAAGGGCACTCATAACCTTTTATCTTATCAAGTGTCTGTGATACTTAAAGGAACCCATAATAAATAGAGGCCAACCAATCCAACTGGAATTCACTAAGACACAATTTACTATTTCTGAGAAATAAAATAAAACATTGCTCATTTTAAATATAGCTGTTTGATGATTATACTTAAAATTGTAGGCTTTGGTCTAGGTTGGCCAAAAGCAACATTAACTTCAAAGACTCTGATAAATTCTTTTCATCCTGGTCTATAGTCATTATAAAAAATGTGTTAATGGGGATTCGTCTACTATACTACATATGACAGGTGTGAATTAGAAATAAAAGTTTAATTGAAAGGAAATCTCTTTTGTGGATTTATAAAAGGAACGACAGGATTAAGGAAAAACAATTAATTTTAAGAGTTTGTGAATAATTAAACATTCCTTTCCAGCATTTGTTTGTTTTTTTTGTTTTTTTTTATCCATCAACAAAACTAGCTGTTCCTTTTAAAGGGGAAATGTTGATTTTCTAACAATTACACCATTGAATAAAACTTCAAAAATCACCTATAACGTTTTACCTTTTTTTTTTTTTTTTTCATGTGATTTCAATTTTCTGTTAAATGTATGAAAAGAGCAGCAGGAAATGCTAGCAGAATGCTTGGTAGTATAGGGAGAGGTATTAGCAGTAGAAAGAGGGAAGTGCTCGTGCCATTGTACAGAACACTGGTGAGCATAGGCGTGCGCGCCGGGTGTGCCTGGGCACACCCTAATCCCTGTGGCACGCCTATGGTTTGAGTCCTGTTCCTGCACTTTTTTTTGAGCAGGAACGCTGTTCCTGCAGGCGCGCAGCGCCTCACTCACTTCTTGCCCCTGTCATGGGGGGGCAAGAGGTGGATTCCCCCCGCGCTCTCCAGCTCAGCCGCGGCGAGGGAGCTGTCTGCTCTCTGCTCCCTCTCGCCGCGCGCTGATGCCGGGAGCCGGAATATGACGTCATATTCCGGCTCCCAGCTCCAGCAGACAGCCCGCGCGGCGAGAGGGAGCAGAGAGCAGACAGCACACAGCTCCCTCGCCACGGCTGAGCTGCAGAGAGGCGCCCGCCCCACTGGACCCCAGGGAAAAGTCCACGCCAGCACTCCAGGTAGGAGGCTGGGTGGACATTGTTTTTTATTAAAATATAATAATTTGTTCGTGTGTGTGTGTGTCTGTGAGAGTGTGTGTGTGTGTGTACGCATATATATATATATAGATATATACACACACACACACACACACCCGGCGCTATCTGAGTGCCGGCTCTGCTCTAAGCCTCCATGGGCCGGCGGGGTGACCAAAGATCTACCTCACCGGCCCACAGCAGCATGGAGGGAGGCAGGAGAGGACCCAGGGAGCTCTAGACAGAAGCTCCGCCAGGTTCCTCTCGCGATATCTGAGCGTTGCTGCGGCAAAGCTCAGATCTCGCGAGAGTTAACTCTAGCCCCGCAGGCTAGAGTTCACTCTCCACTGGACCACCAGTGATGGCACATGGCAGCAAGGATTTACTAATCTGCCAAATCCCTCCAAACATACAGCACACACACATACAGCACCTACACACATACAGCTCACACACACACAGTACACTAACCGCACCCTCACAAACACACACAGCACCTTTTAAAAAAACACAACACCCTCACACACAACACACACACCCTCACAAACACACACACAAACAGCACCCTCACAAATACACGACACTCACACAAACAGCACCCTCACAGGACAAACATACACACACAAACACCCTCACACACAAATAGCAAAGTCACAAACACACACACAAATACCCTCACATCACACTAACAGCACACACAGCAGTGTGTGTGTGTGTGTGTGTGTGTGTGTGTGTATATATGTATATGTGTGTGTATATATATATATATATATATATATATACACACACACATACACACACACACACACACACACACACACACACAGCGGTGTTTGTGCTTTAGGGTGCATGCCTATGCTGGTGAGACCTCACTTGGAGTATTGTACACAGTACTGAGACCGTATTCCAGAAGGATATTGATACTTTAGAGAGAGTTCAGAGAAGGGCTACTAAACTGGTTCATGGATAAAACTTACAAGGAAAGGTTAAAGGATCTTTACATGTATAGCTTGGAGGAAAGACGAGACAGGGGGATATGATAGAAACATTTAAATACATAAAGGGAATCAACACTGTAAAGAACGAGACTATATTTAAAAAAAAAAAAACAACAAAAAAACCTACCACAACAAGAGGACATAGTCTTAAATTAGAGGGGCAAATATTTAAAATATCAAGAAGTATTATTTTACAGAGAGGGTAGTGGATGCATGGGATAGCCTTCCAGCTGAAGTGGTAGGGGGTAACAGTGAGGGAGTTTAATCATGCATGGGATAGGTATAAGGATGAGACTAATGAAAGTATTTAGAACAATGTGCAAACATTAACATGTATAGCTTGGAGGAAAGACAAGACAGGGGGGATATGATAGAAACATTTAAATATATAAAGGGAATCAACACAATAAAGGAGGAGACTATATTTAAAAGAAGAAAAACTACCACAACAAGAGGACATAGTCTTAAATTAGAGGGACAAAGGTTTAAAAATAATATCAGGAAGTATTACTTTACTGAGAGGGTAGTGGATGCATGGAATAGCCTTCCAGCTGAAGTGGTAGAGGTTAACACAGTAAAGGAGTTTAAGCATGCGTGGGATAGGCATAAGGCTATCCTAACTATAAGATAAGGCTAGGGACTAATGAGAGTATTTAGAAAATTGGGCAGACTAGATGGGCCGAATGGTTCTTATCTGCCGTCACATTCTATGTGCTGAATGGTTCTTATTTGTCATCACATTTTATGTTTCTATAAGACTTGGCAATTGATTTTATAAGTCAATTCAGTTCTGGCACACATTGCATTGGAGGAAGAAAAACAAAAAAATATATAGCAATTGATAGGCACCATGAAAGAGGTTAATTCAGCATTGTGGATTTTTTATTTTTAGACCTCAAGAGCAAACACGTATGTTTACATATCCAGTATAGTTAACATAAGATTAAAAATCCTGGGGAGTGAATGGACCCCTTTTAACTGATATTATTGTGGTTAATTATGTTTCAAGCAATATGCCCTCTCTCCCACAAGTTCTATCTGTGCTTAGAATTTACAGTTCATGTGTCAAATACATTTGACAATTTTTTTCCAGTTTCAAAGGATGTCTTATCTTACTGTATGTTTTTCATGCCCTCATAAGCAAAAGAGATTTCAAGTTTTTCATCATACTTTTTTTTTTTTTTTCTCTTTGCAAACGACACTATTCAAACTACAGTTTTTTTGTTAAATGATGAACGGCTGTTTTTAGATAAGACAAAATGTACACGTTTCTAAAACCTACCTTGCAATGGGCAACCAGTCACATGCACTCTCAGCTTATCACTGGCGTCCAAGACAAACCTCTTCCTTACTAGTGCTGGGCCGGAGGTGGCAGCAAATGGACAGAGCAAACAAGCACTGGGAGGACAACCTAGGTTAAGCTGTTCAAAAAAATGATTCACCCCCATAGAGAGCTCACAGGACCTACAAACACCATCATGATTTTAATGGAGTTGGAGTGGTCCAGCTAGATCCCACTTGCTCATTTTTATTTTTTTTATTTTTTTTTTTCATTGAATGCCTAGCCGTCCTGGGTTAGCCAGAGCACACAGTGTAAATAGTCTAAACAACAACACTAAAGAGAATTGCGCACATAAAGAATTCTAGAGAAAAATTAGGTCATGATGTTGCCTTTGCCACTGACATGCTATAGAGAGATGTGCATTTTAATTCTTAGCACTCTTGCTTTAAGCAACTACAGCAGTGAGGATTTGAAAAACTCAATTTCAATTTCAGAGGAGTGACTTCCATTTTAATTCCTGCAATATGACCCTCTTAGTGGAATATCCCTATCTCTTACCCGTATTGTGCTGTGAGTTAGGGGTTAAAAAAAATACAACGCATAAGCTATTGGTTGTTGCCCAAGGCCCCCTAAGCCTTCCCTGTCAAAAGTGGACTTATAAAAACTGCTCATATCTAATATGGGAAACAGCAGCAGAACAATCTTGTTCAGTCTTGTTTACACAATCACTGTATTGTTACCACAAGAAAACCCAGCCTTTAGCAATGGACATAAGATATGGTCTGTGTAAATTCCAATGTTAAAAAATTAGAATCCGTGCATACTATCAGGAGGGTAAATATTGTCTGCTTAACTGCTGCTTAGATACTTATTCGATACAGTCTGAGCATAAAGATTGCTTACCACTCCTAAGCATTGCCTAGATTCATAAATCCATTTAAATTTCCACGCATCTCAAAATAAATTAGTATTTCAATTTTTACAGCATGGAACATAATTATTTAGAATTAGAAAAAAAGGCAATTAAAATATATTAATATCAAGTGAATTTTTTTTTTTTTTTGTGTGAATAATATTACATTTTTATACAAATAGACAAAAACACTTCTGCAAACCAGTTTCAGTCATGTGGTTGTTCATAGTATGAGAAGTATCTGTTGTGAATTGCAAAGGATTAATTATACAGAAGACCCTATTATTTTCTTGACAGGGCAAAATTAGATAGATGTCGCTGTAAGGCTGATGGATCTGTCATTTAATTTGCTACAAGAGGCTGGCTGAAACAATTATACACTAATACACCAACCAAGAAGTAAAAATTCTGGTGGTAGAACAATGCAGTCTGCAAACTTCATTTGGAATTGAGGTCTTGAAAGACTAATCTATTGGGGAAACTGTACATTAGTTTTAGTACTATTTCTGTGGCGTTTCTTGATGTAAAGCAGTCCTAATAAAATCTGCTATATAGTGGTGCATAAAGGAGCAGTTTTATACAATTTTAAACTCAGTTTAGCCAACGTATAACATCAAAGTTATCATTACATTGTATTTATCATTTATTTAGATTGTGAGCTCAATTGGCTAGGACAGTCTTCATATGTCATTCATGTTTTGTTAGCATTTAACGATTGCCTTGTTTCTTATTGTACAGAGTTGTGGAATATGTTGGCGCTATATAAAGAATTCTAATGTATTAATTATATACTAGTACCAACTTATTCTGCGGTACTAGACAAGATAAGTGTATGTTAGACTTAGACAGATGCAAGTCAATAAAGTTTGTTCTGAAAGTCTGTTTTTAAATTTAGAATTGCATCATCATCATCCTCTGCTTGAATAACCTGAAAATAATTATGTTGTATGTGTATGTTTATGTTGTGTTGACATCCATATATTAATTCTTCTGAAAAAAATTATAAAACAGTTACAATAATTTGAGATTCCCCTCCTCCCTTTCTCCCCCTCCCCCCTGTTTAGTGACGCAGATCTGCAGACATGATTGATATAAGGGCCTGGGCTGAGTACGTGGTGGAATGGGCTGCCAAAGACCCGTATGGTTTTCTTACGACTGTAATCTTGGCACTTACCCCGCTATTCCTAGCAAGTGCAGTACTGTCATGGAAATTGGCAAAAATGATCGAGGTCAAAGAACGGGAGCAGAAAAAGAAACAGAAACGACAGGAAAACATAGCAAAAGCCAAGAGAACAAAGAAGGACTAACAAAGAAATATAATTTTATAATGTAAATAAACAGGTCTTCAGCTAAACATGTTTTTTTACATTCATATGTTTCCCTCTTTACATTTCTAAAGATTCAAAAATGCTTGACCAATTTAAGTATTAAGAGGTGCTTCTAACTGTCGTTCCAATTGTGGAAACTAAAGGCTCTGCATAGTAAATTAAACATTTCAACTTTTTGTTTTTTACACACAATGTATGTACTGAAAATTGCATTTCTTTTATGGCCGTCTGCCATAGACTAATAGATAATTTTGGGGATAAACTATTTTGTAGTTTACTATCAATATATTTTTGAGCAATTTTTACACTTCTTTTGGACGCATACGGTTTTCCTTCCAATTTACTTTAATATTTTCCAAAGCCCAGGATAGTTATATGAATGTTGTTCATGATGTGTGTCCATATATTGACCAAAACTATCCAACTCCTTACTGTCTCATGCAGGAGATGATTACGTTATTCTAAAATGACTACAAGTTATTCTTAATTAAATTATCATATTTACTTAGGTTTTAAGGCGATTAAAAAATAAACAAAAGTATATTTCATTTTGACAACATCACCTTTAATACCTGGTTGAGCAGATTGAAGCTTTAATTCCAGCAGCAAGTTATAGGTTATTTTAATGATTATCTACCAAAAATAAATGTTTCATCTGTTGTACTGTTACTTGTTATTGAGAGATTTTTCAGTTATTTAACAATTGACCAGATGGTTATTTTTTAAATTGGATGTAATTCTTTTGGAATTAATATAGTCTGTTTGAATGTCTTTACTCTCGTAATAAAATGATGGTCTTCATATCTGCATAATTATTTATATTAGAGTGAGGAAAAATGTTTTGTTAATGATCACTAACACTATTTTTACTCTAAGGATTCATATGTATTATGGGCAAGTTGCTATGAATTTTTTTTTTTTGTTTAATACTTAATGATCATGTAAAAACCTTCGTTATTGAAGTCTCCTTCATTCCCAAACTAAAATATAGTAAATCCTTTGTGGAGTGTCCATTTAAAGGGACACTGTAGGCACTTTAACAACTTTAATCTAATTGTTTCCTCCTCCTTTTACTTTTCAAATCGTTTCCTGTAATGAAGACTTTGAAGACTGGCTTTAAGCCACTCCCCCAAGCCGGCCGATTCTGAGAGCCAGGAATGTAACTTCCCTGCTCTCATACACAACCATACCCTGACATCAGCACGCATAACTGTCGTGAGGTATCATTTTGCCGCCTAATGCGCGCTCCCGCGATATCAGAACGTCCTCCCGGTCTTTTAGAACTCAAGGAAATCACGGAGATAAGCAGCAGTGATTTAATAAAGAAAAATCAAAGTGAAACCACTATTTTATATGCACAATAACCTGTGTCAAAATAAAGGATAACAACTATATACTTAACAGTATTTAACACAGTATCCGAGCATTGCTGGCTTCGATAGATAGAGGTAGGGCAGGCAGGTGAAAAATTGCTTCCGAAACAATTTATTAGAGAAAATATAAAATATGGATATTTGAGTTGGAAACTTTAAGCCCCTATGGCTTAAATTTGGATTTTGAATTCTCACTTTTTATTTTTTTTTATTTATAAATTCTAAAAATATTTGCCTTAAGTTTTGTATTAATTTTTATTAAAGAATGTATGATTAAGATATTTTTTAGTATTTTTAAATATTCTTTTATAGAATTAATATTCCATTTTGCTAAACTAAAAAAACGTATAATTTATATTTTATTGTTTCATTGGTCTATTTGTCTATTATTTTTTTATATTTTGTAGATAATCAGTACCTAATTTAAGTGTTTCAAGTCCACAGAGCACTTTATACATTACATTATCCCAATTGTGGGCATAATTACCCACTTACAATATGGACGCCACAGCACTTCCTGTAACAGAGAGACTTGATCAATATTAGACCGGATGTGATGTCACCACGACGGTGAACTGACATACGAACTTGACCAGAAGTAAACCAGCATCTCTGTGGGTGAATTGATTTCGGCAATAAACTAAACCATATAAAAGGAAAGCAACCAGCATCTATCAACATGGCACTGAGGAAGACTTATGTCGAAATGCGTTTGCTGTATAATTTATGCTGTATTCTTTATTAGGACCTTTGTGGTAGTGTATATCTTTATTACACACTGCTTTTGTTTGAGTTCTGTTTTAATATTTTCTCTAATTGTTTTGGAAACTATTTTTCACCTACCTGCTTGCCTTACCTGTGGGCATCTATCGAAGCCAGTACTCGTACCTTAAAGCTGATAATATAGAGCCTGGCACGGCTCCATATTTGTGAGTATAACCATATATTTACACACTTTATATTGTAATTTTATCAGGTTACACTATGTATTGTTTTATTTATTTCTATAAGAACCTTTTTGTATTGCCAGCAATATTCGGATACTGTTATAATACTGTTAACTATATAGTTTTTATCCTTCCTTTTGACACAGGGTGTTGTGCATATAAAATAGTGGTTTCACTTAAATTTTTCTTTATTAATTAATGTCTTAAGGTGAAAGGGAAAACATCTTATTTGCATACTCACCCACTACCTCACACTCAGAAGCACCTATACAACTATTGTGTTCCCAGTATTAAATTTTTGTATAAGCAGCAGTGAAACCGTATGGACAGGGGGTGAGGTTTGTCACCAGACTGAGCACGGTTTGCGGGCTTTGGTTGGTCACATGAGATTTTCGTGCCAAACCCAGTAAGAACTTAGCAAGGACTGAGACACACACAAAAAGAGCGGCATGGTGGTGATTGGGGCTTCCCACATGGATAATGTGTGTATGGGATCCTTTTACTGCAAAGCCAGTCCTTATCACTAGCAAGGTTACTGACCGGGCAAACCGGAACCTTTAATTCCTGGAGTGCCAGGAACACTGTGTATTGTTTATATAGAATCCAGGGCCATCATAGACTAGATAAATAAACCTTCACCCTGACTGAAGTACAATGATTCCCTATGTGTGTAATTTGACTGGCGCATCGCGGCAAATGCCGCTCATGGTCGTATGGTCCGCAGTGCTTCTCTACGAGAAACTAGTGATTGGACATGAGCGATAAGTCACTGATGACGCAAAAACTGGCGGGCGTAATGCAGCGATGTCAACTAAACACAGTAAATGCTTATTTTAAATGTAAATATTACTAATAAATAATTGGAAGGGTGTTTGGTGGTATACAGTGTGCATAATATATATATGATCTGAACTATAATAAATTGGAAGATGGTACAGTGTTTCTTTAAGCGTGGCCTCAGTAAGGTTTTAAACCTCTCCCTGACAATCCGCGACTCTTTTAGTGCAAAATGGATGCCTATAATATACAGAAAGTCCACAAGGCCTGGTTAGTCTGCAGTGATGTCCTCTTCAACTATGAAGAGGTTGAGACCTTAAAGGGTCACTATAGTCACCAGAACAACTACAGCTTATTATATTTGTTCTTGAGTGTAATAGTTACTGTTAAGAACGCTGGTATCCCGAATACCCATTCTTCTAGACACTCCCGAATCAGCTAGGGACTTTGTGATTATAGCCCTGTTCGCCTGGAGCGCTGAGTTGACTGTTACCAAAATTCTAGCGAACAGAAAGGAGACAACACAGCAATCACCTACCCAAACATCAGCCGGAACTAGATGAAGGGTACAAAAGGAATGTCTTTATTCAGGCCAAGTGGCCGGCTTTTATGCAAGTCAAGGGTACATTATACACAGAAACTCCCACAACACGCCCACATGAGATGCTGAGTCACCGTGACTCAGCAGAAAACACAAACATGAAATATTACAGTGTAAAAATATGCAAACCCCCACACATATATGTCCAGATAGCTGGGCCCAGAGCGTCCAATCTGGCAAAATAGCACTCTGATCCCAAGTTCCCAGCGGAAATGCCACCAAGGTAAAGATTCTACCGACTGCGCACGAGGCGGATGCCCACAATAATTCCATAAGTTTGGTGGTCTTGGTCGGTCAGTCCTAAAGTCACCAAATTAATTCCAAAAAGGTGAACGGTCTTTGAGTCTTGGTAGTAGCGTTGGCTCGCTGGGGGTACTAGGCGCAGCCACACCAAATAGCGGTCTCCGGTCGTTATCGACGACCAAGCCCCGATATCCGTGTTCTGGGGACAAGATGGCCGTCGCTGTCTCTAGTACGTGGCGAGCCAGTATCCAATAGCAGGGCCCTTGTGAAACTCAGTTCCTGTTGAAATAAATAAGCCAGGAGTGAACAGGGATTTGGTACTAAGGTCCCCCCCTAAATGCAATCCAAAAATGACCACCCCAAATATGTAGTTTTGTCACAGTTACCTTCAGGCTTTCTGCAGTAAACACTTTTTTTTTTCAGAGAAAGGGCAGTGTTTATGTTACAGCCTAGGGATACCTCCACTAGCCACTCCTCAGATGGCTACGAGAGATGCTTCTTGGGGCAGTGCTGCACTACCATTCAGTGTCTCCATTATCTGTATGGAGATGTTGATTGGCCAGGGCTGTGTTTGACTTGTAATGGCTCTGCCCCTGGTCTGCCTCTTTGACAAGCTCAGCCAAGCATTGTGATTGGCTCAGATCATCACTTCTGATGATGATAGCCAAGGAGGCAGAGCCAGCAGCAGACTGGAATTTAAGTATGTTTTTACTGTATTTTTGAGGCAGGAGCGCTAGATGGTTTTAACACTATAGGGCCAGGAATACATGTTTGTGTTCCTGACCTTATAGTATTGCTTTAATAGAGTTGGTTAATATTCATCAGTTTTTTGGGGGTTTTTTTTAAACAAGGAATTGTCTAATAGACCTAGGGCCTGCATTGGAGCATGTTCGGAACTTAATTCACTACTAACCAGTGTTTGGTGAATAAAACCCACAGATACACATCCATATAAATACGACCATGCTGCAATTATAACTTAGAATAAGTCAACTGTTTGCCTCATTCAGAACTAATGCTTTTGAATTAGTTTCCTCACTCTGCAGGCTGAATAAAAACCTTATGCCTTCCACACCCGCTGCAGTGAGTACTTTGTTATAACCAGTTTCCCATCCTTAGGAATGCTGGAGAAGTGCATTGGGAATGCCTGAAATATTTACACAGGTACAGTTGGAAGACCTCTTGCAACAGCCTGATAGGACGAAAAGAAAGGAAGTCATGCAGAGCAGGCTCCGGTGTCGATTTTTGTCTCCTACTGCTGCAAAATGATGCCCTGTTTCTGTCATAAGTGGACTGGTGTGAAACTGAGATGGGTGGGTAGGAGGCTGAAGAAATTCCCCTGGCTGGGAGGCGTGCCCAGCAATGCAATCTGATCAAGTTTAGAAATGTTTATTACATACTTTTCAAAGTTTTTCTGGTTTAAAAAAAATGTCAAGTGATGCATGTACCTTTAAATGTTTTAGGCTCTGTTTTTTTTCATTTACTATCCCTTTTTAATAGAAATTTAGACTGAAATTGTACTTGTCAGGTAAGCACTTTAAAATGTAACACAAGCTGTCTTTAAATGAAAAATTATATTGAATATAAATTCTAAGAAATTAACCTGCAATATACACAATAGAAAGAGCTGACACATCAAGAACAATTTTTACTGTTACCTAATCTGCATTTCAAGTTCTATGATTAGTTTTGATTGTATTTTTAACATGCTATCTAGAGGGCGTATAAAGGAGAACAGTAGTTCACTCAACACAAAGGCATCACAGTTCTTTGGCTGAAAAATTGGCAGCCATATATATTCTGTAGAAAATGGGCATAATTATGTCCATGTTAATGTTCTAGGAGGAGAGACTGCATTATATGCACATCAATTCATGCTTCTAACAATATTGTATATGACTAAAATGTAAAACTCTTAACTAGGAACTCCCGTTTAGAAAAAACTTTGCTATTTATACAAATCCTTTTTTCCTCTCAATCTTTTTTATTAAAGTGATTTTCTTTTCATTATTCACTGCAGTATGACTTTTAAAAAGGATATATAGGATACACATTTTAAAAATAATAATTTAGAAGCACCTAGTTCTTATATTCAAACAATACAGGGTTTTAAAAATAACATTGCAAATATAATTTTCAGTGGTGTAATTCCAAAGTGCACTGCAAACAGTGCAATGTAAATATAGAAATAATTCTATAATATATAATGGAGCTAGCAAAGGAAGGATTAAAAGCTTTCCAGAATCTATAATAAAACTTTTTTTCAATTGATATATATTTATTTCCTGGCCATATCCATGGCAACACAACAATGGGTAGCTCCTCCCCTATCCCTAATTAGACAGGAACTAATTAAAATAAAGATACAAAAAAAAAAAACCCTCCTACATCCTCCTCCCTCAGTCTTTTTGTTCTTGTCCTATCACTATAGGACCAAATTAGTCTATTATAGGACTATAATCAGTTGCCCCCAAGGGAGTTCAGCCTCTCTTCCTTGGGAAGCTTCAGTACCCGGCCCTGTGCAAAGGTGTCCCCTTAGTGACTGGGGGTTTGCTTGCTGTGACCCTAGGAGTAGCAAGAGAAAAAAATGCCAATAACTCATTCCCTGCAGTGACCAAGAGGTAGCAGGAAGTGGCAAGAAGACTCTATCCTGGAAGGATCCTTATATTTCTCCATATTGACAGCCCACATGTATGTATACACATAAATACTTTTTATATATACTGTATTTAGTATACCTATATATGTGGGTTCCCCCTACTGCCTAAACAGTTTTTTCACATACCTCCTTTTTTCATTCATAATTATGTTTATAATAATCTTCTCCATGCCGTTTCAGCGCCCTTGAGTCTGTGCGCTTGATTAGCGCGTGCACGGCGGCCTTTTGCCTGCACGCTGATTTCACGCATGCGCACTGACTCCACGCATTCCCACGAGTTTCACGCATACACATGGCAAATTCAACCTTAGGTTTCTGGGCATAATACTTAGGGCGCAGTAGTTCGCGCTTAAGCGCGAGGACGAGCGCCCGCGAGGCTTTTATGATGCCTCTCATTCTGCTTTGCCTCTGGGTTTGAGAATTTGCTGGCCTCCTTGTGTGGTGACATTCTGTCATCAAACTAATATGGTGACCAGGGGTCATGTGACCAAGCTCATGTTTGCCTTTCTTACAGGGGGATATGCTTTACCCTTTGATATGGTAATTGGGTAATTCAATACCTTTACAAGTCAGGAAAGAGATAACCACTCCCCCCTATCTCCATTCCTCTCTGTTCCTTCTTGGCTGTGCTACAGAGCAGACGTGAGCAGACGCTGTGTACTAGCATGGTGAACCATGTTACACTCTGTTGCTTCCTTTTCTTCCTTGGTGGATGTGATGTTGAACTTGCAGCAGTGAGCCATTACTAGATGTGAAGGCCTAGCCGTGGGTGAGATCAAACGTGTGGGGAAGGGGATTACTATGGTTGTTGCTCCGTGGATCTGGGCTGTGTGTTTGTGATAAATTTATAGTATTGTGTTGTTGCCTTCTAATAAATACCTTTTAATGTAGAAGAACCTTGTGTAATAAATATATATATTAATTTGGTAATTGATCATTTACCACACCTTGTTCGGAGCATGCGCGGGTAAGGCAGTGACCTCAGGGATGATGTCACACGCAAATTTGATTAAGAGCATTGCCTGCTCATTTCATTAGGTCAAAAGGATCTTCTTCATTACAAATTTTCAATTTGAAAGGTTCCTATATTATCAAAGTTGCTCTTAAAGGTAGGTTTTGCATCATTAAAAGTATATGCACAATTTAATATTTCCTTCTTCTTTGCATTCACTTATGACAAGTCCCTTTTCTTAGACTATTCTCAATACCAATATGGAGAAAGAAAAAAGGAGATCAATCTCTTCTGATTCAGACTCTTCTGGATATAAAAATAGGTCACACTCTAAGAGTTATAGGTAAGCCATGCCTTTTTACTTTCCTATATTATAGGTGTAATAAATAAAAAAAACAAAATAGAGCTTATATGAGATAGTTCCCTGTCATGATAGTTCTACGGGAAAGAAAACGGTGAGATCATCTAAAGGAAAATCACCAAAAAAGAATCAATGCGAAGCCTGTGATAAAAGACCACTGGAAGGCAAACGATTATGTGCAGAATGTTTAGCAGAAGCAGCCAGAACATCTAATCCTTCAACTGAGATTATGCAGTATATAAAGCAAGCGGTGACTCAAGGTATTAAAGAAGCAGGTACAAGAACCAAAAGACCTCGGTTACATGACCCTTCAGATTACCAACAGGATGATTCATCAGATGAAGAAGAAATTCAGGCTCCCCCAGATTTTCTAGATCATCTTATCTACAAAGTCCGTAAATCTTTGAGTCTTAAAGAAGCAGTTACAGAACCGTCAACATCTAATCGTTACTTCTCAGACTGGAGGAGGACAAGTGCATCCTTTCCTGTACATGATACTATCAAGGAATTAATTAAGGATGAATGGTCCAATACTGATAAAAAATTTTCAGCACAAGGCAGAATCTCTCGCCTCTATCCTTTTGAAATATCTGATTCATGCCATTGGGATAACGCCCCTAAAGTGGATGCTGCAGTAGTTAGACTGGCAAAGCATACCACATTACCAGTTGACAATGCAGGCTCATTCAGACACCCAATGGACAAGAAGATGGACATCTTTCAAAAGCATATGTAGCAGCAGGTACAGGCTTTCACCCTGCAATAGCCTTCAGATCAGTATCCAGGGCCTTGAAAATCTGGATTGAGAACTGGGAAGAAGATATCAGAGATGAGAGAAGCAGATCTTTTCTTTTGGAGTGGTTAAATAATATTAAACCGGCCGTTGACTTTACCTCAGAATCCTCTGTGGATATGGTGAAAGCTCTGACAAGAAACATGTCTCTTTCGGTATCGGCTAGAAGAGCTTTGTGGCTGAGATCTTGGTCTGCAGACTCATCATCAAAATCTAGACTGTGTGCCCTTCCTTTTCATGGAGAGATGCTGTTTGGAAAAAATCTTGACGAGTGTATCAAAAGAGCTGCTGAAGGAAAAAGAGCTTTTCTTCCACAAGACAGAAAAATCTGTGGATCCTTTCGAGCTGGAAGGTATTCTAAATACCCTTCCTTTCGAGATACCAGGTCATATAGACCTGGAAGAGAATATGGAAGATCCCTACCATGGAGAGGAAGACATTCTTCCAGCAGAGGAGGTAAATCCAGGGGTTCTTCATTCCAAAAGAATTCCACACATCTTTAAGTTTGGATTCCAATATTGTTGAATGGGTTAGGCCGTGGCTGAGTGACAGGCAACAGAGGGTTGTAGTTAATGAAGTATATTCGAAGCATGGTCATGTTATCAGTGGGGTACCTCAGGAATCTGTACTTGGACACATTCTCTTTACTATTTTTGTGACAGATTCCCTGTCCCTGAATCACTGTTATTTAATTGCTCCAAACCCCAGCGAACAATTGTTTGTGAAACGAACAATTCGCTGAATGGATCGACCACCCAGTGCAGTCGTGTGCCCCTCATTAACCTGGCTGACCTCTTTCACACTTTCGAAAACCACAAAATCAAAAACATTCTAAGGGGTCAGCTGGGTGGCCAGCGTTTGTATGGCCGAACACGAGGTGGCGGCCATCCTAACTCTGTGAACGCCTACAGTGCTGTTTGGTCATCAAGTGCGTGGAACTTAAATCGGCCACTCGACGGCATGAACAACACTATGACTTCCAGCCGCAAGTACGTTCGGTTTGGTTCAAGTTTCTGGAACGACATTCGGTGAAACCAAACTTCCGAACGAGGGGCACGTGACTCATTTTCCCAAGAACTACTACTTTCAGTATTTTGTTGTATTTGAAGCTCCCGAAAGAGACCGACCGCACAGCCTGAATCTATGGAGCGTCGTGTGCGGTCAGTCAGAAATAAGATTTCCATTAAAATCCTGAACCTCTCATACGATCTGGGTGATTTTTGGATATAGTTACATAGTTACATAGCTGAAAAGAGACTTGTGTACATCAGGTTCAGCCTTCCTCACATTTGTTTTTTTTTTTTAGGCAAAATTAGGCAAAAAACTGTTTGAATCACTTTAAATTTTGCAACAAACTAGGGAAAAATATAATTTTTATATAATTGCCACATTTGATTTATCCTTGGATCAAGCAGTTATTACCCTACATTGAAAGATTACATCCTTGAATATTCTGTTTTTGCAAGTATGCATCTAGTAGCTGTTTGAACATCTGATGTTTGGACTCTGATAAAACCACTTCTTCAGGCAGAGAATTCCACATCCTTATTGTTCTTACAGTAAAAAAACCTTTCCTTTGCCTTAGACGAAATCTTCTTTCTTCCAGTCTAAACGCATGGCCTCGTGTCCTATGTAAAGCCAGGGTTGTGAATTGATTTCCACACAATGGTTTGTATTGGCCCCGAATATATTTGTATAATGTTATCATATCCCCTCTCAGGCGACGTTTTTCTAAACTGAATAGGTTTACATTTGTTAACCTCTCTTCGTAGCTGATATGTTCTATTCCTTTTATTAATTTTGTAGCCCGCCTCTGCACTTTTTCTAGTGCCATAATATCCTTCTTTAGAACAGGTGCCCAAAATTGCATAGCATATTCAATATGTGGTCTTACCAGTGATTTATAAAGAGGCACAATTATATTCTCGTCTAGAGAATAAATGACCTTTTTCATGCATGACAATACCTTACTGGCCTTGGCCACTGCTGATTGACATTGCACATTGTTGCATAGTTTGTTGTCTATAACAATTCCCAAGTCCTTTTCATGTGTTGTTATCCCTAATTCGCTTCCATTAAGGGTATACGTTGCTTGTGTATTCTTTACGCCGAAGTGCATAACTTTGCATTTTTCAACATTAAATTTCATCTGCCATTTGAGTGCCCAGTCCCCAGTCTATCTAAATCCCTCTGCAGCAAAGTAATATCTTGCTTACATTGTATTGTTTTACAAAGTTTTGTGTCATCTGCAAACACTGAAACATGACTTTCAATGCGGTCTTCAAGATCATTTATAAACATGTTAAATAGAAGGGGTCCCAGAACAGACCCCTGAGGGACACCACTTGCCACCTCTGTCCAGCTTGAAAATTTACCATTAATGACAACTCTTTGTACTCTGTTTTTAAGCCAATGTTCTATCCAAGAACAAGCATTTTCATCTAGACCGATTTCCTTGAGTTTGAACACTAATCTATTGTGTGGAACAGTATCAAATGCCTTGGCAAAATCCAAATAGATCACATCCACTGCAACACCCTGATCTATACTTATACTTACTTCTTCGTAGAACGCAATCAAGTTAGTTTGACATGACCTGTGCTTCATAAAACCATGTTGCTCACCCAGATCATGTGGGAGTACCCCTTGCATGGGCATTGTCATAAAAGGCCAAGTGTGGTCCCATTAAAATCAGTTCACTTCACCCTCACGCAGCCTCGTCTCATGATTGTAGGGAACAGCTAGACCTGCTATAACCACTAGCTCTTATAAGAGCTGTAGAGCTATACTGGCTCTATTGCCTGGTTGGACCCACACTAGGGAAAAAGGACATCTCTGGTGGAGTTTTCATATCAGTGACCCACATTAATTTGGTCTTGTGTAAGAAAATTGTAGTGAGTAATATTATAAGCACGACAAACACTTTACACATTTATTTTTACTAAAGTGAGTAGATTGTCAAGAATTTAAAGGTTGAAGCCAAAGTAGCTGAACTGGAGCATAGCTGACTTGGCAAATTTTTACAGTTTGGCTATTTTTGCCTTAAGTTTGAAATGGACTCTGAAATCCTGACAATTCTCACTTGTGTGTTTTTTGAAGTGGTTGTGGTGCTTGTGGTCTGTATGTGCAGTATTAGCAGTGATTAGTCAGGCCAGAATGAGAGTTCCAGGCTGGCTAATGTCAATTCTGTTCATATTCCATGTACGATTTTCATTCGTTGACCGTTAGCATTCAGTCGACGCTCTCTGCTAATGAAAAACCAGCGTAATGTAGTGGTTATGATACTTCGGCAAACCCTCTAATTAAGGGGATGCTTGGGAGTGAGTTGTTAGGTTATATTTGGTTTTCAGTACTCCCTGCATGCTGATGACACACTAATATACTTCCCCCTTTGATCTCTCGCTCTTCTGCCCTACTGATCAGTTTACCAATTGCATATCTTCTGTCTCTAACTGGATAACTACAGCAGAGTTTCCCAAAGTGTGGGATGCGACCCCTGATTTTGGGTGGGTCACGGTGACGCACGCATCCAGGGCCACCGGGGACCCAGGAGACAGTCAGGCAGACTGATTAGTCGTGCCTTTAGTCCATGATGCCAAGAGGGGGCCCAGCGGCTTACAATGTAACAAGGAGAAAGCCCTGAACATGCTGCGGCCTACAGCACCACCTCCGCCAGACCATGAAGTGACTGTCAGTGAGCTCGGCCAATCACAGAGCTTTGCTGTGTGTTACCATTGTCAGTGTGTGTATTTGCATGTGTATTTGTGTGTGGGTGGAAGTGTATACACTACACACAAATGCACTCCTGCCTTCAAACACCTACATTCACACATATACTCCATACAAAAGCATGCTTAATTTAAAACACACATAGTATATATTTGTATATACATAATATACACACACTTTATCCACTGCACATGCACTGCAAATGCATTAAATAAACACACTCCTGTATTACAACACTAAAATTCTATACAAACACCCTTTCATTCAAACACCAACACTACACACAAAAGCACACCTGCATTTAAAATCCAACACTACATACAAACACACCCCTGCACTTAGATGCTAACACTACACCACTACATTCCAATGGCAACAGTACATACGAATACACCATTCAGGTGATACTCGAAAAATTAGAATATCGTGCAAAAGTTTATTTATTTCAGTAATGCAATGTAAAAGGGGAAACGAATATATGAGATAGACGCATTACATGCAAAGCAAGATAGTTCAAGCCGTGATTTGTCATAAGTGCGATGATTATGGTTTACAGCTCATGAAAACCCCAAATCCACAATCTCAGTAAATTAGAATATTGTGGAAAGGTGCAATATTCTAGGCTCACACTAATCAGCTAAGTAAGCCATAACACCTGCAAAGGGTTTCTGAGTCTTTAAATGGTCTCTCAGTCTGGTTCAGTAGGAATCACAATCATGGGGAAGACATTGACACCCTCCATAAGGAGGGAAAGCAATCAAAAGGTAATTGCAAAGGAAGTTGGATGTTCCCAAAGTGCTGTATCAAAGCACATTAATGGAAAGTTATGTGGAAGGGAAAAGTGTGGAAGAAATAGGTGCACAAGGAGCAGGGATGACCGCAGCCTGGAGAGGATTGTCAGGAAAAGGCAAATCAAAAGTGTTGGGGACTTTCACATGGAGTTTCCCGTTTTACGTTGCATTACTGAAATAAATGAACTTTTGCACTATATTCTAATTTTTCAAGTATCACCTGTATATGCACACATATACTTCATACAAAAACATGCTTACATTCAAACACTGCTCACAAATACAACCCTGCAACAATGGGCAAATGGTAGATCCTCAGCTGGCATAGCAATGTTGATGTTCTCCCACATATGGGGATCTACCTTTTGACCACACTTGCACTAGAGGGGGGCCCAGAAAACATACTTGCACCAGGGCCCTCTCTATATTAGTTCTACCACTGGGATACTGTACGAAAGGTGCCTGGATGAAAGAGAGACACACAGCGCTTCTGAGTCTGTGAGTAATCAGTTGTGTGCCTCTAAAGCGGATTGCCCTGGTGTGCCAATGATATGCCTCTAAAACAGATTGCCATGGTGTGCCAGTTTTATGCCTCTAAACCGGATTGTCATGGTGTGCAAATTTTATGCCTCTAACAGATTGCCACGATGTGCCAAGTATATACATTTAAAGCCGATTGCCACGGTGTGCCAATTTTATGCCTCTAAAACTAATTGCCATGGTGTGCCAATTTTTTTTGTAAATATCTTTTTATTAAACCTTTTCGTTTTTGTCAATTTTGCAACATGTCAAAGAGAAACATGGACTCGCAGGTCCCTCTGGTCATTCACAGAAGCTTATACATCGGAAGGCATGTGATGACATACGTGTCTGGGCAACTCGCAGGTCGCTTTCTTGAGTAAATAGCATGTGTATTGTGGACTCGCAGGTCCGGTGTTACATGGTGGTGCTTAGTACTCTGTTATATTTGATATATACCATTTCTACGTTGGGTGGTTTTGCATGCCCCACCGTGGTTTTGCTTTGTTTGTCTATTCCCCATGCCTACCCAGTAGCCTCTAGGCAGTAGTGAGACATGTGGCCATGTGGTGTGCAGCCCCCCAGTGACCTTGTGTCCAGGGTCCTACCTGGCCTTATTGTGGGGTGTTGGCCCACTGCCGTAGTATAATTTGGTTCTGCCCAGCGGCATAGGTGGAGTTGGTGGGAATAACCTAAGGGGCATCCTGCGACTCCCTCCTAACTAATGAGCTTTATAGCTCACAAAACAGGCGCTCTTCCACCCCCTTTACTCGCGAGGCCGCAGTCCGCCCCGAGCCCCGCAAGTGGTCGCACCCTAGCAGGTGTCGTGGCCCTCCCCCGCGCCGCCCCACGGGTCCCCCGAACCCGCGCTCCACCCCGCTCCGATTGGTGAGGTGAGGTATTGCGTTTTGGGCCAGGTGTGGATCGTCCCGCTAGTCTCCCAGCGTCTCCTCCCGGGGACCATCGGTTCCCTCCCCCCTGGTCAATTGCATCGTCCGAAATGCCTCTGTACCCATCCGTGCCAACCAGGGTGTCCATGTGTCTGAGTATGTCTGCGTTCGGTCTTGGGCTGAATACCAGATCTCCTCTGTGACTCGTAACTCCTCCATTCTAGTAAACCACAGGGAGAGTGTTGGGGTCGTGTCTTTTTTCCAGTACAAAGGTATTAGGTGTTTTGCGACGTTAAGGATTCGGATGGTCAGGGAGCGTTTGTAGCGTGATGTGGGGGTTGTCGTGTGGTGTAGGAGGTACGGGGCGGGCCGGAAGGGTGGGACATTGTCCGTGATGGTGTGCCAATTTTATTCTCTGTAAAACCGATTGTCATGGTGTGTCAAATTAATGCATCTAAAGCTGCCATGATGTGCCAAGTTTATGCATCTAAAGCTGATTGCCATGGTGTGCCAATTGTATGCCTCTAAAGCGGATTACCATGGTGTGCCAATTGTATGCCTCTAAGGCGGATTGACATGGTGTGCCAATTTTATGCCTCTAAAATGGAGTGTCATGATGTGCCAAGTTTATTAATTTTTAAAATATGCATTAAAAGTGAGTGGCCCATAAAAGTTTGGGAAGCCCTGAACTAGAGCAATTTTGAAATTCTAATCTTTCTAAAGGTGAACTAGTTACTTAACCTCTATTTTTGATTATTCAACAATCCAGAATTAACCTCACTGCCTGGGCGTTTTTTTATTTTATTATATCTCACATATCTGTTATTAGTATTCTCTGAGATTCTAGCAGTTCATTGTTTCGAATAGGTCTATATTATTCCTCCTGTCCCTTCCCCTCCTCCGGGTTTTATCTTTATTAAATTGAGAGTTTGATTAATTGTCTCTCTCTCTTTAATAACTATTCTGTTCTTATATCTCTTTTAGTTTGCCATATATCTATGTATTATACATCTTACATTGCGACCATCTGTCTGTTAATTCTTACATCGCGACCTTATTTTTAAACTCGCATGTGTCTAGATCATTTAGACAGCTAGTATGGTTGCGTATATTTCAAGTCTCGTTTCATTATGCCACATTTGTCACTGCAAGTTCTCCATTATCATTAGGTCTCTTAATTTTATTATCCTTAAGGGTTAATTTTTGTTCGTCCTTTTGACCGGGAAGGTGAGGCAAACACCTTTAATTACGTCATCTAACTATATCCAATCGTAATCATTCACCCTGTCCAATCAATACTCACCTTCTCCTTTTTAAACACGGCATTTCCCGGTTACCGGTTCCCCCTCTGACGAGCTAAGTGGGTGAAACGCGCGCGTCAGGGGCTTTAGGGCTCGATCTATTCCGCATGTTTATTAGATTATTGCATCTTTTCTCCAGTATCTTTCTGTTATTTAGCTCTATAGGTATTTGGTTTAGACTCAGGTGCCCTCGAAGGCATGGGGGGTAATCGATAGAATCAGCTTGGCAACTTTGCTTTATATCCGCTTTATTATCATTGTGAGAAGCTTCAGATATTAATTCTTCTATATTACTGCAGGGATGGCTATAGAATTTTAGCATGCCTCTACTCTTTTTCGTTCAAGTGTATCACTATACAGTTAATTTTAAAATCTATACTGTTTCTCTGTATCTAACAGATACTGTAGCCGATCATCGAATATACACCCATACGATTAGAGTAGGAACCTTTACCTGCTATCACCCTCAGTAGGTATACAGCACGCTATCTAGATCCTTTGTTATTCATTACATCGGATCTAAACGATCTGTGTGGGCATCTTTTTTGTTATCTATTTTTATTAGGGATTTAACACTCCACTCATCCAATACAGTGGCGTGCTATCACTACCGTAGCAATTTGAACCTTATCCGATTCTATTTCTTTTTTTTTTTACATCTATCATTTAGTTACGGATACTATAGCTAGCACTTAGTAGACTTTGGTATCTATTCTTACCTAGGTAGAACTGTACCGTTACAATCTTTCTTACCCTCCTAGCATTCTGATCGTGCTGTATTGAACGTATCCCCTCTATAGCGCAGACGTGCGCTAGAGTGTATTTATTTCTATAAATTATTTATGATACTGGAGTGTACCTTGTTTTTCACAGTATATCTTTTTCATTTATTTTGTTTTGTATCAAGTGTCTAGTTACTAACTGTCATTTAGATACTTATTTTGTTACTATTTGTCCATATTGAATATACAATTAAATCTTTTTTGTTTTTTGACCTTTTGGTCTTTTTAGCAGCGCTCTTCTTTCTTTATATTTCAAGTATTTATTAAGAAGTTTAGGCATATACCTCCTTTTTCCCAATTGATAGGTACAGTATTCTATAATTTTCCTGCCTGGGTGTTATTTCCATACCCTGGCTTCACTTTTATTTCCTAGTATTCACCCTGTCTCCAAATCCTTTAATGTTAATCTTTAAAATAATGCTCATATTCACCTTCCTAATGCAAGATAGGAGCTCCACTAATATCAGTAAAAATAAAACAAAAAAACAACGTATGCTGCCAGGCGTATCTTCATTACCTATGGCTCCTTTCACATAACACCATTCTGACAATTTTTTAATTGTCTTCTTGTAACCTTTAGAAATTAATTCAAAATATGAACAGTAACTTAAAAAAAAAACAAATACGACCTTTCATTATATTTCTTCTCCAATTAACAAGTACTCAGTTTCTCGATTACTTTGAAAATGCAAAACCTATCTTTATTGTGGCACAAAGGTTAAAGAACACAGAAAAAAAAAATACAAGTTGTTGACTATATATAAATTTACCTCCTGATTTAATATCCGGCAGACTTAAAATAGGAATTCACATCTTACTGTCACAAAAAATATTCTTGGGTCTTCTTCTGTCCCAAACTTCCCACTAGCATCAATATAAGAGCATCCTCCAATTGCAGCTTAAATTAATTGTATATCTAATGGTTACTATGCCCAGTTTACAAAATTAACACTTGGCACATCCAAAAATCTAAATGCACAAAAAATAATACCAATAGCAACCAAAGAATCACTTAGCTGATATATGTGAGAGCAGAAATACAACGCACCTGTTTCGGCAACAACTTGTTGGCTTTATCAAGGGATTGTCTTTATGAAGACAACAGGATTTTGGTTAAATGGGTCTGATGTCTTATCAACCAAGTGATATTATAAAAATATTTTTTTTAAAAAGGTTTCATTACTGCAAGTTGGTGCAGATTAGTTAGACTCTTTATTTTGTCAATTACTTTTTCCACATTTAAAGGGACACGCCAGATCCCTAATGCTTTATATGTGAAGTGTGGATAATCTTTTCTGTCTTTATCTGATTTAGTGATGCACATCATCCATGTTTGCTTATATATACATACATACATACATACATGTAGGGACACCGAGTACACATTAGGTGAGAAAAGATTAACAAAATAAAAGATAACTGGACTGATTAGTGTTTTTTTTTTGTATTGCAAAAATACATGTGTAGCCATAGGAAATCCATTGTAGGTAATTTCCAGATAATCAATCATTAAAATTACTAGTGTGTATACGGTAGTTTTACATTGTACTCTCTAACCTTTATGGCATCTTTAAATATTGGGATCACACGTCTAAAACAGTTTATAGGCAATTTCTGCTGATAGTGTCTCACCCCAAAGTCAGTTGGCTTTTTAAGTTCACTTCAACTTCAACTGCTTTGTGCATCAATGCCTGTATGTTGAAATGTATGCCTTGAGGATTACTATTGTGAACTGGCTATTTAAATCAGTTTATGAACAATGAAATAAAAGCTCCAAAACAAAAGTCCGTTTGATTCTTATGTTCTACTTCAGGGTTGGCAATCAAGTTCTGAGTTCACACGAGTTAGAATTCAACAGGTATAAACAAGTGCTGTGTACAGAAAATACTCCCGTATATCCCACTTCAATCTGCAAACAATGTGTTTAATCTAGTTAAGAATAATGCGAATTGTAGTACAGAACATTGCGAAACCTGCTCTACTTGAAGCAAAATATACTTTATTTAATCAACGGCCTATCTATTACATTAGCTTGGCAACCCTTACCTTCAATTGTAAAATTAATTCAGTGAGTCATTCTTTATGTGTAATAGGTTTAACATTAAAATATTTATTTAATTTCTCCATTGCACTGAGTAAAACAATGCCAGTTAAATAATTGTTTTTGTGAAGAATGCAATGTTCGAACTTAGCAGAGACCACTAGACCAATACAGACAATTTCTCATCCCTTCGCTTTTTATGTTACCCCACATATACCCTTCAGTTACGGTTCCTATTTGTATTAAAGGTATACGTTCAATATGTCATTATTGTTGAATGATATGGTAAAGTGAAAATATGTGATAATGCATTTACAATGATAAAAATGCAGATGGGTATACCTGTCACTGCTAGTTGTAAACCACTCAATTACTCGCTGTCACTATGCTATGTACCTCACTGTGTCAAGAACACTTGCTGATTGTATATCTATATAGGCGCCAGAGTTTACATTGTATGTAATTCTTGTCATGTAATGACATTGAAGAATTTTGGAATAAAACAAAATTAAATAAAAAAATAAATAAAATATGGGGAGTTGTCTGGGGTCTGAAAAATATGATATACCCATTCCTACCAAGGAAGATCCAAGTAAATTACATGGTGGCATAATTTTAGGGGTTTATAACCTGTCAAAATGTATCCAAAGCAATTCATCTGCGTTATTAGAAATACGTGTGAAAACTTTGAATAAACAATGTTTTACAAATCTGTCTTTTTTGTACATCTAATTAGGGATGGAGTGACAAATCTTTTTTTATTTGTTCAATTTAATCACTTTTTTTGGTCTTTTTGTCCTGGTGACCAGGATCCTGGTGTAAATGTGTTTCCAGTACTGGTTGGCTCTTCGGAGATTGTGGGTCTGCCAAATACATTTGCTGAGGCATGTCCTTTAACTTGGGTTTTTTCTGGCCGATCTAAAGCTCCAACTTTATTTTCTGAGTCCTGTGATGCTTCTTTACTTTTCATTTTCATTTCTTCTCTAAATTTTTCATTTTTAAGAATTTCCTAAAGAGAAATTAAAGACAAATCAGAACATTGTAAATATTTTAAGCAGGTGCTCATGCAAGCAAACATTTAGCTTCTTTCTATAAATCCCTAATTAAATGAGGAAGAACACTAAATCAATCAATCATCGGTATAATTAAAAAGGGTACTTCTACCTCTTTTATTTATACTTCTTGATTGATACAAATTAGGTCCTTTATTTGTATCTTCTTCTGAAACAGTAAGTGACACCTGTAATGTTTTGGAATATGTTGTTCAAGGACCTTCAGATGCTTCATGAATGATTCTATTATGTAAGGTATATGCCATGCCACATCTTATATTAGCTTGCAAAATAGGTTACTTTATATAAATCAATAATCATATCGATAAATAACGTCTCACGGACTGAAAAGTCAGTTAGGTATTATTACTTGTTGCACATAATGTCCCCTAAGGACTGTGGACAACCAGAAGGGGGCTCATATATTCTAGAAGCAACTGACTTCTACCAGTAACTCTTAGCTTACGGGCGATAAGCTACTGTGAAAAAGAAGTAAACATTTCCAGAGAAAGTTCCAGGCTTCCTCCAACATCTTTTACTGGTTTGTGACAGGTGATGGGTTAAAAGAGGAAGCACACGGTTTTTCAGATCACCGAGTGCAGTTTCTGATGGGTTACATTCGGGTCAGTGACCTTTTCTCTTACAACTATTGGTGCCACACTACCAAGGTTATCCATAAAGGTATACTATTGTCACCCAGACCACTTTGTCTCATTGCACTGTCCTTGTCCCGCTTAGTCCTGAAATCAGGCAGCCACTAGAGGCACTTCCTGGGTGCTATTGGTCCCTTAAATCAGGGCTTAACAAATTTGCTTGGAATCTAGGAGCCAGCAAGAAAGGTTAGGAGCAAGAGACAACGCCAAATTCTTAAAGTGGACTCCACAATTCTTAAAGTGGTCCCTATAGTCACCGCAACCACTACAGCTTAATATAGTTGTTCTGAAGTCTATAGACTGTCCCTGCACACTTTTCAATGTAAACACTGACTTTTCAGACAAAAGGCAGTGTTTACATTGCTGCCTGGTGACACCTCTAGCGACAGTCACTTAGACGGCCTCTAGAAGTGCCACACTAAGTCAGCCTCCCGCCTCCCTCATCTCTCCATGAGCCGCCCCCTCCTCTCCATCAGTCAGCCGCCCACCCACCTCTCTCCCTTAGCTCTCAATGAGCCATTCGCCCCCTCCTTCAGTCAGCTGTCTGCCTGCCTCTGCCCTCCGTGAGTCGACTGCCCGCCTCTGCTCTCAGGCAGCTGGTCACCTCGGGGGCTGAACAGGCTCACAAATACGAGGCGCCAGGACAAATTTACTGATCGCCTGGCACCTGGAATTTGTCGAGACGCTGGATGTCCTCACACTCCCCATCGGATAAAGTCAGAAGAGATAGAGCACCGACCCTGCGCTAAGGGAGATGAAAGCTGGAAATGGGAGAGTAAATAAAGAGTTTTTTTTGCCTTTTAACTGCTACGGGGTGCTGGGAAGGGATTCAGAGGGCACTCTCGTGTTAGGAATACAGATCTGTATTCCTAATTCTATAGAATCCCTTTAAGGGAGGAAACACTGGAGATAAGTAGAGAAACAGAAACTGGGACAGAGACATAGTTAAGGAGGTAAAGATCTTCTTTGGAAAAGACGTCGCTGGAAAATTCTTTAAAGGACCACTCTAGGCACCCAGACCACTTCAGCTTAATGAAGTGGTCTGGGTGCCAGGTCCAGCTAGGGTTAACCCATTTTTTCATAAACATAGCAGTTTCAGAGAAACTGCTATGTTTATGAATGGGTTAATCCTTCCCCCAATTCCTCTAGTGGCTGTCTCATTGAGTCAGCCTCCTTTTCACAGTGAGAGCACGCCAGCATCCATAGGAAAGCATTATGAATGCTTTCCTATGTGACCGGCTGAATGCGCGCGCATCTCTTGCTGCGCGTGCGCATTCAGCCGACGGGGAGGAGAAGAGGAGGATCAGAGGAGGAGAGCTCCCCGCCCAGCGCTGGAAAAAGGTAAGTATTTACCCCTTTCCCGTTTCCAGAGCCGGGCGGGAGGGGGACCCTGAGGTAGGGGGCACACTCAGGGCACTATAGTGCCAGGAAAACAAGTATGTTTTCCTGGCACTATAGTGGTCCTTTAAGGACTGCATTGTCCATGATGCTGAAATAGGTTTAAACGGATTAAGTAACATCAGAAATGTAGTTTGCAAACCTATGCAACAGTGACAGAACTAACGTAGAAAGGTCCCTAGTGCAGGGCTTGACAAACTTGCTTTGAATCTAGGAGCCAGCTAAAAAAGTTAAGAGCCAGATTTTTTTTAAACTTACAAAGCTTTATATTCAACAACAAAATACAATTCTTAAAGGGACACTATAGTCACCAAGACCACTACAGCTTACACACAAAGAATGAAATGTTGCCATGTTTTTATTGAACACACCATGTAAACATTCACAGTGCAGGTGGAAAAAGTATGTGAACCCTTGGATTTAATAACTGGTTGAACCTCCTTTGGCAGCAATAACTTCAACCAAACGTTTCCTGTAGTTGCAGATCAGACGTGCACAACAGTCAGGAGTCATTCTTGACCATTCCTCTTTACAGAACTGTTTCAGTTCAGCAATATTCTTGGGATATCTGGTGTGAATCGCTGTGATTTGTCGAGCCCAGCCCAAGTGCAAGAATTTTTTTGGTCTCTCATCACACAGATGTCCAAAAGGTACATCCCCATCTGTCTTATAACTCCTACAATACTTTGACAACTGCGGATCTACCATTTGCCCATCCTTGCCAAGTTGTATCTAGCACTGAGCAGTGTTTGTGTGTTTGAATGTAAGCATGTTTTGTATGGCGTATGTGTGAGTGATTGTAAGGGTAGGTTTATATGTAATGTTTGTGTTTGAATGCAGAGGTGTATGTGTGTACTGTTGGCATTTTTAAATGTGGAGATGTATGAACATATACACATACACTGACACACATGCATATACACACAGATACAAACACTGACACACAAACACACAATGGCAAATACAGATACATATGCTGGTCAACATGTTAACACCCTCCAGTTTCCTACCTCTTGGGTGCAGTAAGGCGGCTTCTGTTGGCTGTTAGGAGTTAGGGGCTTTCTCTACCAGTCCTCGCTCCTGTACAGCTCCACCTATGTTAGCTGGGAGGAAGTGACCAGTTCTCATTCCCTACCAAGTTGCCTATATGAGAGAAGACCTAAGTGCATAGGCCAGTCGATGGGCCTCAAGCAACGTACCAACCTGTTTATCAAGTAGGGGTTGTGTTGTGTGCCATGAAGGTTGGAGCATAGCGTGAAAATAAGATATAAAACTGCACCCTTTTTGCTTTTTTTATATATTTTTTTTTACCTGTTCCCAGTGGATGCCAATACGGCCAATTAACCAATTAATTTATATGGAATAATACAACTTAGTAGCAAGTATTAACCCATTAAACACCAAAGGCTACATTTTACCATCATCACACTCTGCCCTTTGTGAATTTTATGTGAAAATGTATGCTCCACTTATTTAGCTTTGGCAGTTCTACATAACCCTACAGCAATGACTTGAGTAGAGCATTTATTTAGGAATGGGGTTCTCAAAGAACATATTGTAATGAAGGCATAGACCTTCATTTGTCCTTTAGGGGTAAAACCGGTTCTTTTTTTTCAGAATAATAAATTAAATGCACTTTCATTTTTAAGTAGATGTTAACAGCTTTAATCGGCCTCTTACTACTAACTTGTCTAAATAATGTACTAAAAGGATTATTTTTCTGAAATCAAATTGCTCTAACCAGGAATCATTTATAAACGAAAGTAACAAAATTACATTTAGGCCTTTTAGGTAGAGGATATTCTGTGGAAAAATGAGTAGTGCCCAAGTAGAAGTTAATAGTCAGGAGAGAAAATATGTTTTACAATACAAAAATAGATAATTAACTGATTTATGGGTTCAATTTCTCTGCACATATGGTGAAGGAATTAACGATTATTTTAAAAATATAATTAAAGTGACACTGTAGTCACCAGAACAACTACAGCTGAATGTTTACAGCCTGTCCCTGCAGGCTTTTAAATGTAAGTGTTTAGATTACTGCCTAGGAACACCTCTAGTGGCAGTCACTCAGACATCTCCATCGCAACACACTGCATGGAGGTGCTGAACTATTACCATATAGATGCAATGTTAAATCTCTGCAAAAAGCGTCGGCTTTGCTCCTCTGCCAAACGACTACACCAATCTCTGCCTACAAAATAAATCACTAACTATTACAAATTAGAATTATAACTGTGACAAAAGTCTTATACCCCTGAGGTGGAAACAGAGAGGTGGGCCATTTGGTGAGCTGGATGGACTGATGGCATTATCTTCTGGTCGCCGTTGCTCCACCTTATATTACTGTTTAGCAGCTGTAAGCTTGAACTTGTAATCCAGCTATTTTCAATTACTAATGACAACACTAAAAGTTTCAAAGTTTTAACCAACATCAACATAGAGAAGAGAGAATCCGTCTTAAAAATAGACTTCTATGAAACATTATACAAGACTGAATAGGCTTGAGTGTCATTCTAGATCAGCGGTCACAAGTATATAGGAATTCACTGCCAATTTGGAGTACACAGTTCCATGGAACAATTGTCTGGAGAACATACTCTAACTTACACGGAAATAATATCATATAGGTCATCAATGTACGCTAGTCATTGTTTCCTTTTTGTTTCTTTTGCATATCTGTACATGTTATTCTCCTTGCCTGCTATTATTCAAGTCCTAAATGTTAAATAGGGTTATTAATTAACTTTTGTCTCTGTAATAGCATTTTATATGTTTTTTTGTTTTGTTTTTTTTACATGCCCACTTTACTTGAGACCTGCGTCTCGCTATTCTTTGACTTAGGTTTTTGTGTCTTGCAGGTCCTGTCTAGCATTTGTTGTCCTTTACTGAAAAAACAGTCTTCAATAAGTAATGTGTTTATATGGGCTCTCACACAGCCCAGTTCCCACAATCCAGCCAAAATACAAGATCCATACATGCCTATCCAAATTGTGATGGCAGTAACAAGCTGCAAGCACCAGGCTATACTGTCTCCATCATTTGTACTATATAATTAATGTCTACATTTGGACTGATTACTAAATGGAATACTGAAGAGAAATGTCCACATTATCTTGGTGGCAGCAGAGAGGACGGTCTTTGGATTTGTCCCCTTCAATTCTCTTTATGACTAGTGCATGACAAGTGCAGGATTAAGACTCTACTTTCTATACAGAAGAGATAGCCATAAGATGTGATAAATCTCTGAATGTGTATTCTGGTATTTAAAATAAAAAAGCAAATACCTTTTTTTATATCAAATTCTGGCTTTATCCTAGGTAGGTGCCAATGGTTTCAATTTGATCTGCAAAGTAACACTATCCTAATGCTAATGATAGTAATTAAAAAATTGGGCAGAATAGATGGGCCGAATGGTTCTTATCTGCTGTCACGTTCTATGTTTCTAAGTTACAAGTGACTACCATATTATATAGATAAAGCAGCAATAAATAATAATAAATAAAAAGTTCCTATTGCTAATCCACAAGCACACAACATCAAAAGCACCGCCCAGAGCAAAACAGGCTGCACCAATCAGTAGTCTCTCATTCTATTCAATGGGGTCTAATCTTATCCTATACACCAGGTGCACACTGTAGACAGAAGTTGGATGGATTTGTATTCCAACTATGGAATCCTCCTTAATGTCAATCGTTAAACTGTCTGTATTGCTGCTACAAAGATTTTTGCAAATCAATGCAACATAGCATTATACTAGACAAGGGGTGGGGTGCAATGTCTGGGTTCTGGTAGGAGGACGGGGTGCAATGTCTGGGTTCTGGCAGGAGGACGGGGGGGGTGCAATGTCTGAGTTGGGGTGCAATGTCTGAGTTCTGGCAGGAGGAGAGTGCACAGCACTCTATCCTGCCAATCACATCTTGTAGAGTAGCCACATGGACAGTGGGTAGAGAATCTTTAGTTTCTTCTACCCGGTCTGACAGGAAGTGCTAGCTGGGAGCAATGGACAGCTTCCTGTAAGACCAGTTAGAGGATACATAAGATCCACTACTGTGGTCTACTTGGCCATGCTTCACAGGGGAGGTGAAGAGATGTTCAAGGGGGTAAGAAAGAAAGACACATATTGGCCTAGGGAAGGGGACAGTGACACATAGAGGGACTGTGGAAGGGGAAAAAAAGAGTAATGCGGGTAATGTGGGTAATATAGCATACCTTCCCTGGGGAAGGGAGAGAGTCACAAAGGGGCTGGAGGGGGGTTAAGAGACCCACAAAAGGTTCTGGAGGGGGAAGAGAGACACACAGACAGGACGCAGAAGGGTAGTCCACAGCAGCTGCAGGACCAAAGGACAAAGATACCAGCCAAAACGCATGCCAGCTTAACAAATGAGCATGGACTTCAGATACTATGAAATAGCAAATCCACACTCACTATGAGCCTCCATGCAGCTACAGAGATACACTTAGCACTCAGTAGGGACTCTTTTCCAGTCGACAAAGGCCATCCAAGTAACGCTTTTAGAAACGCAGCACTTGCTTTGTGTTTCTGCCAGCTAAAATAAACAGTTGCCAAATCAATGTCAACCCTAATTTATTCCAATTCAATTTCAGGGCAAACATCCTTTGATCAATTATAATAATTAAAATGTGAACAGTGTTTGGGCTTCTTTGAAAAATGCATTTTAGACAGCATTTCCTTCTGTATTAAGTAAAAATTGATTGAAAAAAAGTTTTGTTACTTGGGGAGAAAAGTCTCATTTGTTCTTCTCACCAATTGGAACAACTTCCCTTTTAACCTTCTCAGTGCCATAGAATTCTGCAACCTCTCTGTGGGTTTAATCTCATCCTTTCAAAACTCTATACGAATATCAGATCTGTAGTATTTTATTATTTAGATTTAAAGAGAGAGAAAAAATTATTTGTTTGTTTTACATATTTATTTAGAACAATTTTCTAATCAATATATGCATCAAGTGAACAATTACTTAATATTAAACACAGGGAATCATAACCCCAATGTAGTATATAACCAAAAGAACTATGACGTAAGCCATGAAAAACACTATACAATGCAAAGCTTGAGAGTAAAGATAAAGCATCTTATTTAAAAAAAAAAAAAAATGAGACACACCCACACCCACACACACAAACACTTATAAAAGAAAGGGATGTTGAGGGAAGGAAAATAAAAATAATCTAGTTAAAAGGTCTTATAGAATGCTAAATTATGTTTTTCTTTTGAATTAGCAACCTGAGCTATGAATTGCCTATTCCTGCCCATAAAAGTATTTTTAAATTATTATTTTTTATTTCGCCTCGGATATATATCTTTGCAACTAAACACATTCTACTTATGTTTTGAATATCTTTATTGTTATCATAGCACATTCGCAGGTAACATCTTTGCAAGTATTGAGGCATAAGTTGCCCGCGCAGGGGCGTAAGTTTTCAGTACATACATTTGTGTGCATTTCGTCGCCTACACAGAGGCTGGTTGGTCATTGCATGCATGATACGGTATATATATACCCGTTTGTTTGCTCGCTGTGCCCATCTACGTGACTTGTAGTGTGCCTTTGTTGCATTAGCTCAGGCCTATCTGGTTTTGAGTGTTTTTACCATGGGCAATACGAGTAGTTTGTGCCTGCGGGCCCCGTTGTGTCTAGTCCCTGGTTGCTCTAGTCGCGTGTTTGCTGTATCTCACTTTTCTGCTAATGGCATTCGGTCTATTCGCTTCCTATTTGTGTCTCCTTTATGGGGCTTTTATCTGATATTTTGCCATATCTTATTGTGCTCTGGTGCATGTGTCTGCTGTCTGCTTGCGTGTCTATGTATCCGTTGCCCTGTGTAGCTTGGTGGTTCATCGTCGTGTGTATCTGTTTCTGTACAGTATTTGTCCCTGTATTCTGTGTAGATATTTGGTTTAGTGAGCTAGGGCATGCCTGTGGGTAATATAGCATACCTCAATGGTTTGTGTATTTTAATTGTTCTATGTCCCTCTGTCTTATTGCGTTGTAGCCTGTCTGGAGGTCCGGTTTTCGGTGCGTGTGTATCGATTTTGTTCGGAATATGTTTATTGATTTGACAGCGTGGATCCTTGGGTGCACATTCTACTTATGAAGATTTTATTGTAACATTTGTTTGGCATTGCAAGAGAATTTACATAAATGCTTTTTGTAAATGTCATAGTTGTTTTAGATTAGTATAGGTCTTGTAGCTTCACACTGCATACTCATTCACTCCCAGGCTGCCGAGTGTGATACTGTGAGTACATTGCAAAGCAATTATAGCAGCAGAAGGTGATACAATATTCATTCATTTAGGTGCCGGCTATTATGGTAAAATATAACTACAAAAGACAACACAACATCACTTTCCACAAACATCTAACATCCCTTCAAAATAAAGCTTAGCAAGATTTTGGTAAAAGTTTCTGTAGTGGAGTTGTCTGCACAACGGTCAGTCAGCCAGCCTAGTGTGCATTCACACCAGACAGACACTGCCCTCTTTTGGACAGGTCCAGACCCCTATTTGGGTGAATCCGCCTCTTTGGGCAAAACTAGCAAAAACAGTCCTGATTTCATGCCCCTTTAATGGAATTTATATAGAATGAATCCTTAATTTGGTATATGCCCACAATAATTTAAAGTAGACATGGAATTTGAAAATGGAATATATATGTATTTATTTTTTAAGTTTAAGCCTGATTAATCCTTCTTGAGACTTTATCTTATACCATTTTGATAGCTTCAAGGTATTCATGATGCTGTTTAGATATTCTCGCCAAATCTTAGCTCGCCAACGGTGGACCCCATTTTCCCAATTATGTGATTTCTGGATGCAATGGGTGAACCAGAACAGATTATTGGTTTCATAGCAACTGTGAATATTTTTTTGCTTAATGTTGGTCAAAATAAAATATTTTGCACATGTAAAGTATGAGGTGTAATGTGTAAATCGAATGGTAACATGTTCTATAAAATTCATTTTAATTCTCACACTGCAAAATATGGAAACCTGAGATGTACATTTGCAACGCACTGTACAGTCATAAAAGGCTGTAAGCGCCCTTTTCTTGTGGATTTATAGAACGCAGGATGTCAGTGATACTCTCGTTCTTCTGTTGATCCAAGGGCTTTTATCTTCATGTAGCTGAAAATGAAGGAACAAGAAAGAGGACCTTCAAAGTACATGGTTGCAGAGCTGTAGAGTATAGGCCATAAGGGGCATGTGGTCCTGTGATGCATAAGGGTGCATTTCAGGCAAGAGTGCGAAGAAGCGGATTGAGATATTCCTGTTAAATTAGCAGATAGAATACTCATATAATGAATTCTATTCAGCAAACAAAATAGCTACAAAGCTGACAAAACCAAAACCAATGAAAGCAAAGGCAACAAGAAGTTTGCAAAGATTAACTATAGCACTACTTAAACAGCCCAGGTTTTTTTTTGTTTGTTTTTTAAAATTTGTTTTCCATTTTAAAGGAGGCAATATAAAATACAAACTTGTTTTAGTTTGATTTTGCTTATTTAAAAGGAGATTGTACGAGGAGAAGATATCCGTGAAAAACATTAGGATGGGTACACGCATACTATGCTTGTGAGTGTGCACTTATATAAAAGTGATTTAAGCCATTAAATCAAAAGAAAAAAGAAGAAATCACATTTATTTTTAGTTTTATTTTGGTCTACACTTATCAAATACACTCACTCATTTTTAGTCCTTAAAATCTCCCCATATTTTACAAAATAATTATTTTGCAGTTTTCATGCGTTTTGCCTTGTTCATTAAGTTTCATATGGGTTCATCCTCCTTCGGTAGTGAAAATGTATTTTATTACTGCATAGTCTCATCATATCCCTTTCAAATTATACCAACAGCTGCAGCAGGAAGGGGAAAAGTAATGGCTAATTTTAAATTACAGTTAATAGTAGGATATTTAGATAGATGATCATATATATATTGCTGTGTAAATGTCAGACAGTCTAAAGTAAATAATAATCAATATCATAAAACTCAACTGTTCAAGCCTTCTCTTCGTTTTCTAAAATTCTATCAATATTGCTATTTTTACTATTACAGCTTAAATATCGGGGATATGACACCAAGTTTGACAAGTCATGAATCACATTAACTCATAATTTTTAACAACGTGTGATTACAATGGATCTAATTAAGCAATATATCAGAACATATAATGACAGAATGAATCATATTTAGCAATTGTAGAAAATCTTATCAAGTGCAAATGCGTTCTTACATTATCATTAAGTATGCATCTTAAAGAAGGTAATGCTTACTTCGGCTATTTAACAATACAATACCATATTGTATTAAACACCATACACAGCATGTACTATTAGGTAATATATACAAAGATAAATCAAAACAGCAATTAAAACACGTTCATTAAGTAGGTCAGAGACATTATATATGAACTATAAGTAAGTCAACAATGCTTTCAAAGAGACAATCACATGAGCTAAATTAGAAAATTAAAGAAAAGCAAGATCAATACTCTCACTTTTTTTACATATATAAATTCCAAACAAAACAAAAAAATGAAAGTGTAGGTTCACTAAAATCAGAGATGGAATGCAAGTAAATGAGAAACAGGAGGAGGAGAATATTTTAAAGGAATTGTATAGTGTAAGGAATACAACACTCTAGTTCCCTCTAGCCCCGATCCCTTGGCATGGAAAGGATTTAAAAAAAAACCAAAAAACAAAAAAAACATGTACTCACCCGATTCCAGCACCAATCTCACTTGGTGGTGGGTCGGTGCTCAACCTCCTCAAATGTATTTAGACAGGGGGGCTAATGTGAATGTGTGGCGAGCACATTAGACCCTCTCCATAGGAAAACATTGCATTGGTGCTTTCCTATAGGGATTTAACGAACACTGGATGTCCTCCTCAGTTAGGCGACCAAAAGTCAGTTAGTCACACGGATGTGCCCCTAGTGGCTGTCTGATTGTCAGCCACTAGAGGCAGTCCTAGTCCTGCAATGTAGTTTCTCAAACCGCGATGATATGCATTGCAGGACTGAGGGTCACAGGGACACTGCACCCCGACCACTTCAATAAGCTGAAGTGGGTGCCTATAGAGTGCCTTTAAATATTTAGATATTTTTAAACTATTTATTTATATTTTATTCTATTCAGTATACAGCAGAAACAGATATGCCTGTGACTGTTAATACATCTGTTAATGGTTTTGCTAGTACACCACTAAGCTCTTTTAACAACTCTGGGTGTATTCCATCAGGTCCCATTGACTTATTTTTCTTTACTTTTGACAGTTGAAGGGCTATAAGTACAAGTAGGACATTGCTGTTTCAAAATATAAATTATTAAATTTATCAATCGTGACATTGTAACACTTATCTGTCATAAATCTCTGAATCACACCTCACATGTACATATTTTTTCAAAGTAGACAACCCAGGGTATTCAATATGGGGTATGTTTAGTCTTTTTTAGTAGCCACTTAGTCACAAACACTTGCCAAAGTTAGCATTTATATTTGTTTGTGTGTTAAAAATGCAAAAAAACAATTATGAACGCTAACTTTTTGTGACTAAGTGGCTACTAAAATAGACTGAACGTACCCCATTTGCAATACCTTGGGTTGTCTTCTTTTGCAAATGGTATGCCATCATGGGTGTAATTCTCATTCTTGGGCTACCATACGCTCTCAAAGGCAATGTAACCAATCTGGCTAATTTCAATGTGAAAAAAAAAGAAAAATCAAGCCTTATATTTGACCCTGTAATTTTCAAAAACACTATAAAACCTGTACATGGGGGTACGGTTATATCGGGGGACTTCACTGAACACAAATATTAGTGGGTTTTTTTAAACAGTAAAATGTATCACAACAATATCAGTGAAAGTGCCATTTGTGTATGAAAAATGCAAAAAACTTAACTTTCACTGACAATATCATCGCTGTGATGTTTTACTGTTTTGAAACACTAATATTTGTGTTCAGCGAAGTCTACCAAGTAAAACAGTACCCACCATGTACAAGTTTTCAGATATCTTGGAAAGTTACAGGGTTAAATCTGGTGCTAGCAAATTAAATTCTCTGGACTTTGGGTCTGGTTAGTTAAGCAAGTTCCCCAAATTACAATGAATAACATTACTTAATTATGTAAAAATATTACATAAATATGCACGTAGAGTTTAAATATATATAAATATTTATATATTTGAAGTCTGAGTGTATATTTATGAAATTATTTATGTAATTATGTATATGGACATATGTATATTTCATATTTTTATTTATATACACATAGAATGAAATATATATATATATATATATATATATATATATATGTATTTTTGTGGTCAAGGCATAAAGTTGAAGAGTTAGTAACATAAAAACAAACAGGGGATGGGAAAAGTCAGTTGTGGTGTGCCGGAACTGACGATGCAGTAGGCCTGAAATAAAAGAGGGCCTACCTTATGAAATGATTATAAAAGGAGGAGTGGTGGATGGGACAAATCTCCAGACCTAAGACAGTAGTGAGGGCAGGGCTGGTGCTCCTTAAGAAGGGGAACCAAGCCCCTCCTTCCATTTGTGGTCAAGGCATAAAGCCGTAGAGTTAGTAACATAAAAACAAACAGGGGATGGGAAAAGACAGTTGTGGTGTGCCGGAACTGACGATGCAGTAGGCCTGAAATAAAAGAGGGCCTACCTTATGAAATGATTATAAAAGGAGGAGTGGTGGATGGGACAAATCTCCAGACCTAAGACAGTAGTGAGGGCAGGGCTGGTGCATTTTAAGAAGGGGAACCAAGCCCCTCCCACAACTTCAGGCCCTGCCTTCCATTTGTGGTCAAGGCATAAAGCCGTAGAGTTAGTAACATAAAAACAAACAGGGGATGGGAAAAGTCAGTTGTGGTGTGCCGGAACTGACGATGCAGTAGGCCTGAAATAAAAGAGGGCCTACCTTATGAAATGATTATAAAAGGAGGAGTGGTGGATGGGACAAATCTCCAGACCTAAGACAGTAGTGAGGGCAGGGCTGGTGCATTTTAAGAAGGGGAACCAAGCCCCTCCCACAACTTCAGGCCCTGCCTTCCATTTGTGGTCAAGGCATAAAGCCGTAGAGTTAGTAACATAAAAACAAACAGGGGATGGGAAAAGTCAGTTGTGGTGTGCCGGAACTGACGATGCAGTAGGCCTGAAATAAAAGAGGGCAAAAAGATGTAACCAGTTTATTCAGCCTACAATACACCATAAGATAACACACAATCATATTCTTGAATGCTAGGCGCACCTCCTGAACTGGCTGGGGTATGTATCTGGTGTAAGCTGTGGACTTCCACCAGCCCAATATTTTAATGATGTGCGCAGGAATATTCTTCTTTGAAGCGGTAGTAGCGGCTCCTATTTGGAATGAGTGACCTGAATATTTGGCTGGATTTAGTGCCAACCTTACTAACAACGTTCTTACATAGAACATGAACTTACTGGTAGTGAGGGTATTACTGTGTAAGGCTAGCAGTGGTTGATGTGGTGTTATTGAAACGGAGGAAAGGTATTGGTCGACGACTTCCACAGGGCACCATTTATTACAAGTGGGGTAATAGGTAATAGTGACCCGTCTGTCCCTTGACACTAGTTTTTGTATGATGTAGAGACAGTAAATAGTGATCGTGTGTTTTTACCGGGTTGGATCTTGTGAGGAAGTTGGGGGTGTTGTAATTAGTGGTGGTAAACTCTTTGGGCCGAAGGAACCCATAAAACGCCAAATAGATGGCCGTTTTCATGACCTGGTTTGTATGAGTTTTAAATGGTGAGGTATCTAAAAGGTTTGACAGTGACTGCAATGGGAGATCATGGATAGGTAATATGGATGGCGTGGGCGCAGGGGTGGAGTCCTTGATACCTTTTAGTATGGCCTTCACTTGATAAGATGACAGGAAACGTTGTTTATTAGGCCAAGTGGTGAGGATGTGGTGTTGAATACCGGTGATATATAATTTAATGGTGTTGAATGATAGTGTTAGGTGAAGGTGGCAAAAGGAAATGAACGCAATCATTTTTTCCTTGGAAAACTTGTCTGAGATGTTGAAGTCAAGCACAAATCTATTAAAAATATGAAAAGCCCTGCCATAAGCTTTCCTGGTGTTAACAGAAAGACCCAGTTGTGAGAGGTGATGCCTGTGAGTTAGTAGCTTATTTAATCCAAAACCATCTCCCACCACCTCGGCACCGGCGTTGGTATCAGGGCAGCTGTGGGTAGTGTCGCCCGGAACTCCTGAAAACGAGATCGGGATAAATGCAGCTATATTCAGAACCCCAGGAACATGTATGCAAGTTAGGAAAAAAACTGTGTTTTGCAGCTTGCCATGTGAGATTAAATAAATCGCATGATGGCCAGGGAAGAGGAACCCTTGTTTACAATATGGCATGTAGCCATGTTGTCCGAGAAGCAACGCACCGTATTACCCGACCAGCAAGCTCCCCATTTAACTGCCGCTGCTACAATAGGGTAAAGCTCAAATAAAGCGGAGGTGTCCTTAAAGGACCACTCTAGGCACCCAGACCACTTCAGCTTAATGAAGTGGTCTGGGTGCCAGGTCCTTCTAGGGTTAACCCATTTTTTTTATGTTTATGAATGGGTTAAGCCTTCCCCCTAATCCTCTAGTGGCTGTCTCATTGACAGCCACTAGAGGCGCTTGCGTGCTTCTCACTGTGATTTTCACAGTGAGAGCACGCAAGCGTCCATAGGAAAGCATTGTAAATGCTTTCCTATGCGACGGGCTGAATGCGCGCGCAGCTCTTGCCGCGCGTGCGCATTCAACCCAGGAGGAGGAACGGAGGAGGAGAGAAGGAGGAGAGCTCTCCGCCCAGCGCTGGAAAAAGGTAAGTTTTTATCCCTTTCCCCCTTCCAGAGCCGGGCGGGAGGGGGTCCCTGAGGGTGGGGGCACCCTCAGGGCACTATAGTGCCAGGAAAATGAGTATGTTTTCCTGGCACTATAGTGGTCCTTTAAACTCGGGGATCTCAGCAACTTCCTCCGGCCAGTTACCCCACATCCATTCATTGCCATAAATAGCGGCAAATCCGGAAGTGGCCGCGGCATCTGTCCAGATAGATACGGACTTGTCCGTCAACACTGGAACGAAAATGCTCTTTCCATTCCAGTGCAGCAAGAATTCCCTCCACATGCGTAAGTCAGCGGTGGCATGTATGTCTAACGTCATGCGGGAGGAATCGGACTGTAGTAGGGGGAATAAGCTAAGCAAGCGGGATATGAAAGCCTGCCCTTGGGGTCAGATTTTCATTGCAAAATTAAGTGAACCCAACAGAGATAGCAAGTCCTTCCTATTACATGAATGCCCTGCTAGGTAAAGTTCAATGGCAGAAAGGATGCATTCAGTCTGAGCTAGCCTACATATGTACAGAGTCCAGCACCGCCCCCTAAGAAGTTGATGACCGTATCAGGACCTTCAGTCTTTGTGGGTGAAATAGGCACTCCTAGTTGTGTGAACAGTCATATAGTAGCAAGGAGGCTACTTGGAGGTAACAGGTTACTTTCTATGGACAGAAAATCATCCAGGTAATAGATAACAGTGGGGCATCTACAGGTGTTAAGTAGTATCCAACCCAACGTCTCGGCAAACATATAAAAAATTCTTAGAACCAAATGTGAGACGCGTGAAAAAATAGTATGCACCTTGCCACTTAACACCATGTAAATGCCACAGGGACGGATGGATAAGGAGTAGCTTAAACGCATTCACTATGTCCGTTTTGCTAAGCCATGCACCCACCCCAGCTGAGAGGATGGCCGTGATGGCATGATCTACGGTTGCGTATTAGAGAGAAAATTCTTCAGATGGAATAAGTGAGTTAAGACTTGGGGTAGGTGATGCATGGGGAGCAGAGAGGTCAAGAATCAACCTTTGCTTATTGGAAGATTTACCCGTGACCAGACCTATGGGGTTAGTTCTCCATACCGCGAAAGGCGGAGAGTCGAAAAGGCCAATTAAAAACCCTTGGTCAATTTCTTTCTGGAGTAGCAGGTCAATAGCGTCAGGATCTGCCAGGGCTGTCTGTAAGTTTTTACATTCTAAGACCCCTGTAGGCAAATTAATGATACCAGTGTGAAATCCCAAAGTGAAACCTGTCACCAAAAATTCCACGAGATGTTGAGATGGGTTACCACACAATAAATCTTTCAGAAGGGAGAAATTAAGAGACGAAAGGTACTGCTTAGGGTATAGTTTATTTGGACACATTACTTTAGAGTGATTCCGGAAACATTGGGAGCAGACATGAAGTAGCCTGCAGGCACTGTAACCGCAAGTGCCCGTATTAAAGTTATTACAAACTTGTGACTTTCCCAGGAACACTATATCGCGTCCCAGCTTATCCTTAAGAACCTTGCCTGGTCTCCTTGTAGGTATCATGTTGGAAGGGGGGGCAAAAGGTATTCACAGACGGGGTATCAGGGCACAGATTCGCCGTGTGTGAGCTGGAGGAACAAATGGCACAAGCTGGCGTCTTAAGGCCCACAAAGTTTCGACAAAAAAAGCTCTGTATCAAGCACACTCCAGTCAGCTTGATAATTAAACTGGGATAGAGCTGCCGACGCCTTTGCGGAGAAAGCACGGTGGTGGTCGTAAAAAGACGTGCCACCATACTTGTGCCCCAAATCCACCAGCTTGTGGAAGTAGAGAGACAATTCTTCCCTCCTATAGGGATACACAGAGCATATTACGTCACTGTAGATCCCGAAAGCCAATACGAATTCAAAAAAACTTCACTTGCGATTCAGCCTAGGGTCCCTGGATTTCAGCACAACCGACACGTCCCCATATGCATAGGTCTTATTTTCAAGGACATCTTGAGAGGCAATGAGAAGTGATATCAAATTGACATTCTTCCCTTCCAAGATGTCCTTCTTAATGTTAGCAGGCACCATGTGTGCCGGGTTAATAATATGTGGTTCTCTAGGACCAGTTGGAATATTACCAGGAAGAGGGCCGGGGAGAACCGCAGCGTCAGGATTACCCAGAGCCGGGAGCGAATGCTGCTGGCTATCTGCGTCCATCTTATCAAGCTTGTCAGTAATTCAACCCAAGGAGGTCAGGACCGAAGACAATACAGCATGCAGATCAGAAGACTGACCGCTACTAGACCCTTCACCGGCCCCAGTGTTATCAGTCTGAGTATTCAGAAGTCTATATAATTCAGCTTTCCTAGCCGTAGCTGGGTAAGGGATGTTCCTCTTTCTCAATTCGGCGGTGATCCTAGGAATGGTCCAGGACCTAAGGGATGAAGGGCTCGCATTTTCGCCACCCCGGGATGGAGTGACTGATCTAGCCGGTGTACTGGGGATAGACAGTTCTTCCCCGCCTTCTGGTAGTTGTGACATGCTATAAAACAAAATAGAAGATTACCTGGGGCAACACCCAACTGTCTGATGTAACTAATGCCAAGCGGCGAAACAATTAGGTAGTTACGTGACAGGTGAGGCCCTACTAGTTGCCAAGCGGCTGTGAGAGGCACTATCTATGAATTGGCCCGAGTGGGGTACGTGGCCATTGACATTATGGCGGGGTGATGGCCTCTCTGTGACAAGTAACAGCAAAAGACAGAATGGGAGTGACAAGTGAGGCCCTTTCTATGCAACCAAGCGAGGCAGCTAACTATGAATTGGCCTGAGGGGATGTCATACCTCCGAAATGAGGATGGGCCTCGCGGGACCACTAAAGTAAGGCGTAGTAGGCCAGAAAACATACCTAGAGGCTCCTATGTTCAAATGCCACTATATAACTATACAAGGGGTAGGGAGGTTGGGAGAAAATTGAGAAAAAGGACGTACCTGATGAGCAAAGTAAAGTACCAGGATAAGGTGATACAGGCGATCTGTAGTAACCTACGAGAGTAATTGTGAGTATGCAGGGATATATCCGTATGTACCCTTCATTCCACCTGCCAACACAATACCTAACGGTAATTTATCCAAACGTAGGAGACCGGAACCAAATATATAAAAAGTGGCAAGGATGCCTAAACCTAGTAATGCTGAAATTGACACATAAGTACTCGGGCCTAGTGGGACCATAAGTGGATAAAAAGCCGCAATTACTGACCTATACCAGACAAAAAAGGTGGTAGAGTAGCAGTACCCAGTAGATGCTGTAAAGACTGAAACATAAGATGTCCTTAATCACATATTGGCTTTTAAAATGATTAAAGTTAACATAAGCCCCAAAACCAACCCTCCCAAATGAAGTATATCTAATGTACGTTTCGCTATAGAAGTACCAGAGACAGAGAAGGAAACCGTAAGCAGAACTCTAAATATTTGGTAGCCACTTGTTTTTTTTGCCTTTTTCACACAAAACTATTTTTAATGATTATATCTTTGTCATTATATATTTTACTGCTCTAAAACACTCATATCAGTGATGTTTTAGGAGTACAACAATATTCCCATTTACAGGTTTTATGGGGTTTTGGAAAGTTACAGGGTCAAATATAGTGCTTACAAATTGAATTCTCAGGAATTTCTGCCTGGGTTGTCAGTCAGGTCCCCTAATATACAATGAATAAAATACTACAATTATATATACATACACTTAGAATTAGATCATATATATATATATATATATATATATATATATATATATATATATATATATATATATATATATATATACACATTGTGTGTGGGCGGGAAGATGCACCACCCTCTAGTGAATGACACATCTAAAGGGGAAGAACCAGATTGGATAATTAGAGGAAAAGGCAGGGACACCTCAGATGTAAATGTGAGGACCAGGAGATCAACACCCACCAATTGGAAAAGCCATTTACTGGTGAAATGCGTCTTGGTAGGAGGAGAAAGGCACTACTTACTGCTAAAGGATTTCATCTGCAATCATTTTTGTTTGTTTATAGCAGAATAAATATTTTTTAATACTTCCCTATCCTCACCTGTATCCTGTTACCATAGGGTAGTGCCACCCTACAAATCACAAAGTCTGCAAACTTGGAGCCAGTTAGCTATAGGCTCCTGAAAAAGGTGAGCACTCACTTTTAAACAAGTGATTGTTTTTATACACTAATATTTATAATACTACACCTAGATTGCTCTTTTTCTGTGTTTTTTGTACTAAAAAGTTGAATAACAGTTTTTTTTGCATTTTTACTTATTTGTGGGTTTTTGGAGAGCCCACTGATTGTTTTAAGCTTATTTTCTGTTATATTTCACCAATAAGCACCTTTTAGTTTACACTTGTTTTATTATATATTTTCTAAATAAATAAAAAACAGTAAACCGCTGTTTTACTATTCAAGGATTATTTTCTTTTAGCAATTGTACCAAATGAATGGAGAAAAGCATATAGGTCAACCAAATTTGTAATGGATAAAAACCGCATGCCTCCCAACCATAGCAATTTTGGTGTGAATTTTGGTGGAACGGTCCTGATTTTTAGGTCCTATTCTGACGTTCTGACTTTGTTCCCTGGTGTCTTGCTTCCCCCAAAAAGTATAGCACTGAAAATCTCAGCATGGCCTCTCCTCAGTGAGTGGCAGGCAGCCTATTGTACATTCACGCCAGGCTGACCTGCCAGTAATTTGGGCTGACCCAACCTAGCTCCAGCGAGTCTGCCTCCTTTGAGCAGAGCTAGTGACACAATCAATGGCCCACCCCCTTAATCTACTCCCACTGGCATCCTGCTTCTCGGGACGCCAATGTTGGGGTATGCATCCTGGGAATCAAAGACCAGTGAGCTTAACATTTGTAACTTTGGAAGAAAATATTGGAAACAACATTTTGGAAAAAGGAGGGAAACACAACCAAAAGAATGTACAACAAGTGCTACAGCTTTTTATTGAAGAACGAGCATCTATACAGATGTTTCAGGCATTACCCTTTTTCAGTGCATCTTGTCATTGAAAATGGGCTATGCGTAAAACCTTTATTTCCACACCAAAGCAACAGCTTGGCATGGAAGGCCACTCTGATTGGAATATAGAGAGAAAGACAGACATCTGTGGTCTATATAGCAAAAGGTTCTCTGAAAAACAAAGTAGCATTAGAAACCGAAAACCCAAAATAGGCAATTGCTCTCTTCAAGACAGGGTATCCACGGTGTATTAAATATGGTTTAAATTACTACAACCCTATTGTTCACATAATCAAAGACATATGCATGCCCAGACAGTATAGAATGCATTTCAAATATTCCCAAAGATCCTGTGATGTAGATTAAACCTATACACCTCCAAAAAAAAAAAAAGCAAGATGGCAAACAAGTAGGGGAGGCAGTACTGTAGTCAAAGTACATGGCTTTATTCAATAAAAACTCTGACAAATGCTCTGCACAGTTTAATGGAAAATCTTGTGGACAGGTACTCCCACCTCTTTGCCTGGCTGAAAAGTCATCCTTAATGCATAAGCTAAAATAAAGCTATTAGGAATGTTGCTGCAATCATGATGCACTTCTATTAAAGCGACTGTCAAAAAAATGTTTTTTGTATATACTTTTATTACCGCTGTGCAGCCCCAATTTTTTCCTTTTTTGAGTGACAATTATTTTTAAAGCTATACATAAGAAAAAATATTTATACCATGTAGGCAGACAAAAGGTGGAGCTTTATTCAACCTCCGAGGGACATCGGAGCTGGATTCAGCTAAGTGTCTGAAGGGGGTTTCCCCCCCTCACAGCCCCTGTCCTTTCCTCTACAGCCCTTGCCCCCACCACATAAAATACACTGAAGAGACATTGTTTACTACAAAAAGCCTGCAGAGGACTAACTATACTCACCAGAACAAATAAATTAAGCTGCTGTTGTTCTGATGACTATAGTGTTAATTTAACTTTTAAATTGTAATAGTCTTCAAAGTTGCATTGCTATTTGAGTAATAATTTTATTTGATGAACTGGTTATGCTTGTACTTTCATCTCATTATATATATGGTCTCAATTTAAATTCCCCTGTTTTAAAGTAACTTTGCTTAACACACATTTGCACCTGCATATTTTTTTTTTTTTTTTTTTTAAATACAGCAAGTTGCAAGTCACCCCATAAAGGGACCTATTTCACAGTGTATAAAAGAAAAAGCAAAGTGTTTTTCATTTGTACGTAATTATCCAGATTCCCTGGTCACCCCTAGAAATAATATCATATCCCTATTGCTGGACAAAATCGTATCTAAAATTAAAACATTTCGGCAAGAACAACGTAGTACCAGCCAACACTGTGTTAGATTACAGTATAATGTTTTGGCAAAGTGATCAAAGTATTCTGGCATATACTGGACGAACAGTTGGCTCAGATTATATTTTACACTTTGTTAGATACGAGTAACTAGATGTTATCTCTGCATAATTTGAATTCTTAATTACTCATTTAAACATATTCTGACAGTATAAGGGTTCAGGTGGGGTGCAGGTAGGCTCATTACGAGAGCCTTGTATATTGCAGTCATTCTGTATGTACCTGATGATCACAATTAGGCAATTATAGTTCTAATAAAAGGCTACAGAAGCAATTTAAAAAAGAAGGAAGGAAGCCAGGTCCCTGTAACTGAGAAAAACATAGAGGGAATAAAAGATAGAAGTGGTAATATGAATGTTATAAATAAAAGGTTAATACTCCATTCTGTGCCCTAAGCATGCCACAGAGCAATGCAGACATTAATGCAAAGTCGTAGTTTGATTCCTAGACCCAAGGCAGTGATCTTCAGTTTAAAATAAAATTATTTAATGCTGCGCGCTATACGATTCTCACATATTCCAGAACAGATTAAAATTGTTCAATCAGTGGGAAAAATGATTCACCAAAGCCACACTTATTTTGAATATCAAAACTTGCAACAACAAACAAACAACAAACATTCAATAAAGCATAAGACACGCTCTGTGGTCTTTTATTAGCATGTAATGTGTAATTCATCTTGGAAGAATGATTGGGTGCATGTTAGTAAAACTATTAAAGTATTACAATTAGTAAAGAAAACATTTTATTTTTTTCCCTCTGCCTTAACTTGTCCTCATGTTACCTGCCAGGCATTTCCCTATATCAGGGCCAGATTAAGAGCCCAGTGGGCCTGGTGCTGACAATTATTATGGGGCCTAATTACAGAATCTTATCGACCAAAAACACTAAAACAGTCATACCTCTCAATCATCATGTATCTGATGTAGTTGGTGTTGGAGGGAAACTCAAAGGATGCAGCTATAAGAAAACACATACTCTATGCTAATGTCTCTCTAATTTATGCTTTCATCTTTCAAGTAAATCCATACCCCCAAACAGCAGTGTCCAGAGAAGCAGGAAGTCAATGGGTGGGGTAAAAGGGTGGGCCACTGACGCAAATCACCTGACCAGAACTGCCAAAAGGGGCGAACATGCCCAGAAAGGGGGAATGTCTATCTAAAGAATTGGAAGGCCAGCCTGGCATCAGTGTTCCTATGTTTCACAGTGTCCCCATGTAGCCCAGTGCCCTAGTCTCCCAGTGTCTGTGTACCCATTTCTCCCATTGTCCCCATGTCTCAGTGTGTCCCGTGTCATAAGGATACTAGGGGACACTGAGAGACCCGGGGACACTGGGAGACAAGGGGGCACTAGTGGATACAGACATGGGGAAACTAGGAGACTTAGAGACACTGGGAGATATGGGGACACTAAGACATTTGGGGACAGTGGGGGAAATGGGGTCCCAGACACTAGGGACACAGTCACTGGGAGACATGGGGACACAGAGACATGGGAACACAGACACTGGGAGACTAGGGGACACTGGGAGACATGGGTACACAAAGACACTTGGGACACTGGCTGGGAGGCACGGGGATACTGGGAGACATGGGGGCACTTGTGGACGTAGACATATGGACACTGGGAGACATGGGAACACAGACATTAGGGGACACTGGGAGTCATGGGGACACTAGGGACACAGACACGGGGACACAGACATTTGGGGAAACACAGACACTGGGAGAGTAGGGGACACTGGGAGAAATGGGTACACTGAGACACTAGGGGCACTGGCTGGGAGGCATGGGGACACAGACACTTGGGGACACTGGGAGACATGGGAACACAGACACTGGGAGACTAGGGGACACTGGGAGACATGGGTACACTAAGACACTAGGGACACTGGCTGGGAGGCATGGAGACACAGACACTTGGGGACACTGGGAGACATGGGGGCACTTGTGGACATAGACATAGGGACACTGGGAGACATGGAAACAGACAATTGGGGACACTGGGAGACATGGGGACACAGACACGGGGACACATATTTGGGGAAACTAAGACACTAGGGACACAGAGACATGGGAAAACAGACACTGGGAGACTAGGGGACACTGGGAGCCATGGGTACACCGAGACACTAGGGGTACTGACTGGGAAGCATGATGATACAGACACTTGGAGACACGGGGGCACTTATGGACATAGACATAGGGACACTGGGAGACATGGGAACACAGACATTTGGGGACACTGGGAGACATGGGAACACAAGGGACACAGAGACATGGGTACACAGACATTTGGGGAAACTAAGACACTAGGGACACAGAGACATGGGAACACAGACACTGGGAGACTAGGGGACACTTGGAGCCATGGGTACACAGACACTAGGAGCACTGGCTGGGAGGCATGGGGACACAGACACTTGGGGACACTGGGAGACGTGGGGGCACTTGTGGACATAGACATGGGAACATAGACATTTGGGGACACTGGGAGACATGGGGGACACAGACACTGGGAGACTAGGGGACACTGGGAGCCATGGTGATACTAGGGACACTGGCTGTGAGACATAGGAACACTGGAAGACATGGGGACACATATTTGGGGACACTGGGAGCCTTGGGGACACAGACACTGGCTGGGAGACATGGGGACGTTGGGAGACATGGAGACACTGTGTCCCTAGTGTCTCCATGTCCCAATGTGTCTACCTATGTCTCACAGCGTCCCCATGTGTCACAGCGTCCCCATGTCTCACAGTGTCCCCTAGTGTCTCAGTGTCCCCTAGTGTCTCAGTGTCCCCATGTTTCCCAGTGTCCCCTAGTGTCTCAGTGTCCCCATGTCTTGCTGCTTCCTTTCCCCCCATCCTTTACATACCTGAGCTGTAGTCTGTCTCTGCAGGCCTAAAGCTGCTGTCTGGACTCTCTGTGCTGTGTAGCTGCTCCCCCATGGATCAGTGAGTAGAGAGAGGCAATGAGATGCTGTAACTTCCTATCCCTGCCTCTCTCCATACACAGTGACCCCTACTGGCCAGTGCTGGTATTGCAGAGTAATCTCCGTTTATACTGAGAAAAATATTTGCACTTGTATTGCTGGAATTAATGCAATACCATCATGACCAGGCAGCCTCAAATACCGGATGTGCCTTAAAATACCAGTCAGGTTGCAAACCTAAAAGTAGTGTGTAAAAAAAAAAAAAAAAAAGTAAATTTTTTTAAAATGTATTTTTTTTTTTAAATGGGCCTATTCCATGGGCCTGGGCCTGCAGCTCCATCAGCCCCTATGTTAATCCGGCTCTGCCCTATATACCAAAGTATAGGAGTAATGTGCACATGACAGGTTCCAAGTCAGTATACTACATGAGAGGAGCACTGCTCCTATAGAGTTAATAGTAAATCAGTGATTGACTGGAAACTCCCAGCCACTGGCCCATTGCTGTAGTTATCAGGAGGCTATTTGTTATACATGGATTGCAGCAGGAACACCTTGCCAAGTGCATATCAGCTTTATTAAAATAGACATTGTAGTCACCAGAACAACTACAGCTTAATGAAGTATTGAAGTATACAGGCTGTCCCTGCAGGTTTTTTAATATAAACACAGCCTTTTCCGTAAAAAGGCAGTGTTTACACTGCTGCCTAGTAACACCTCTAGCGGCAGTCACTCAGACGGCCACTAGAGGTGCCTCCTGGGTTGTGCAGCACTGACGTTCATCGTCTCCACGCTCTGCACATTCCTCATATAGATGCATTGATTCAATGCATCTCTATGAGGGGATGCTGATTGGCGCAACAGCCTTCCAATGCTTGAAAAGAATAGAGAAAGAATGTATATAAAGACAGATCACCACAGACACAGAAGTATGTGAGAAGGCAATAACTGCTTTATAGAGAGCCTACCTCTTGTAACCATATATAGGGTTATATTTTTATCCTATTAGGGACCCCCCTTTTTTGCTGTTCTTTTGTGTCACAGGAGTGGATATTTAAAGTTTATACATGAGGGGTTCTTTATTCCCCTCTATTTATTATATCTTTTTCTCCACTCATTAGTCATTTTCCCCTTTTGTTTCTCTCTCCATTTTCTTTCATTTGGCTACTATACTATTTTATTTCTGTGCTCAGCAGCTACTTTGGGGATCCCCTTGTCTCAAGGATCTCCGCTATTTCTTTTGCCTTCCAATGCTTTCCTATGGGTTCCTTTGATGAAAGTGGAGTGTGGGCAAAGCCAGTCACGGCAAACCTGCGCAGAGCTGGAATAAAGGTAAGTTTATTACCTTTTTAAATAAAAAGAATTCCTGCAGGGTGCTCCAAGGGAGGGCCAATCCCTGAACACATCAAGTGGAATAAAATAAATATCCAGGCACACCTTGGGTTTCTTCTAAAAGGCAGTCTTTTTAATTGAAACAAGAGGGTGGAGACAATGTTTCGGCTCCTCTCTGAGCCTTTATTAAGTCATGAAAAAGGCTCAGAGAGGAGCTGGAATATTGTCTCCACAAAGCAGTTCATACTTTCTCTCAGTATATCTTTTGACTGGGTTGGAATTTCATTGAAAAAAATAAAAAAATTGTGCCTTTTTGTATGTGCCAGTGTGTGTATTTGTGTGTCAATGTGTATCTTTGTGTGTATGTGTGTGTGTATGCATGTATCTGACACACAGATACACACACACACTGGCACACAGATACACACACCTTGACACACATTGTGTATCTGTGTGTGTGTGTGTGTGTGTGTATGTATGTATCTGACACACAGATACACACACACACTGGCACATAGTGGCACACAGATACACACACATTGTGTATCTGTGTGTGTGTATGTATGTATCTGTGTGTCAAGATGTGTGTATCTGTGTTTGTATGTGTCGGTGTGTATGAATATGACACAGATACACACACCTTGACACACAGTGTGTATCTGTGTGTGTATGTATCTGTGTGTCAAGGTGTGTGTATCTATGTGTCAAAGTGTGTATATCAGTGTTTGTATGTGCCAGTGTGTGTCAAGGTGTGTGTATCTGTGTTTGCATGTGCCAATTTGTGTATCTGTGTGTCAGTGTGTATCTATGTGTATGTATCTGACACACAGATACACACACTGGCACACTCCGATACACACACACTGACATATAAACAAACTGATATACACTGGCACATACACACACAGACACTCAGATACACACAGTGACACATACACAAACCTTGACACACAGACACACATACTCTTTTACAAACACATATACACTCTCACTGACAAACACACTCACTGACAAACACACAAACATATACAAAATCCCTAACAGACACATAAACAATTTATAAATTTTTTTACAAATTTTACTCCACCCAGCCTCCCTACCTTTGGGAGTACTGGCATGGAGTCTCTTGTCCCTGTGGTCCAGTGGAGCTGCTGTGCTGAGTGTGCGGTCCCTGGGGTCCAGTGGGGCTGCTGAGCAGCTGGCGGCGAGGGAGCAGTGATCTCCCTGCTCAGCTCCCTCGTGCACCTCTTAGTGATGCCGGAGTGACGTCATATTCCGGCTTCGGCATCACTGCTGTGCGCGCGATGGAGCTGAGCAGGGAGATCACTGCCCACTGCTCCCTCACCGCCCGTGACCATTTTGTTTCTAGAAATTTTAGCGGAGCCCCATTTGTGCGCGGAACCCGAACACCAATTGGGAAATGCTGCTCTAGAGACACCTGAGTGGAATCCCCCAGCACCACTCTAGCAATGTCATAAATACACATACAATAGATGGAGCATCCGTAATATAACACTGTAGAGAAACAGAAGAATACAAAAAAAAAAAAGCAGGACCTACAAGGAATGGATAAAGAAAGGACGGGGACATCCTGATAACAGTCCCACTACGCTTCGCATGTGAGCCATATGCTAGGATTTGGCTCCATGTTTGTGAGTACCATTATCGATACTAGGAATATATAAGATTGTTCCGATTATATTGCACTATTTTTTGTATTCTTCTGTTTCTCTACAGTGTTATATTACGGATGCTCCACCTATAGTATGTATAAAATTTAAATACAGACAATATGATTTTCATAAAGATTTTATCTTTATATGATGTTAATTTTGCAGGGAGTGTGACAGTGCCATTTTGGCCATAAAACATGTACTTAAAACATGTCTTGAGGCTGGTCTTGCTCTCTTTGGCTATGAGCTTTTAATTTTCTAGTTTAGCCTATCTAGCCTCCCTTTTGCAAGCCCTGATGGCAAGCATATGTTTGTTACAGGGTGCTATTGACCCATCCAGTTTAGGATATGTGAAGGTCCTTTTCTTATTACTTGACTGATCCTTTTACCAAGCCACATTGATTTGAATTGGCTCCTTTTATATTCGTTTTCAAACTGTATGTATTTAGAAAAGTACTTTTGCAGAATTTTTTTAAAACCCTTCCATTTATCCTTTGTACTTTTGTTAGTGAATAGCTCCTAACAGTCAATTTGTTTTAAAGACTCTCTTTTTATATTGAAATAAGCCTTTTTAAAATCAAGCGATTTTGAAAACCCCATACAAATGTGGTATGTTTCGTTTTTTGGCATTGATATGAAATTATTATTTATTATTATTTTATTATTTATATAGCGCCATCAGATTCCGTAGCGCTGTACAAAGGGTGGACTAACAGACATTTAATTGTAACCAGACAACTCGACATACAGGAACAGAGAGGGAGTGGGGTATAGTGACACAAAGGGTAAAAGTAGGGGTAACGAAGTAAATTAGAAAAGTATTCGCTGAGGGCTTAGTAGATAATTTTTGACAGTTGCAGGAGAGGAGTCATGGGAGGGTGGGGGATAAAAAACTGCTTCACAGTTTCATTTTTATGCTTTCTTGAAGAAGTGAGTTTTCAATGATTTTTTTAAATGAGTGGAGACTGGGTGAAATTCTTATGGAGGAGGGAAGGGAGTTCCACAGAAGAGGTGCAGCCCTGGAAAAGTCTTGAAGGCGAGCGTTAGAGGTGGGAGTATGGACAGAGGATATATGTAGGTTTTTGGCAGAGTGTAGGGGCCTCGACGGGACATACTTGTGTATTAGGGAGGATAGGTAGGTTGGAGCGGACTTGTAAGCAAGCACCAGAATTTTAAATTGAGCCCTATATCTAACTGGGAGCCAATGCAGGGACTGACAGCGCGGGGAGGCGTGGGAAGTGCGAGCGGACAGGAAAATGAGCCTTGCCGCCGCATTCATTATAGATTGCAACGGTGCAATCTGGGAACACTGAGAAGACCACTGAGAAGAGTATTGCAGTAGTCAAGGCGAGAGAGAACAAGAGCATGGACCAGCACCTTAGCCGCATCCGGGGTTAAATAGGGACGGATGTGCGCTATGTTTTTGAGATGGAAGCGACAGGATTTGGCGATTGATTGGACATGAGGGATGAAGGAAAGGTTGGAGTCAAAGTGAACACCCAGGCAGTGAGCCTGTGAGATGGTAGTGCCATTGACACGGAAGTAGTAACACTTGAGGGAAGAAAGATCAGAAGTTCTGTTTTGGACAGGTTGCGTTTAAGGAAGTGAGCAGCAATCCATTTGGAGATCGAAGAGAGGCAGTCAGAGACACGAGTCAAGACAGGCGGAGAGAGAGATCAGGAGAGGACAGGTAGATTTGCGTGTCATCAGCATAGAAATGATAATGGAAGCCAAACAAGCTGATGAGTTTACCAAGGGAGGCAGTGTAGATAGAGAGCAGTAGGGGACCAAGGATAGAACCTTGGGGGACGCCGACAGAGAGTGGTTGGGGGGGAAGAGGCAGAGTCAGAGAAAGAAACACTGAACGAGTGCTGGGAGAGGTAGGAGGAGCACCAGGAGAGAGCAGTATCCCGTAGACCAAAATTACGGAGAATGCGAAGAAGCTGTTGATGATCATCAGTGTCAAAGGCAGCAGATCTAGATCAAGGATCTAGATTTAGCAGCAATTAAATCGTTGGATACTTTGGTCACAGCCATTTCGACAGAATGACCAGCGCGGAATCCAGTTTGAAGGGGGTCAAGCAGAGAGTTGGTTTCGAGAAAGTCAGTCAGTCTGGTGTACACAATTCTATCGAGGATCTTGGAGGCAAATGGCAGTAGCAAGATAGGGCGGTAGTTGGGGTCAAGGCTGGGCTTTTTCAGAATTGGGGTTACTGTTGCATATTTGAAGGGTGAGGGAAATGTGCCAGAGGAAAGGGAGAGACTGAAAATTTTAGTGAGGGGAAGAGCAAGAGAGGGAGACATAGTGCAGGTGAGATATGAATGAATAGGATCGAGGGAACAGGTGGTGGGGTGGGAGGACCGGAGCAGAGAAGAAACCTCTTCTGAGTGTAAAGTGGTGGAGGAAGTGGGGTTGGGTGATGCAATGGTAGGGGAAGGAGAGAAATTAGCGATATCTTCTCTGATTGTAGATATCTTCTCAGTGAAGTGAGATGCAAAGTTTGTGGCGGACAAGGTGGTAGAAGGAGGGGGAGTAAAAGGGCGAAGAAGAGCATCAAAAGTGTGAAATAGGTGTTTGAAAAAGTAGTGTACTTTTGCAGCGGAAAGAGCCAGGCTGTAGGAGCGCAGCATAAATTTATAGTGGAGGCAGTCAGATGCAAAGTGAGACTTTCTCCAGCATCGTTCAGCAGTTCTAGAACATTTTTGGAGGTGGCGGGTCAGCTTTGTGTGCCAGGGTTGTAATTGGGGGCGCTTGCTGCGTTTAATTGTAGGAGGTGCCATGATATCGAGTTGAGAGGAGAGAGTTGAGTTGTAGAGTGAGGTAGCTGAGTTAGGGCAAGTTCGATTTGAGATGGGTAAAAGGAGAGTATTGAGTTTTGTGGAGAAATGCTGGAGATCAAGGCAGTTGAGGTTTCTGCGAGATTTGAGGGTGGGGAAATTTGGGTACGGGGTATGCTGATGTCAAATGTTAGTAGATGGTGGTCAGACAAAGGAAATGGAACAGTGGAGAGATTAGAGGTGGTACAGAGATTGGTGAAGATGAGGTCAAGAGTGTTTCCTGCCATATGAGTTGCTGAAGTAGACAACTGCGTGAGGCCAAAGGAGGAGGTTACAGAGAGCAGACGGGAGGCATCAGGGCAGTTGAGGTTGTTAATTGGGATGTTAAAGTCCCCAAGTATGAGGGAGGGAATGCTAGTGGAGAGAAAGTGGGGTAGCCATGAAGAAAAGTGTTCGATGAATAGCCTAGGATGCCACATTATGGTCCCTATTTCACAAGTGGTACCCAACATAAATATTTGAAATTAGGTCAACATTATTAGTTATTACAAGATCCAGACAAGAATCTATTCTACTTGGTACTTCAACAAACGGAGACATGAAAGCATAAAAAATGTGAAAATAATCCGCTTTAAAATGTACATTTTTAGAGAGCACATTATTTTAACAAACTTTTAATAGAAAAAGGCACCATTAAAACAACGGAAAACAAGTACAGTACAAACGCTTTTTGTAATAATGAGTGTCAGTAGAAGAAAGGAAAAACTATACTGCTAGGAACAGCAGTGTATCCCATATTGTACATGTTTATTGCACTATTAGGAATTTAGATATAGGATGGTTTAAAGGAACACTACAAAAATAAAAATATATATTTTTAAAATGAGAGTGTTGCTTTTTTAGTTTACGTTTAGGACTCTCCATTAAATGTAAAAATGCCACTGCCCAAGTACAAGAAAAAAATTTCAATAAATAAAAAAACACTGTTTAGCAGATAAACATTGTTTAGAGGGTTTTGTGTGGGACTCAACAGTTTTGTTTTTGGAATACACAGATAAAAATGGGCAAAAATAGGAACCAGAGGTGCTGCAACTCATAAGAATAAACTAAGTTGTATCCTAACTTAACAGAGTCTCTCTCTATCCCCACACCTCCCCCAACACTGCTGCCGCAATTAAAGGGTAAACAAATCCTAATAACCACTTACCTGTTTTGCCGGGTACCTGGGAGCTGGCTCAGTCTTCGCCTCCTCCGACATCAAATCGAGGGGAACCTACTGTGCATGCATAGACTTTCCCCGTAGGAAAGCACTGAATCAATGCTTTCCTATGGGGATTTGCAAGACGTCCTCACGCACAGCGTAGATAGCCACAATAGGCAGTCCTAACACTGCAATGTAATCTTTGCAATTTCTCTAAAACTTCCATATCTTACATGGCAGGGCTAAGGGGAAAGGGGAAGGAATACTGCACCCAGATCACTTTAATTAGATGTATTGGTTTAAGCTATTATGCAAGTACCTCAACTGCTGCCTTCACTAACACATTTCTGGAGAAATGGATGTAATTACAGAATTGTCCTATATAATTTATTATACAACTTCTTGGACAGTACAGTAAGCTGATGTGATTAAAATATAATGGTCATTAGTGTTGCTTTAAATAGTACTTGAAAAAGATCAATTTTGTGGCTATAAAGGATCAGCAAGACACCTTAAATTGAAACCTGTCCAGAATTAGAATCCACAATAAGGTAAGTAATGGCTGAGGCATATTAAATATACAAAAAATGAGGATTGTACAGCTGAAGAACATCACCACCTAATGTAATAAATTCACAACTTGTACATAGTCACACCTAGATGTTTAAAGTAGAGCTGTCAAAATAATTTGCAATGGATGGCCACATTTTACATGAAAGTAGGAATGGAAGGCTGAACATTACACATGGTTGTGCCTCTCTCAGTTTTTCTGCAGCTTGCCTCTCTAGGTCCATATTAGCCTTGTTTTTCAACTTACTGTCTCTTGTATAAAAGCTAGAATTAAGGAACAAAAAGATAAGACAGTCCCAGAGAGGCATAACAATAAAATAGAAAATACTGAGAAACAGATAAGTTAAAAATATGTGAGCAACAGCATTAATATTTGGGGGTGGGGGTGGGGGAAAGGGGGTGGAAGGAGGGGGCAGGAGGAGTTGAGGGAGAAGAGGGAATTGGGGGCACACCTGGAATATTAATTTCTCAGCATTGGTGCTGACGTAGAGACCAACATTTATACAATATGCAAATTAAGAAACAGTGCACAAATAAACATACAGTTGAAACTTTTTTTAAGGCTACCTAAAATCACCTATCTCACAATAAATATGGCAAATCAGTTCCAGCATATGGCTATGTAACGGATCGCCTGGCACCCCGACTGGGTACCTCCGTTGAAGGATGCTCCTAGCGCTTCCTGAGGACTCCAAGCACTCTGGCAGACACCACAATCACCGAACCGGAGAAACAAATAAATTCTCCCAAGCATATGAATGCTGTAGACAGTTGAATAGGAACCATACGAATAGGTTTACTCTCCTAGCAGTCAAACTGGAACAGCATACAATAAATCCTTCCCCCAATAATGAGACGACACTTCACTTTGAGGGTTAAAACAGGAACTCCCTGTACTGTCACATACAGTCTCTTTTATTCCCAATCCACAAACATAGTACAGCCCACAGGGCGTTACAAAACAACCAATCAATCCGTACAATACACCCAGACACTCCCACACAAAATCCTCCCCTCTGCCTGTGATATGATTACTGAACACAATGGGTAATCTCATTATCACCGGCAGAGGAATACAGTTTTTACACAATATTTATAACTTCTAAAATATACATGTCACAAACATAAAACATACATTTTCATAATCAATCCATTCAGGGGAACAACATATTAAAAAATGGCACGAATCAGACCAGGGGTTCAAAAGTTAAGGGAAAGTCCTTTGTGACTAAATGAAGCATGGCTTTCCGGCCCAAACCAGTTTCAGAGTCTTCTATCCTGGAGATAATTGAGAAGTAATTCAATTATCTCCCAGGACAGACACAAGACTCCATTATGCACATGGTGAGCACAAAGCATTAAAATATTATAAAATACACAAAGTCACATTTTATACATAAAACACAGACATGTCACATATCCCCAGATAGCTGGGATCTGAGCGCACAAAACTACCGAATAGCGCTCAGATCCTATTCACACAGTTCAATTGCCATGGAGCCGAAGTCTTTAACTACACGAATGGGCTCCATGGCATAGCTATCTGGGTTAACATATTCACATAAAGTCTGGTCCATAGTCCAAAGGCAAGAGGCGGGCAAGCAGCCCCCTCCAAGGACACGTGGCGAGGCTGGTTTCGCCACAGGCTATATTGTTTAAAGCCCATATATTCCTTATTCTGTATATTGTATAGGATGAATATTTTTCCAATAGAGAACGATAAAATGGAAGAAAGACAGTTAAGCATTTCTCCAAGTCGGTCTTATTTTCCATATTATCTCTGTCTTTTTTTCTGTCTTGTCTTTATCCCATTCTATCTCTTTATAGTTTTTTTTTGCATTTTATCTTTCTTTGCACTTTATTATTTTACCCTAATATGTTGGACTCTGTTTCTCAGTTTGCCCCTTCTCATGGTCTACCTTTCAGATTCCTCTTTTTCAGTATCCTTATTTATTATTAGTCCTAAAACCTACCTCTTCTCATACCCATCTCTTCACCTGTATTTGCTAACCTTTGTCAACCTTTCCTTCTTTTTCTCTGGCCCCTTAATGCCTATCTCTTAACTACCCCATTTATGAATGTCGCCTTCACCTCTTGATGTCTGTATCTTGGTTGCCCCCAACTTCATGTTCTTCCCTCTTCTTATATTATGACTTTTTTCTTTGAGCACACTGATTAACTTTCCTCAAGTTGAGGTAACATCCCTGGCAGTTTAGTGGAGGAGGCACTAATAACTATTTTTTCCGTTATTTTGCACAAGTGACACAACATAAGTGTATTTAAAAGGTTTTGGGCAAATATACACATTGTGTTTATTTCCCTTTTTAAATATTTTTTTGTTCTGGAAACTTTTTACAAATATTTTTAGTTCTGGAGAGGAGGGGTATACACACACACACCTTGTCCCATGTCAAGAGATACATAAACAGCCTAGCTCACTGTGAGGGGTGACTGCTATACCTTATTGACGAGGCCTAACAAGACCAAAATGATCATCTGTGGTTGCTGTATTTCTCATGAAGAGGGAGCTGGCCTGCATTTTGGATTTGTACCACCTTTTGGGTGGGATCAATCTAATATGCAAATGTTTTAGGTTCTCTCTGTAATGGCACAAGATGAGCTAAAACCAGAATTGAGCAGAGACCCACCTAAGGTCAAGCTATTTTAGTTGTTGTCCATTTCAGTATTCTCTCTTCTACTATTCTCTCATAATTCTCTATTAGTTACTTTTTATTATTTCTTTTTTTATTCGTGGGGTATAGAAACAAACAGAATGGACATCAAGGGAACAGCAAACAAACAAGATGGGAAAGTAGTAGAACCTAAGGTGAGAATGGAGTGTAGCCCTTCAGGAGAGGGCAACAGACAGGTTTGTAAGGTTGAAGTTACTCTGGGAGGCCATAAGAGATGGAAAAGATGGGTTTTTAAAGACTTCTTAAATGAGTGAAGACTAGGGGAGAGTCTGATGGGGGCAGGTAGGCTGCTCCAAAGGAACGGAGCTGATCTTGAATTCCTGCAAGCGCAAGTTAGCATACCTACGAATCAGTGAAGAAATGTAACAGGGGCTAGATGTCACATCATGCCATGTTCTGCAGATCAGTCTGGTGATGGCTTCTGGTAGCCAGTCCTCTTTTTACAATTCTTGTTTAGTTTTTCTTGGTTTTTCTAGTTTTCTATTCCATGTCTGGTTTTCTTTATGCTGGGTTTTTCTGGGTTCATTCCTGTATTCCGTCCTGGGAATTCCCAGTCTTCCTTTAAATGTTTGTTTTATATTGCCACACCTGTTCCTTTTCCATGATTCCTTTTGTTTCAGTTCGAGCCTGCAGGCATTTGCTCAAGCCTTCTGCCATTTCTTGCAGGTAAGTGCTATATGTGTTTCTTATGGTTCCTTTAGCATACATTAGGCAGAGTAGGACCTGCCAGATATGGGGTACATTGGCGTTGTTGTAGCAGGCTTATGCAATGTATGATCATATAATGTAACTAAATCCCCCTGATTTTAATATATAGTACTTAGTTATTTCTCCTCTTGTTTTGCCTATCATATCTTGTCTTGTCTTTTTTTAGTTTGTATTCACAGTCCTGTCCTGTCCTGCCCATGTTATGTCTATGTTTCCCTAATGTATTTTGTACATGTTCTGGGTTTAGCTTCCTATCCTTCTCTGGTTCTACTAGTTCTGTCTTGTTTTCATGTTTGGCGTCTATTCTAGTCTTGCCTTGTTTCTGTACTGGATACATTTCTGCTGCAGAGCCTCCCTATTCAGCTCCTGGGAGGTCTGCTTACTTGCTAGCTTCAAGTTCCTGGGATCCGCTGTAGCTGCATTAGGGTTCTGGTATGTGGCCGCACAAACGCTGGTGCGCAACACCAGGGGGCTTGTGGTTACCCTGCACCAGGCCCAGATGGTCCATTTCCACGCTGAGACTCCCATCATCATCAGGCACTCAGGGGTCCTGGTTTCCATACCGCCACCCGTGACACTAGAGTTGTTTAGAGCTTTAGAGGTAAACACACACACACTGTTGGTCTTTAAATAATAATCATGTGCATCAGATTTCTCTGAAAAACGATACCACCATTAATAGGACATGTAGCAAATGAAAATCAGTGCAGCGTAGCAAGCTTGCCAAGCCCCACACTGTCCTTTTCTACATAAAATGAGCCGCTATAACATCCCAAACAACTAAAGCGTTTTGAGGAGATGACTTTGCAGAAAGAATCAGTGTTAAGAATTAATAAAGGATGCACAGCACAATAAGGTTCAACTGGGATTCCATGGAAACTTTTTGCAGGAGATAAATTATTACCCCTGCATCCATAACAGATAGTTCATTCTCTTCTGGAGCAGGGTGTGAGCAATACTATCAGCACATCAAAGAACTATCATCTGTCAAGTGAGCTTGTGAAAAAAAAAAAATGATGTCAGATCAAGTCCCTGCTATATGTGTAGAATCTTAGGGTATCTCAAAGGAATTAGTTCATTGTCTGCCACAGATATTTCAACTTAAAGTGTAACTTGATTTCTTAAGAGGAATGAAAAAGAGGCGATAGATTAATTAAAGCAGAACACATAATTGTTTTAAGGATAGTGAGAGAACTGAAACATTTCTTCAATTATTCTACATTTTTTCTCCTTTTTTTCTAAAGGAGGGTTTGAAGTTACTTAAACTTTTTGTTCATTATCATAAAGTACATTTTCTTCACATATTTGAAACAGTATCTGTCACAACAATAGGTACAAGAATAATGGAATACAGCAGACACACACAAAAAAGAAAGTTTCTTTTATTTAACATTTCACCTCCTACCAAACATTGCAAAATTTCTATATTTTTGTGTATGAAGTACATCTTATGAAAGGAAGAAAAAAAAAAGAAAAGAAAAAAATTCTCAAGAATGTATTTAAAAATAGTTCTGAAACCCGCTCAATTCTAATGAGATCTAAAAGCTGGGAAATAGAAGAATATGTCAAGCCAATGGCAAGGCTAAACCTAGCAATTTTCCAAATCCTATCTCTACCTTACAGTGGTGTCTGTAGATAACCTTCATTACTGATCTCCAGGACAAAAAAGGAAGACATTTTGTATTTAGCACAAGCACCTGACAGAATGGCTTAATAGAACTACAAGTTTATGGTTTTCGTATGTTAGTGTTCTAAGGTCGAAAAAGATAGCACAAACTGTGCAACATAAACTTATTACAATATAATCAAATGCAATAATGTACAAGATATCTGTGGATCTCCCACATATCCACCAGCGAGACATAGGGAATAAAGTAATGGTGTTGACCACAAAATAGACCAATATTTAGATTAAAACAAAAGATGACTTAATTTTACTTCTTAGACCCCTCAATATGAATTAGAGGGTTGCTTTCTTTATAACTGCTTCCAGAGTCTATGCTTTCTATGTGCCTTATATCAAGTGCCCATCAGACGGGACTCCCCTCACTATGTTTAGAGATCTTGGTAGACTGTAGCCTCTTCCAGTTGGGCAGCCGTTTAGTTAGTGTATCTAATGCAAAGGAAGTATCATATAGCAAGTCATGGCAGTCTGGCAATGGCTCAGTTCTGACGAGAGAGGCATGGCTATGCAATAGATCTGCATCACTGCACAATACATGACACAAAACTAAGTCCACCAAGCCACCCTTAATGGGTGACCAAGCTCAATACCAGCAGGTATTTTGAAACTTTTTTTCCTATTGAGATATATTGCGGTTTTGGTGTTAATCCTGTTTAGTGATGTCCCGAACGGTTCGCCGCGGACGGCGAACATATGCGGTAAACTTTGACCCTGTACCTCACAGTCAGCAGACACATTCCAGCCAATCAGCAGTAGCCCCTCCCTCCCAGATCCTCCCACCTCCTGGACAGCATCCATTTTACATTCATTGTGAAGCTGCATTCTTAGTGAGATGTCCAGGAGGTGGGAGGATCTGGGAGGGAGGGTCTGCTGCTGATTGGCTGGAATGTGTCTGCTGACTGTGAGGTACAGGGTCAAAGTTTACCACATATGTTCGCCGTCCGCGGCGAACCGTTCGGCGAACCATTCGGGACATCACTAATCCTGTTAAATGGGTTTAAAGAAAATACACACAATGCTCAGGAAAAATGAGTCGCACAATAGGGGAGATTTTAAAAAGGAAAATAAGAAACAATGGGGTTTATTTTCCAATGAGATATGATGAGTTCAATATCCATTTGCAAAACCATAGCCAAATTAGCCAAGTCAGAAAACAAAAAATCTCAGGAAAACTAGAAAACGTTAATACTAATAATAATATAAATAAATACACATATAATTAATTATTTATCGCTGTCAGTTTGGCTATGTTCCTCCTACATCATCTCATTTGGGACATTCCCTGCACCTTTAAATCCACCCCAGTCCATTCCACAAACCCAGCCTGGAAAGTAAAGTATAAAATCAACCGCTCATTGCACAGAAACCTTAGTGCCAGTTCATATGCTTGTGTGGGTGTAATTTGGCATATTGTAAACTTCTTTCAATCTGCCCAGACAAAATACAAAATGTATCAGCTGAAACCTTATGTGGTTGATAAAAAGCAGATTGCATGGATCTCCACCCAACTTCCCCCAGCTTTCTTAGATGGAAAATGGTAACTGATAATTCCAATACCAGTGTTGATTACCATTTCTTTTAAAAATGCACTATAGAATAAAAATAAATAAAATTTAAAAAAATAAATAAAAACCTGTATAAGAATAAAAAAAATAAAAAAATAAAAACCTCAAATACGACATGCCTACATTAGCAGCGAAATCAGCATGAATTTGTCTTAAAATATTTGCATTAGCCTGGCATAAGATTTCCTGCAGACCTGCTTTGACATTCAAATAGGTAGAAGATCAAAGTCCAAAATTAATGTTTTGCAACTCACCTCAATTGTTGGAGGATCTTTTCTTTTACCTCTGATCCAGGCTGTAAACAAAGAGAAAAATAAAAATAAAATTTAAAGTGTTGCAAAGACATGTACCAGAAAGCAGTTTGAGGTGCATGTGTCTTTCAGCATAAACACTGTAATTCTCTGAAGATTTCATATTTTCCGCCTTATACAAATGGCACAATAATTAATTTTTAAAATATTTATAAAAATAAAAAAATAAAAATGTTTATCCCAGTCTGGAAAATTCCCCAAAGCCTCTAGAAACCTTCTCTAATAGCTCCTATTACCTGATTGTTATTTACTCATGTGCTTTCAGAGACCAAGAGAGCTTGATAGGAGAGGATAAATCACATAAGAAGAATGAGCCAATTTCTGCACAGTATCTGGATAATTTCCAAAACTATTTTTTTTAACCATGTTAAAGGATTCAGGTTTTTTTTCCAGGAAGAATATAATGAGCTAACTTCATTTCAAATGGTTGCGCTTTGGCAAAGATTGTACCACTAGAAGTGGACTAACGGAGCTATAATCATACCTTGTCTATTTTATTCTAAATATCGCAATTTAGATTTTAATTTGCTATAATCTGTAGTTTAATGAATAAACTCATGTGATGCATCGGTGATACAATTAAAATTTAGGCTTCGAGCAAGTGCTTTTTGTAACTCCTGGCTGTGGCGGGACTTACCTTATCCGGGGGCTGGCCTGGGGTCCTCATCTCGAGCCGCATGTGGCTCAAGCACTCCTGCCTCCACACAAGCCGCGTGTGGCTAAATCCCATCTTCTGAGCAGGCCGCATGCACTGACCGCAGTGAGCGGTCACGCGGCCCGCCTGGCACTAGGAGGGCGGCTCGAGTCACAAGCGCGCTCTTAAAGGGGCAGTGGGAGTGAAAAGTGGATCCAGGCTCCCATTTGCCCACGTAATTCCAGCACCCACACACACACACACACGTTTTGGTGGTGTAGGCATGACGTGGGCGAATCAAATGTTAGTTAAAGGATATTTAAACTTCCCTAGCCCTATCGTGGTTTCTGTTTTTAGTACCCTTTAGTACGTCCTTGATATATTGTGTTTGTTCTGGTATTGACCTTGGCTTTGTTCCCGAGTTTATCTTTAACCCTTTCCTGTCTTGTTTGCCCGTCTAATTACCGTGTACCTGACTCTGGCAAGTTCTTGTTTTCGCTGTCTCTCCGTTACCCTGACCTCAGCTTGTCTCTGATTACTCTTTATCTCTGTCTGACGTTTAGTCCGGCCATTCTAAGGCCCGGTAATACATTAAATGCTAGTCTTGTCCCTTGCTATCCTAAACTCTGCGTGTTGCGGTATCACACTGTGACACTGGTTTAGAATCCAGCGTTGGATCCCATACGGTTTCTTTTTTTTTTTTTTTTTATAATAAATTTTTATTAGAGATTTTTCACTATATCATAATTAATAGACAAATAACAATACAAAGAAGTATTCGGTTAATATGATAAAGACAAGCATTTGATACAAAACCTTCTTATTTATACAAGATAAATCGAATACACACAGAGACTAAACCAAGACAACAGAAATAAACCACCACCTATACAGAGCAGAAGGAATTTCCTAATAATATTTCAAAGCCTAATGGATACAGAGCTTATTACCGTATAACGGTACAAAAAAAGTACAAAGAAAAAGGGACCAGATTGAGACCATAGTTATTATTATATATTTTTATGTGGTTGGGAGGAAATTAAAAAAACAAAAACAAAAAAAAAAACACTGAACCAAAAATATATTACAATTGAATATTGGAAAGTTTTTGAAGCCAGTTGGAGTACCATACACTTTAAAAAAAACAAACAAAAAAAACCAGTAGTATTGGTTATAATCTCTTTTTCCATTGTTAATTGAAATATAATTTGGTCAATCAAACAGGATTTCTGAAATAAATTAGAGGTCTTCCATTGTCTGGCAATAATGATTTTGACTGCAACAAAGCAGTGAATAGCATAACAGATTTATTTATGCGACTTTAATTGCCAATTCAAGTGTAAAAGAAATGGGTACCCAATGATCAGCATAGCTCCATCATATTATCAGACCCCAGGAAACTACCCCCAATAAATTAGTGATTCCCTGTAATACCGGGAAGAGTGTAATTAAGTTTAAAGCAGAATTCATTTTGTTATATTTTACAGAACCAGTGAAATGCCAAGTACATCTATAAATGCTATATTAATAAATGGTAAATATATTTATGGTACCTACTTCCGATAAGTGTTTGAAGTACCAAAATATGGCAAAAAAAACCAAACAATCTACTGAAGTACTAAGTGCTCCTTGCAAAGTCGCTGGCATAGATTTGTACACTTGGAAGAAAATGTTGAAGCTACCAATTTAACCTACTGTTGTGCCTTTCACGGGAATAACACTGTTCTCACTAAGCAAAATAACCAAATGGTGTAAGACCAACCATTAAATGTGTGGGCATACCACTGTCTGAAGATCAGAAGCAGGATGTGGGTGTTAACAGGGTTTGGTGACCCAAATACAAATTGTTGCACTTCAGATTGCTTCCTACAGCATTATAATTAAACTCTATCCCTCTACCAACAAGCTATCCAGAGCTCTCTCACTAGCATAACCATAGTGGAAAGAAATATGTTAACTCTAAACGCTGCTTGCCACAGGATCTAATTGTATATAAAAATACTATTTTACAAAATCTGCACAGACATTTCAAGAAGGGCTAAATTTTACATTTAAAAGAGGTGAATGTAAAATATACTTACAAAATGTATAATATATTACACCCACTTATTCTATCTTTTCTATTTGTATCCTGCTTTTTCTGGGTTGATGTATTTTCTCCAATTTTTGTTTCTTTTGATCTGTGTTTTCCCATGTCTGTGTATCACAGAGCTCCACAGCAGTAAGACTCTTGCTTATGTCACACATCAACTATCCCTAATTAGAGAGCCAGTCAATAAAACAACAGTTAAACAACAGAGAATTTTAAATATGCCCCAGGGAAACGGTAATATGTTCATAAATCACACGACCACTGTGTTTAAGAGCTTGAATCATTAAAGGGACACTATAGTCACCAGAACAACTACAGCTTAATGTAGTTGTTCTGATGAGTATAATCACTGCCTTCAGGCATTTTCATGCAAACCCTGACTTTTCAGAGAAAATGCAGTGTTTACATTGCCACCTAGAAACCCCTCCAAATGGCCATTCCTCAGATGGCCACTGGAGATGCTACCTGGGGCAGTGCTGCATACTAGGCAGCACTGACTTTCAGTGTCTTCACGGGGACCCTGAATTTTCCTCATAGAGATACACTGCTTCAATGCATCTCTATGAGGAGTTGCTGACTGACTAAAACGGCATTTGGCCCCGGGTCCAGCCCCAACCCCATCCCGCCTCTATTCAGATTTCAGCCAATTTAATGCTTAATTATGATTATGTCACCGAGGGGGAGCCAGCTTCAGCAGACCCGAGCAGTGCTGGAAATAAGGTCAGTTTTCACCTTTTCTAAGGGGGATAAGGAGGGGCAAGCCACATTAATGCTGGATTAAACACTATAGGGTCAGGAATACATGTTTAAATATTTGTGACAAGACTTGTTAACCCATCACCCTACTCGTCTAGCCCATGCTCATGTCTCAACACAAGATACCCCGCAATGCAGGAAGATTTCAGTGGGATGGGTACACTGAGGCCACTACACGAATGATGTGATGTCACATCATATATAGGATTCGTGTGAGTGACATTTAAGAACATTGAAATGAGAAAGACAAGTAATTGGTAGGGAGAAAGATATAGAGGAGAAATAGAGAGAAAAAAAGGAAGAAGGGGAGGAGAAGGGCAAGTGAGGGAGTGAAGAAGAATGGGCCAACAGAAAACCTACTACAGCATTATAAAGGCATTGTGAATGCACACTACTCTTACAAGCCCATAATAGTGATTGGTGTCCCCAGACTTCATCATGTTTGTTTAAATGTCCTTTCAGTGCAGCTGAACGCTCTTCAACCTGGCTGATCTCCACTCGACTCTACTCTGAGTCATGGGTCACGTCGCAGCCAGAAGGCAAGGAACAAGGATGTTGCTGCTGTCAGCAAATATTTTGATAGTGTTTTCGTATATTTTGTACAAGCTGCCACTGCTAAATTCATCCAAACCATTAGAAATGTGGGACTGTCACGATAAAGTAAACCCCAACACACAGTGTGTAACCCCACACCTAAAAGAGAACATATTACCAAACCGTAGCATGGTCGGGCTTAACGTTGTATAGAAATAAGGTAGTCAAAGGATAGCCAAAAATATAAAGACGCCAGAAATTCGGAGAGCGATAAAGGAATAGCCGAGTCAGGATACCAAAGAGCAGAAATGTAAAAGTACAAGCCGAGTCAAAAACCAGAGAATAAATACTGACAAACAGAAGCACTATAGGGAACAATTAATTAAACCACAATAGGGCATTGTACCAGGCAAAAGAAGACATTTATATGGAAACATTTTCTGCTTTAGGAACATGCCCCAAAACATTGTGTCATTGATGTTATTAAGTCGACGCATACACATCGCGTCATAAAAATGGATGTGTTGCAGCGTCCGGCATCAGACATGCCGTGCACCTTGAGACAGGAGTTGGCTGCAGGAAACCTTTCACGTGGGTGCCCGGGAGCGAGGTAAGTTATCGTGACAGGGACACACCATGCCATAATCTCCTCATGAAATCTAGTGAGCATTGGAAGAAAGTTGAGCCTATAAAGGTGTTTTGTTTTGCATCCCTAAATATTTTAAATCATCCCGGCACCATCTAAATCTAAACGCTGTTGGGGAAAGTAAGGTTCAGAGCCTCAGACTTGTCTAGATTGAGTTTAAAGTTGCTTATCTCACCATAAATGTGAAACTTCTGTAAAATGTTGGGGAGAGTTATAGTTAGTTGTTCCATGTAAAATAGTAAGTCATTCACATATGCAGAGTAGAATAAGCTTGGAGGAACACTGGTTGTTACCAAAAAAGGAGATTTATTGATTCAAAGCTCTTTGGTTCATCCAAACCCACAACAACTGAACTTGGGGGCTTGTCTCTTGAAAAGGAGAGACTCCTACAACTAGGTTTGTCAGAAGCTGTCACCAATACGCTCCTAAAATCCAGGAAGACATCCACCTCGGATTTTTATCATCAAGTGTGGGAGACTTTCAAATCCTGGGCAACTAATAAGTAGATGGAATTCCTTAATCCTTCTCATTATCATATATTGGAATTTCTTCAAACTGGTCTTGAAAAAGGACTAAATGCAAGTACATGACTCCGACCTTGATGGCTTTATGTAATACCTCTTGGGCATGTGATCATTTAATAACTATATTTTAAGACTGCTTTAGGTATTAGACTGCCTTAAATAAATTAGTGTCCTCCATGGAACCTTGTCTGAAGTGTATTACAAATTTATTTTGCTCCATTAGATGATCTAAACCTGTCCATGCTAACATATAAGACCTTATTTCTCGTTACTATTACGTCTGCCAGACAGATAACTGAGATCCAGTATTTTCAAGTTATTAAACTTATACTATGGTATCCCACAACAGAGTGTTCTTAAGACCAAATCAGGAGTTCTTACCTAAAGTTGTCTCAAATTACCACCTGACTTAAGTGGTTCTGACCTCCTTCTATCCCAATGCTTCAAGAAAAAAAGAAGCTAAATTACATCAACTGGGTGTTAGAGAATGCATTATAAAATATCTGTTGGTATCTCAGACCTTCTGAAAATCCAGTCAATTATTAATTCTTCCATATGGATTTAGAAAGGGATAAGCAGCTTCAGTATCAGTATACAAAAGGGATTCGATTTGCAATGTTACTCTGAAGGCATACCTCAGAAATCCATTTCCTCCAGATAAGATTAAAACCCATTCGTCCAGAGCTTTGGTAAAATCATGGGCTAGTTGGGCAAAGATTCCTTCTAACAAATCTGTAGGGCAGCCACTTGGTCATCTCTAATGACCTTCATGAAACAACACAAGCTGGGTGTAGCATCTTCTTATACCTCGTCAGAGGCGTCTTGTCATCAGTGTCTTCTGTATAATAAAATTTGTGTGTTCTGGCATTACCAAGTCTTCAGTTTAATGTATTGTTTCAACCCTTCATTAGCTTGGTTATTGTCATGATTAGCCAGGAATAAGGAATCTTTATACCATACTTACCGTACTTTTCTTTTCCTGGCTTTCTATCATGTGCAGCATGAGCGCCGATACAGACACAAGATGGAAGTTGTGTCAAGATACCAGAAGGGATTTCTGAATTCCACTGTGGAACGCATCTCCTAATCAACAGCACATATTTAACGAATGGTACTGGAAACCCAACAAATATCCCTGAGGAAGTCCCAATGGATGGAACGCTATTTTCACTATTGTTGTTTTATTCTAAAACAGTTCTACAGAGATACCTCAGTAAGGAGGAGAGTTTTCTCCTCACATTCCCTCCCTCCCCCACCCCCTCATCATGTTTGCTATAACTGTATTACGCTGTGCATAGTTTATGTTCTTTTTCAGATATTACCATTTGGTCTAGATATTGTATAGTACCTTACCCACCATCCTGTTTTACAGTTTGTATTGTATGTTTATATTTCTTTCACACATTACATTTTTGGGTGTTATTTTTATGTACTGGGAACTCTTCAAATTTGTATGTATTGTTTCTAGGTTGTTGGTGTATTGAGGGAACACTTTTAGGAGGTTTTCATTTTTTTCACATATTGTTGCATATAGTGGTTATTGTTAGCTTGGTTTCACATAAAGCCATTCTGGTCTGGTCTAACTAGGGAAGGCACAACTTCCAGTAAGCGACACGCTTTAATGATCTTGATATCACTATATATATATATATACATACATATATATATATATATACACACACACATGTACCAAGAGCATGCTTCTTCGTCTTTGCTTCTTTGGGTAGCACAATAACATATGACGCTGCTAGGGAGTCTCTTCTGAACACCCCCGCTGAAGTAGGGAGTTAAAAGAGGCCAGGATACGTGATTGTAAGATTTTACCAACCACTTTATAGTATTTTACTAAAAACCTGTCCGGTCCTGGGGCTCTTCCCATCTTAGAGGACTTGATTGCTGCGAGAACTTCATCTATAGTGATATCGGCTTCCAACTTAGAATCCATTGGTGTTTGTAGACGGTTGTGCACGTATTTCGCAAGGTAATTACCATTCTCGCTTCACTTTACTGTCTACAGTACAAACCACTGTCTGGAAACCTATTTATAAGTAGGACTATACATAGGATACAAGGTCACTGATTTAGACTGGAAGAAAGGAGATTTAGTCTAAGGATAAGAAGGATGTGGAATTCTTTGCCCGAAGAGATGGTTTTATCACAGTCTGTACAGATGTTTAAACCGTAACTAGATCAATTATTGTAAAAACAGAAAATATTTGGGGATATACGGTAAATTTGAATATGTTGGGGAATAGCTTCTTAATCCGAGGAGAGATTAGACTGCCATTTTGGGGTCTCAAAGGATTTTCTTACTAGTTTGTTACAGAATTGGAAAGAGCTTTTTTTCAGCCTATATAACTATTGACAAAAAATGACCAGGCTAAACTGCCACAAGGACACATTTCCAACAACAAAAACATAAAATGGCACTTAATTCTTTTATTTGCATCATACGCCATACTGACAGGCTGGTATATGATGCAATATACATTTACTCACAGAATGCTGCGAGGGCATTCTCATTTATATAGCACTTATTGTAGATGCCCAAACAAGCATGAATTCTCCAGTGGCATCATCTAGACGTGCTACAGTATGTATGTTTTAAAGTACCTTCTGTTGCATTCCTCAGCCCAGACAGAATATATAAGTTCTAGTTTCAAATCCCTTAAGAATGAGAATCTTCTAAAAGCAAGGAATATTTTCATTATCACTCCTAACCAATCAGAGCAGTAACGGATTGGTCCAGTTTTTCCAGAGTCAACACTAAATTGGTAAAGCGCAAGATAGAAAACCAACTCTATAATTGATCCCTCTTCGTACAAATCAAACATCAATGCATTCGGTCTGTAACAATGCCAGGTAGGAGAGAGTTCACTATGTATCGTAGAAAGCATAACCTTTACGACAAAGAGCAACCGGGTCATAAATTGGTATCACAAAGGCCAATGCTTATGAGTAAAAATGAATCTCTTAGTTTGTCAGTCTGATTAATGATGGCTACATGGAATTTTTTTTTAAACCCTGTTACATGCATGGGTTGTAAAACAATTGGAAATAAATGATTGTGTTTTCAAATGTCACAGATGCTTTCACATGCTTGATGCATTAGCAATAGAGTTTAATTGTTTCAATTCTGAAAGAGCTTAGCATTTGGAGAAAAAAAAGAGGAACACTTTCAATTCACAATCTCAAAGATGGCACTTAGGCAACAGGGAAAGCACGTGAGGAGTAGAGCAATCCAAAAATGTCATCACACGGAAAATAATTAGAGAAAATACACTAGATTACACACAGAATTTGTCTAAAAATATTCCCCAGGTGGAAATATCTATATATATCTATATACATATATCCCTTTCGGTGGGCCTCATCTGGTTAACTTTCTCCTCCAACCCTGCATCCCAGAGCTCTCTCTTGTTACATGACGAGGTGTTACTGTCCCCAAAGTTGTTGTCTTTTTTCACCCCACTTAAAGGGGCTTGGTCACTTTCCCCCACCTCCAAAATGAGTATTTTATAAAGATCAAAACTACTAAATACTCCCATTGATTGTATTGAAATGTAACTACATGATTTTGCTATTCCATGACGAAAAGTCATGATTTTATTAATGACACGTAAGGGAGTATTGCATATCCCTTTCTTTACTGTCCACCAATAGCAGCAAAGAATACAAACCAGTAAGAAAAAATGGCATACATAGGGATCAGGGCCGCCATCAGGGCATGACAACCATAACGGTTGTCATGGGCCTGGCGGTCCTGGGGGCCCGGACTGCTCTGGGAGTCCCGGGCCCCACATTCCATTTGTGCACATATAGATAGCGATTATCGCTATCTATATGTTCACCTCGGGCCCTGGCTACCTGTAGAATGTAGACGGGGACCAGCCAGCACATCTTAACTCTCCAGCTGCTCCTGCCTGTAAGTCTTGTGAGCTCCGTGGCCGGCAGAGCGTTGTCACAGGTTACCATGGCAACGCTCTGCGCGGCAAACAGGCACAGCTCGCAAGACTTACAGGCAGGAGCTGCTGGAAAGTTAAGATGTGCTGGCTGGTCCCCGTCTACATTGTACAGCGGCTGGCTCCCTCCACTATACCACCGGACCACCAGGGATGCAATCTCCCCCCCTCCCTGGCCAGGTAAGAAGCAGGGAGGGGGGAATAAAATGTAAATGCCACCAAAAAGGCTCCCCTCCCACCCCCCAATGCAGCCCCCTATTTTACATACAGCCCCCACATTTACGTACACTAAAACCACAACACAAACACACACTGCATTCACCATACACACACTAAAACCACAACACACACACACTGCATTCACCATACACACACTAAAACCACACAACACAAACACTGCATTCACCACACACACACTAAAACCACAACACACACACACTGCATTCACCATACACACACTAAAATCACAACACACAAACACTGCATTCACCATACACACACTAAAATCACAACACAAACAAACACTGCATTCACCATATACACACTAAAACCACAACACACACACTGCATTCACCATACACACTAAAACCAAAACACACTGCATACACACACTAAAACCACAACACAAACACACACTGCATACACACACTAAAACCACAACACACACACTGCATTCACCATACAAACACTAAAACCACAACACAAACACACACTGCATACACACACTAAAACTACAACACACACATTGCATTCACCATACACACACTAAAACCACAACACAAACTCACACTGCATTCACCATACACACACTAAAACCATATCACAAACTCACACTGCATTCACCATACACACACTAAAACCACAACACAAACACACACTGCATACACCATACACACACTAAAACCACAACACAAACACACACTGCATTCACCAAACACTAAAACCACAACACAAACACACACTGCATTCACCATACACACACTAAAACCACAACACAAACACACACTGCATATACCATACACACACTAAAACCACAACACACACACTACATTCACCATATACACACTAAAACCACAACACACACACTACATTCACCATACACACACTAAAACCACAACACACACACTGCATTCACCATACACACACTAAAACTACAACACACACACTGCATTCACCATACACACACTAAAACTACAACACACACACTGCATTCACCATACACACACTAAAACCACAACACACACACTGCATTCACCATACACACACTAAAACTACAACACACACACTGCATTTATCATACACACACTAAAACTACAACACACACACTGCATTCATCATACACACACTAAAACCACAACACAAACATGCACTGCATTCACCATACACACACTAAAACCACAACACACACTGCATTCACCATATACACACTAAAACCACAACACACACTACATTCACCATACACACACTAAAACCACAACACACACACTACATTCACCATACACACACTAAAACCACAACACACACACTGCATTCACCATACACACACTAAAACTACAACACACACACTGCATTCACCATACACACACTAAAACTATAACACACACACTGCATTTATCATACACACACTAAAACTACAACACACACACTGCATTCATCATACATACACTAAAACCACAACACAAACATGCACTGCATTCACCATACACACACTAAAACCACAACACAAACATGCACTGCATTCACCATACACACACTAAAACCACAACACAAACACGCACTGCATTCACCAAACACTAAAACCACAACACAAACACACACTGCATTCACCAAACACTAAAACCACAACACAAACACACACTGCATTCACCATACACACACTAAAACCACAACACAAACACGCACTGCATTCACCATACACACACTAAAACCACAACACAAACACACACTGCATTAACCATACGCGCACTAAAACTACAATACAAACACACACTGCATTCACTATGCACACACTAAAACCACAACACACACACTAAAACCACAACACAAACACACACTAAAGCCACAACACAAACACACACTAAAGCCACAACACAAACACTCTGCATTAACTACACAAACACACACTTTATCTAAAACACAGAAAACTACATTCATTATACAAATGTGCAATCTGTATCCATTTTACACACCACACAGGCCATCCTTGTGACACCGGGTCTGCATATGATGCTCCCTCTTCAAGATGTGCAATCTTCAACCGCTGGAGAGCTTGATAGTGGAGGGGAGCCGGGAACACCGCCTAGACTGTCAATGCCAACAGTCAGATAAGTCTTGCCAAGTGACACATGGTGAGATGTGGTCAGGTAAGTGACCTGCGAAGTTCCTTGTGGATTGTCCGAACCTTCAACGCAGGTAGGCTAAAGGAGTCCTCCTCAGAGTTCACAAGAAAGCCCAAGAATTCCATGCGTCTGGATGGTGTCAGGCAAGATTTTTCCCAGGTGATGAGAAAACCTATAATATCGTCCAGATAAATAAGGCAAACAGCAGTGGAGCTAGGCCACAGCTGGACGTGGCAGCTTTGTGAAGCACCAAGGCACCAAAGAGAGACCAAACGGAAGACAGGTGAAGCGCCATATGCGTTCCTCCCAGCGGACACATAGGAGGTCCCTGGAAGTCCCGTGCACGGCAGGTACGCGTCTTTCAGGTCTAACTTCGTCAGCCAATCCCTGTGCAGGAGTAAATCCCTAGGAAGATGGATGTCCTCCATCCTGAAATCCCGGTAGCATACTCTGGAATTGAGCAGGCGCAGGTTGATAACCGGGTGCATTTGACCACCACCTTTTTTTTTACCAGGAAGATATTGCTGATGACCCCTGGCAGACCTAGAGGAGCCAACTCTATGGCCTCTTTTGCACGTAAGGCTGACAAATCCTCGATCAACCTGCGATCCGAAGGGGAAAAAACAGATTGGTCGAGGGGTATGGATGTCACAAGGTGTCCTCTCTAGTTCTATGTGAAACCCCCTCACTGTGTCCAGAACCCATGTGTCTGATGTGATAGACGCACATGCTGAAAAAATAAAAAAATTAAAAAGACGGAGTCTGCTCCCTACACAAACAGGAGAAGAAACATATGGAAGAGTCAAGATTACCGTAGGGTCGTCTGCCACCTGAACCACCTCTTAATCCCCTTGACCGCCATGGTCGACCACGGGATTGGAAGAAGGGAGAACAGGTCTTTGCCTCATGGAAGTTGGGGCGCTGATTGAAGGAGCCTCTTCCCGAGCCGTGGGAATAGAAGTAACTGTGGCTGGCCAGACGGCCCCTGGATCTGCCGTCCCTGGTGGCAGTAAATTACCCCAACGAAATGGCCAAGGTCCTTAATAAAGGAGTCACCAAACAGGAGGCCTTGGGCATCCTTGCCAGCCTCAGTGAGGGCGAGATTGGCCAGTTTTGGCTCTATCCTAAACAGGATGGCTTTACGTCGCTCCATAGATAGAGAAGCATTGACGCTGCCCGCAATACAGATGGCCCGTTGGACCCAACCATGGAGTTTGTCCAGGTCAACTAGACTGTTATCAGCCCTGGAATCCTCAACTAGATCAAAAAGGGGCCCAAAAATGTCTAGGTGTTTATCATGGCAAGACCTGAGTGCAGAGTCCAGGCCTTTACGTGGGTTCCAACCCATTTTTGATAAGAATTGTGTAATTTTGGGGTCCACTTCCGGGGTTTCACACATTGTTAGGCACCATCGGTCTAGGGCACTCAGCTCTGAGCTTATTACTTGCCGCCTTGCTAAGGTGGCGCCGTACCCAATTTTCTTCTCGGCCGACCCCGGGTGGTGATGGTCATCTGGGTCGAAAAATGGCTCACCCAGCGGGTCCATGAGGGCAGTCGCAGGAGGATCAGATCCAGAATCGCCTCCAGTCATTCCCGCCGTAGCGGAGGTAAGGAGATGAAGACCCAAGTCCTCTTTATCATTCTCTGAGTCACTATTGGACTCCAACCCAGCGTCCTCAATAGACCCGAATGCTGAGTCGGAGTCACTCTTATTCTGTGCTCTCGCACATTTCCACCGCCGCGCCCATTCTGCCTGGCACGAAATGGCTATTTTGCGTGGATTTGACTAGCTTTCAGGGGCGCCCTGAGATACGCCAATCATATTGTTTCTGGAAGCAGATGGAGAGATATGACTAAATTTATGGCTAGCCTTTCTTGGTGCAGTCCCAAGGGAGTCCCACTCATGACGAGGGGTGGGCGTCAAGGGATCCGTGGTCCCCGTGCCCAAGGGGAGCGTCATTAATGCTTGGAAAAATCGTTTGGGACAAGGCCGAGGACACAATGCCCATCGCAGCCATAATGGCATTGGTCACAGACCTCTAAAACGCCAATGACTGTGTGTCCACCCCACAGGGATCGGGGTCCCCTGCCGAGGGGGGAGGAGCTAGCCGCAGATGGGCCTCACCCAATAGTAGTGGGGTGTCCAACTCTCCAGGGGTAGGACACAGTATCCTCCATAGTCCTACTCCCTACTTTGTCTTTGTATGTCTTTTGACTGCGTTAGAATTTTCATTTTATAACAAGACACCTCCATATTGCATATCCCTTTCTTTACTAGCACCTTGGGCTTAGGCATGTCTAAACTGATCAAAGAACCACAAAATATACTGACACAGAAAAGTTAACTCAATAGGAATGCTGGAAGGGGAAAATGAATAAAACAGTGAGGGTTAGTCACCCAAACCAGCACACCAGGAGGGACAGAATGGAGCTTACCAGGGCCCAGACCAGCAGCAAGAGACACAAGGCAGAAGGAGGAAGGTACCAACAGAAAACCAGAAGGAAAGCCATTAAAATTGTGAGAGAGTGGTGAAAATTCACGATGAGAAAAATTCCCGAATGGAAAAAATACGTATTGCGACCAAGGCACGTTCGGGAGTCGAATGTTACTATGAGAAATCAGCGAAAGCTGCTGAACGAACGAATGGTCGGATACGAAGGAGCCCGCAAACAACCTTCCATGGCCCAAATAACAATGAGCAAAGCAGGCGAACAGGTGTTCGCGTGCGAACCCCCTGAACGTCAGATACCACAATGGTATGAATAGTGCCGAACAGGGTCAAGAAACACTACAAAAAGGGCGCCAAAAAGGCCCCGGGACCCGGTACAGCAGGCAGGGGAGACAGGAACGGCAAGACCCAAGCACCCCCACAAGCAAAGTCCTAGACCAAGAAGTAGAAAGAAATAGAAAAGGGAGGAGGAAGAAAAAAAACCCAGCTGGTCTGGGACCCTGAGCACAGAACCAAGTAAATACACAATAAACAGGTACACAAACTGCCTTTACAAGGTAAACCCAAAGGTTACGTTAATACTAAAATCCCCAGTCAAATAATCACAAGTACACAAAATTAGTACAAACAAAGTCTCAAGAGACAAAAAAAAAAAAAAAAATGGTACTTAACCGACTGTGGTTCAGCAAAGAAAGAGGAAATGTGTAGGGAGGTGCTGACTACTATACTGGGACTTGGTATGGGAGTGACTTATTACTATGTATGCCATTTTTTCTTACTGTTTTGTATTCTTTGCTGCTATTGGTGGACAGTAAAGAAAGGAATATGCAATATGAGCCCCCGTGTCTTGTCTTGTTAAAAAATGAAAATTCTAACAGTCAAAAGACATACAAAGACAAAGTAGGGAGTAGGACTACTATACGGTAGGGAATACGGCATTGTTTATGGAGGATACTGCGGTCTCACAGGATCCGTCATAGACCTCAAGTTGTTCTCTAGCAAATGTGCAAGAGTATAACACAAACGTGGGCTCCTAGCAGATGAAGAGGACTGGCAGGGAGACCATAGTGGTGGACATAAAGAACATGTTCAAGAAAATAATACTCACCTTCTCCTGCACCCAGCTTATTAGTCACCGTTGGGGGAATTTGCAAAATATGCAAAACCCTAGACGGTGACAGTGCGACTTTAAGATGTTCTAGTTTCCTTTTCAACACTACAAGAGAGCAGTTTGTAGCGGTGTTCTCCAGGTTAATTCCAGTTTAGGGAATATATGGTCAGGCTATAGTAATACAGTTAGTGGGACCTTACAATGTAGGATTTCTAAAAATAATACATATACTATCTATTACTATGGAGTATTTGTGCATAGAACATTTGTATTCTTAAAGTTGTACTGTTCCTCTTTCAGGACCACCACCATCTAGTGCAAGAAAAATAATGATTTACTTACTTTGTTCCAGCGCTGAGGCTCACTCAGCACTGGTCACCTCCCATCCCCCAGCGCCATCACGGAGGAGGCATGGCCTCTTACAGCGTGGTCTAATTCAATGCTCCTCATAGAAAAGCATTGGGGACCTAATGCAAGATGATTGAAACTATCCCAATCCCAAACTAGCTGTCTGGGAGACAGCCACTAGAGGCAGTCTTAACCCTGCAATATAAACATTGCAGTTTCTCTAAAAACTGCAATGATTCACATAATGGAGTTAAGGACACAGGGACACTGATGCCAGACACTTCAATGAGACCTATGGTGTCTCTTTAAAAGGTACAGCGTCCCTTGTAACTGGGAATGCTTCTCAAAACAGTATTGCACCCAGCATTGTAGCAATAATGTGAATTCAACCTTACATTTTAGATTATAGATCTGGTCTTCTTTCTCAAGGGCATGTGCCATTATGTTCTTTAGTGTAAATTCTTGGTTTCCCACTGTTCTGGACAATATGTGCAAGCTGTCTATGGCATACAGATTACCTCTATGGCACAGTGATTTATCTCCAATGGCTTCTTAAGAAGACCATACATCCTTCTAATGGGACAATACTTCTTCAAACAAAATCACATATCAGGTGTGTCACACGTACCAGATGGCACATAAATTAACCAGCATTGATAATTATTTTTTCCCCCAGAGTATTTGTCTTACTTAGACAGAAATTTCTACGGATGATCCAAATTTAAAATGAAAACAGTTTAGAAATATAATGATTAATTAAAGCAACATGTTCTATACGGAGAACATGGGTTTTGATATCACTCGAGATGATTTAGAGAGATCGATCCACAAGAAAACACGTTTCCTTTAAAATGTCAATGCACAGAATGAGAGATAAGCATAGCGATGATGCATACAAAATAGCAAATAGTAATGCAACTACATTTCCTGTCTATGTGCTGAACAATCAGCTCTAGACACTTAGAAAACCATTGCACACAGCAGCCATATCTATGTTTATATTTCTTTTACCCTTGATCGCTGTAACATTAAATAAATAAATAAATGTTACATTTACGGAGGTGCTTTCGGTGCTAGGAGACTATAGGGGCAGTACTTATTGGTTTTCAAGTGGTTTGAGAAAAAGTAAATAGAGAACAAGATGTACTCTAAGCCCATCCTCTCTGTATAGAAAGACATTACTTTCCCTTCCTCATTTGCAAGTTTGTTAGTGTTCCAAGGAGAAGTGGTAACCTTTAGGTATCGGGAATCATTCTGGTTTTGTTAAACCACTAAAAAACAGCTTGACAAAAACATGCCTCCCAACCATCCGAATTTCGGCTAGACAAACCTGAATGTGTAGCGTGAGCCACACTCAGGGTTCTAGGATCCTGCAGGGAGACCTGAAACAGAGCTCCCTGCATGACTTGCCCTCAATCGCGCCAGGCTGACCAGCCAGTAATTCGGGCTGACTGTGTTCCACTTCTCAGGACACCAATGCTGGGCATATGCAGTATAACCACAATAATAAGCTGTAGTCAACCAATAAGATCAATACCTATAAATAGCCAGTATAGCGCATGAGCACAGGGTAATACGACATCTGTAAACATGCAGAGGTTCTGTGATATATTTAATGCAGGAAAATAAATGGTTTTCAAGTGAAAAGAGGGGGGAATAATCAGAAACGTGATAGTAATTTATCAAAGTTGGTTGAATTGTTTACAAAAGAAAGGGAAGCTAAGTGGTCAGGAAGAGAGGATTGTTTGGGGGGTTGCTAGTGGAGGTATTTGATTCGAGCTTCCATAAGACACAGCAAACTGGTTATCACAATACTTATGAAACCTTAGAAGTTCCCAACAGTCCCAAATATGTCTGACTGTACAGGCAAATGTCTCTTCACAGCCTTTTACCAGTATTATCATCATGTTTTGTTAGGACCGGCTTTAATGAATGGAAAAAGGGATAGAGTCACAATGCCCAATCTTAAACTGGATACTTTGACCAGTATTGTGCACATGAGGTAAGGGGTCACATTTATAACACACAATAAAAATGAGTATTGGGAGTGAAGCCTATAATCAATGTAAGGTGTGATTCAATGCACAGAACACAGTGAAGTGAAGGTGATCCTATGGATTATATATTGTTAATTATCCCACTGATCACAATGTGTTCGGAAAACCCATTTACAACACTACTAGCTGGTCAGTGATTATTGAGTAAAGGAACACTCCAAGATCCATATTGACTATAGCTAGCAGAAAGTTGGCTGACTGTTTTAGAATGTGCCATTTCCCACCTCCCTGCAGCCACTTGTGTGCAAATTCCTGAAGTGCTGGGCCAGCTCATTAGCGGAAAGAGAAAGCTTCTAAAAACAGTTTGATTACTTACATTGGATGGGTGGCAGGACACTCTTGCCCACTTAAAACCCCTTTAGTGACTTACCTGAATCCAGCGCCGATGTCCACCGGCGCTGGGTCAGGCTCTGCCCTCGCTCCTCCCCCCGATGTCAGACGGTGGGGGAGACCTAATGCGCATGCGCAGCAATGGCTGCGCGCATGCATCAGACCTCCCCATAGGAAATAATTATTCAATTACTCATGCATAGCGTGAGGACGTCCAACGTCGTTTAAAACACTTTTCGTGTTCTAAAAACACGTAAGTCCCTCTAGTGGCTGTCTTCAAGACTGCAATAATTACTGCAATAATTACACTTGCAAGGTCAAGGGTGGTGAGAGTTGGCACCCAGACCACTCCAATGGGCAGAAGTGGTCTGGCTGCCTGACGTGTCCCTTTAAACCATGATCACTGGGCCAATGTTGTACTAATGGCATTTTTACCAATCAACAATGACGCCCTTTCACCAATATTACTGTCATATACAGTGGGACCTCAGTTTACAAACGCCTCGGGTAACAAATGAAAATCCTTTGAAAATAATGCCTCGTTTTACAAAAATTTTTCGCAATACAAATCAAGTTTCCTCAGGATGCATTGCACCTGGGAGGTTTATAGCACCGTCCCCTGCATGCTGGAGCCTGTGGGTAGCATGTGGCGTCGAGTGTGGAGGTGTTGAAGCGGCTTTTGCATCGAGTTCTGGAGCCATTTTGGAAATTGTTTGCAGTTGCTTTGGGACATTTTGGTGCATTTCTCAAGCTGTGGAAAGGTAGGGAGCTGAGCTTTGTCGTTTGCATGCCTTTTATTGTGTGTTCTGCACTGTGGGTTGGTTTCCATACCAGCTCCTTTTGACTTTTTTCTGACCACCACAACGGATTAATTGGTTTTCAAGGCATTCCTTTAGGAAACCGTGTTTCGGTTTACAAATTTTTCGCAATAAGAAACGTCCTGGAGAACGCATTAAATTCGTAAACCGAGGTCCCACTGTATATGCATTTCATTATAGCTGAGCTGTAGAGTCGATACACAAAACCTTCAACTGCGACTCAAACTCCTCAATTTATGGTATTTCTGACTGTGGCTCCTTACAATATATTACATACACTAGTGGCCAAAATTGTATAAAGCTTTTGGAAAATTTGTACTTCTAACGTTTGATTGTTCATAACGTCTGTCTTTTTTTAAATAAATGCCATAAAATTACATATCGCTAGAAGGATAATTTCATGCAGAACGTAGTGCAACAAACGTGTTAAATTATCTCTATCCTATCAAACGTTACAGCTAAACAATCAGAGAAAGCTAAAACAAATAATGCGGTTTATGGACTTGTTGGTCACATATTCCTTGATAACTTTGTAAGCTGTATAGTTTAGTAAGATGAACGGACAATGTTCACTGGTCACCTGGAGAGTGATGTCAAATAATAACTTTGCATGAAGAAGGTCACACTTATAAGGAAATCTAACCAAAGCAGGTATTTCAACACATCACCAGGGGTATCTGAGAAGACCAAGACTGTTAGACACAGATTCAAAGATTTAAATTCTAGAATTCCAAGGAAAAGAAAAACATTTCTATATTCCAAACAACAAAGGAAGATTAGAATGGGCTAAAACCCATGTTAATTAGACTTGGAAACAGAGGGACAGCATAATTTGGAGTGATGAGACCAGAATATCAATAGTTGGCAGTGATGGAATAAAGTATGCAAGAAAAAGAACAAATTGATAGGATTTGCTGCCTGAATGCATTACACCTACCACAAAGCATCTGGGTTGTAGGACACCACAGAGTTTGTGCGATTGATTGATTGATTGTAAATGGCAAAAAAATACATCCGGGACATACTTGAGCCAAAACTAAAGCCTTCGGCAAACGATCTTTTACAGGAAAAGGAAGCCTCTATAGTTCAGTAGGATTCAGCTCTTTTCATGTTGGTGCTGCGTGCAAAAAGTGGTTGCAGGAAAAATCATATCACACTTCTATAATGGCCAGGTACAAGACCATTGAAAGAAGCAATCAAATAATCTGGTTTCATATTATAACAACTGATGAAATAAAACACTTGGCTCACTCAATGACATTCCATGTTTGCTCCATTGTTGCAAAAGGTTTCCCAACTCTGGCATCAATTTAATTTGTTGGAATCAGCATCAGAAAGTATTCAAATGTTAGAATAATTAAATTTTAAAGACTTATCTACAAAGAGCCTGACAGGGGTAGGCAGGCTGTTCCAAAGGAAAGGAGCCGCCCGTGAGAAGTCTTGCAGGTGTGAATTTGGATATCTTGTTTTACGACACATAAGACTAAGAAGGGTGGATGTCCCTGTGCTATTTACGTAAATGTTGCCAACGATTGTGTCTTTTCATAGTAGTGGATATATGAGTACACTGTGGACGAACAGGGGTGGAAGTCCCATTCCCCACCTTCACCACTTCAGGCAGAGATCGAAAAGTTTCTAAGTATTGTACAAAGAGCTCTGTAGTAATGGTGTTTCTTAAACATAGTAGTCTTAATAATCAGTCTGAATAGTGATGATCCTTACAGTGCTGAGAAGGCCATTTGCCGCTCGCTTTGTGTCCTCACGGCTGCTAACGTGTAATAGCATAGACCAATAGAGGGGGACAGGGTTAGAAGTGCTCTCTGTGAGTGACCACTCTGTGATTTGAGTCCCAACAATGCTATGAGAAGTTTCAATAATCTTATGCTGTATGGCAACGGAATCAGAACGATGATCTTCCCTACATGCAGAGCAATTTTCAAGACTGCATGTGCAGGAATGAGTAAGTAGAGCAGAAATGGCTGACCACGCGTCTCTTACACTGGTTGGCCTTTAAAATGCTCTTTTTAAAATCAGGCGAGCCACACAAATGGTTAAATAATTAATTCATGCTCTTTGCCTCCTGCAATTTTCCTTAGAGATCCCCAGTTCTGTTTATGTCGAATATAAATCCACAGTTAGATTGAGCTACACCAGACAGTTGTAAGACTGGAAGTTAATCATGATCACGAATATTCTTCGCATTATTTTCGTAGTACAATTGTTCGGATGACAAATTAACTAAAATAAATTAGAGCTGGTTTGAATTTTGGCCTGCGCCATTAGGAGATTTACTATAAAACCTCACCATTTCTCAGTGTATGCAATGTTTAATTATACTCCGTAGTGGCAGCGTGTGACAGGCAAGGTACATTTTGCTTTATACAATAATGCTTATGTCCTTCGCAGTGCTCGCCGAGATAACTGGACATTTCATACCTTGAGACCCCGGTTTTCTTTCATCTGTGCTTATTTGCATTTTGATTAGCCTGCATGAGATTTTCATTGAACTTTAATACTTCTACTGGCACATAATACACTTTAATGAGCGTAAAAGTGAGCATGGAAATTAAAACTCCCATTAATCACTAAATGTTACAGGAAATAGGAAGGGTACGGGCGGGGGGGAATGATGATTGGAGAGGACTAGACCGTAAAAGGCTGAATGAAGCATGCACTCTCTAAATCTCTATAGGCATTGGCAATGACAGACATGTTTTCAGAAGACTGCTGGCAGAGGGAGGAGGAGGGAAATAAAATATTCCATCAGCATATACTGTAGGTGACCATTTAGCATGAAAATTATAGAACAGTAATTTGCAGAGTGCATCCACATTCTACACAGAGGGGAAAAAAGAAGAAGAAGAAGAAAAAAAAAAGCATTTTAAACTTGGCCAAGAACCATACAAGGCTTATTAGATTTGTTGGCATGTTTACAATGTATAATATTCACTAGGGCTGTCAAAAAAAAAAAGGTACAGAATAAAAAAAATTGAGTGCTACACCACCGCAATTTTATTAGCAATTAAAACCAATTTGGACTATGCAGCCACCATTTTATTGATCCATTTACGCGTGAGCATAATAGTCTGATTTCTATTGCATTAGAGAACATAAAATCCTTCTGTTTTGTAAAGTAACAATGAATGACGTTACCTAATGTAAAAAGAAATCCCTGCCCTATTCTATTGGATGCACTACTTGCATGCCCAAATGACTGATATATGAATCAAAGTTAATGGGACACTTCAAGCACAGCGAACCATCCCTCCATATGTTACGGTTCCTGTTATACTGAGAAGAGAAACAAATCTGCAGCTATAGGGTCATCCCCTCACTGACAGACATCACACAGGAGGACGTTGCATTCTCCTACCCATTCAAGATCTTGTATAAAAAATGTGGAGCGTCTATCACAAGCCTCCATCGGCATTAAAAGTCTCCCTCCCTTGTAATTTAAATAACGGCCTTAAAGTCTCAGGAGTGATGTTGTTTCTTCTTTAATTATTTGGGAGGGAAGGGTGGTGGTGAAGGGGGAGAGTCTCCTGTTTCGGGTCGTTGTTGGTACCATATTTTGTACGGCATCTAAAATCTCAATAAAATGTTAATTACAAAAAAAAACAAAAACAAATAGTGCCCACATACAAGATCATGTTTTCAGCTCCATTCACTAGGATTGTACATATACTGCTCCCCTTCGCCATCACCTACCATTTGTGTGTGAGGGTTACAAATTTAATAAAAACAGAAAAAGGACGTACAGTATGTGGAAAATGCCCAGAACAAAGGGGAGTACTAAATTATCATGATTCAGACCTGCTAGTATAACCAGATCACTGTAAAGGAAAAATAACAGAATCATAGTGCAGTAGGTGCCAAACGCCATAGGGGAATATATGAGGTGCATGAGGAATACAGCACACTCACAATAAAGGACCAGAATTAGTACTGTTCTCATTTAAAAATCTCCAAAATGCACTTCAGTGATACATGTCCCCGGCAGTCCTTCCATCCAATACATATTCAGACCAAGAAGAAACAGAGGATAATAGAGTATTAAAAACATGACAGTTATTAAAACAAAGCTAGTAAATGCTTACATTTAAGATTAAAGATCACTTTCCATCTGCTGGTCGTCAAAATGAAGCCGAGCAAAAATGCCTAGTAGATGGTTACTCCTAATTATTCGGGTGATGCAGACATTATGCATTTTGCTAAACCAGTCAGTTTCCTCAGATCTCAAAGAGTGCCACCATTTGTTGTTAAAAAGCCAATCTAAACTTATTGACAGTATCTTGGACCAATCAAATCCAAACAATTGGCAGACTTACAATTCACAAATGTATTCATACAAACAAACAAAACAAAAAACAAACAAAAAAAAAACACAAATACAAACTAACAAACCCAGCGATATCAATTTACATAATCCAGAAATGCTCCATTGTTGTAGTATGGAACATTGTATCTCTAACTGGGCAGCCAGTGATAGGCTGAGAATGTCAGTGATCTTGTTATACAGGAAAATCTGAATCCAAAGATTTTTTTAAGCGATCAGTAGAGGGGAGCTAAAGAATAATGCCCAATAGAGAATTATTCATTGTTTAAAAAAATAAATAAAAAGGAGGGGGGAGGGGGGTGTAACCCTTTAATGATGACAGATAAGAAGAGTTTAATTAAAAATGAGCAAATTAATATCTAGAACTAGAAGGCTAGTGAGCAGACCTCGGTGTATATCAATTTCTTTTAAAGTGACAGTATCTCTTGCATTGCCTGCTCTATGTATATATTTGAGATGGATGAAGACTCATTCAAACTATGAATATTACATAGTATAAAATTAATGGAATACAGAATTAAATACGATTCTGTAGGTATAAATAAAAATAAAAAAATAAAAAAAATATATATATATACACAAACACACACACATAAACCTATACGTACATAAAAATACTGATCTATATTATCTACTTAAAGTAACACTCTTTCCTTTGGATGCATTGGGGGAGGGGGGTCTAGTGTGCATGTGTAGCAATCTTCGCTTGATCCCATAAAAATATCCGTATTGCATATATCATTCTGTGAGTTAGGTGCTGTGGCTATATATTTCTTTTTCTGAATTAGTTCATCTCTATGAGGGAAGTTCAGTGTCTCCATGCAGAGGGTGGAGACCCTGAATGTCAGTAATGCACACTGTGCAGCACTGTCCCAGGGAGCACCTCTAGTAGCCACCTGAGGAGAGGCCAGTGGAGGTATCCCTAGGCTGTAATGTAAACGTTGCATTTTCTCTGAAAACAGTGTTTTACTGCAAAAAGCCTGAAGGGAATGACTATACTCACCAGAACAAATACAATAAGCTGTAATTGTTCTGGTAACTATAGTGTCCCTTTAAACATGGTTCGACCAAGAATGATGAGACTTTACCCAAACCTTACTTGATTCATAACCATTTCAACAATACTTGTAATAACAGTGTGGTCCTTGTCAATTCAAGTGAATTCTATAGTGTACTGATATGTTACATTTATATGTCATACAATACATTTTTAAAAATTCTTTATACACGGCAACCTAAAAAAAAAAATTAATTTAAAACATCTTACTTTTTATGATTTATATATTTAGAAGATTTGATGGAGGAGAATAAGATTAATATAAATTCATTACCTTCCCATTCAGTAGGAATGTTGCCTAGCTGATATTCAAATTCTTTTTTATTTACACAGTCAACCGTCCTTCTTGCTCGAGTTCTTTGACCTGGGAACAAAAAAAATACATATTTTTAAAATAACACATTGAAAACCTAAATGTGTCTCAACACAATGACTAATAGGCAAAACAACATCCAGAATTGGTTTAAAATACAAAAAAAAAAGTTTACAAAACAAAAATTTTGCAATTTTTAAACTAGGCATAGTGTGAGTACTCAACTCAGCAAATAAGAGATCAGTGTGAGCCGAGTTGCTGAAATAACCATGCTCCAAAGCCTATCACTGTCCTCTTATTATCTGCTCCCTTACACAGATCTTGTGTTTAAATGATGTTAGCGATTAACAGATAAAATATTTAATAATGTATCGAGAACACCCTCCTCGTGTAATTCCCAGTATGATTACATTGTTACGCAAAGTCAGTTATTTTCATTCAGAACAAATTCTCTTTTACTGATAGAATTCACTTTACTCTCTAGCAACCAAACAAACTTCACTGAGCAAACACACACTTGTTGTTTTCTAAGTGCTGCAGTGAAATTCATTTTAACCTAGATCAGCCAAACAAGGAATGAGTAGGGTTTTGGGAGAATTTAGGGCTGGCGTATAGTTACAGGGTTACTGGGAGAGTTAGAATGTAGCATTAAGTTGATATGAGGTCAGGTGTAGGTACGATTCCCACTGCTTTTCTCAGTTCATACCAAGAAAATTCAATAAACCCAATGACAGGAAATCAGCTGCAATTCTGCGGATTGTGAATAATAAAAAATCTGGCTGATTTTAGGTAATAGATAATTGGCAATGCAAATTTTCCTGAAATAACAAAAAGCATGACTTTCCAAGGAGTTTTATTTTTCTGTTTTTGTATAATGTTATGTATGTGAGGTGTGAAGTATCCCATTTCAAAATGCACTTTATACATTTTTATCAGAAACACCAACCTGGCTGCTAAACAGCCAGGAAGGTTTCTTCCTCTGTCCGTTAGCTCCCCTGAGGTAACAGAACCAGTAGGTGTACTCTAACAAACAAACAAACAAACAAACAAACACACACACACACACACACACACACACACACACACACACACACACCTCAGAATGCAGTGCAGAGCATGTGCGCAGGCACAGAGAGGGAGCTGCAGAGGCTTCCCAATGAGAAGCTGTTTGATTGGCTATTTCCCTGTGAAGAGACTTATTTTCTTCCGGGGAAAAAGGGGAGGGCTTCCTAAGAAGGCTGTTCATAGAAACTGCAGTTTTTGCAAGCTTTTTTCAGGTATACCCCCAAAAAATACATGCACGAAAATAAATGCAAGTATTCATTGGGGGTATATCCACTATACAGTGTTTTTTACTTTTTTGCCTGTTTTGACAGTGGAGTGTCCCTTTAACAGTGATTGAAAACAGATGCAATGTAAGCACTGCTCGCTTCTTTTCTTAAATGTCTGTCCACAATTAAGAAGAAAATAAAGCCTAGAAAAACAATACTAGTCTTTATAAAAAAAAATATGGCAGATGTGAGCATCTGATAATATCCGATCCTGATATTACAGGTGTCTTTGATGACCACACAATCCATCACACCTGAGGCTTTCCAGCATTGATTAGTCCATGGCCTCATTAACTTTTCATCCACAAAATATGCAGATCATAAGTTTGTTAGAAAGCTAAAGATCACTTATCCTTCCCCCAAAATGCCCATCTTACTAGATGTGAGCAGGTACTTGTGCACTAATCCAATCCCAAAACACATGCCATCTGACAATCCACTTTTTTGTGGCGTTTATTTATTTAGGGTGTTTACAAAGACCAGAATTGTACCTGTACATTTATTAACCAAAAATAAATAAAACAGACATTTTCTAGGTGTAGAGATGGAACTGAAATATTGATATGAAACGATGATGTTATAACTAGCACATAAGGCCCACCCCTCCATCACCCAAAAAACAACAATTATGGCAAACCCTATGTATTTAAAAAGCTTAAAAAACACTACAGACCAAAAGACTTTCAGAGCCAACAACTGGCCAAAAACGCTTTAAGGGTTACTGTTGCTTCTCTATGTTTCATACTATTCAATAAAATACTGAGAATTACCTAAAACTTGTGTAAACCTTTTTTTTTCCTTCATGTTTTAAAATTATATTAAAGTTACACTCCACTGCCCAAATAATAATAAAAAAAATACATTATATATCTCCCAAAGAAAGCATGTATGTGTTTCATTATGTATTTTTTTTTTCCCCATCGGATTATATATAAAATCCCTTGCAAAAGCCAACAATTGCAGATCGCCTGCATGTAGCCTTTGCAAGCCATCCACTTCTTCCCCAGCCCAGACTTTCTGTAGCTGCCCAATCACAGACTTCCCAATGCACTTCAATGAGAAGTCTTTGCAAGGGCCTGCCTCTTGAGTCTAGCTCCACTGGGCTATACAACCAGGAAGTAACAGGAACAGATGCTTGATTCACAGCCAGGGGGTGTAAAAAGGTCAATTTATAAAAGTGCCAATTTCTATTGAAATTTGAACTTTTGAAAAAAATAAATAAATAGGACACACTTTACACAACCCATTTTAGCTAGCTAAAGTGCTTTAAGGGTCTGGAGTGTCCCTTTAAACATGCAGCAAATGACACCACAAACCAGTTCAGTCCAGGCTCATACAGAACAGAGACAATAGGAAACAAATGCATTGTTTAAAGGATCACTATAGGGTCAGGAACACAAACATGTATTCCTGACCCTATAGTGTTAACACCACCATCTAGCTCCCCTGGGCCCCTCATGTTTCCATAAATATAGTAAAAATCTTACGGTATTCAAGCCTGAAGCTGTAAATCTGCATGCTGTTAGACTCAGGAAAAACAAGCAGTCTGCTGACATGGTAGCCTGATCCAATCACAGTGCTTCCCCATAGGATTGGCTGAGACTGACAAAGAAGCAGATCAGGGGCAGAGCCAGCATGATTCAAACTGAATTGAATCAATGAATCTCTATGAGGAAAGTCCAGTGTCTGCATGCAGAGGGAGGAGATACTGAATCACAGGATGCTGTGCACAGTGCTGCCCTGTGCTCTGCTGACAGCATATCTGAGTGGATGGAGGCATATTATGCCTCCATCAACTCCGAAGTCCCTCTGATTCACTCTGAGTGACTGCAACTGGAGGTGTTCCTAGCATTTTTTAATGTAAACAGGAGCTATAGTTCTCACCTGAGCAACCTCATTAACTTGAAGTTGTTCAGGTGACTATAGTGTCCCTTTAATCTTTTTCTATATTCTTTCACTTTGATGACTGCCTCTTGCAAAGGACAGCAATTAAACCTGTGACTGATAAAGAGCAAAGTTAAAGGTATCCAGTACCAGAATTTAGAGATGTTCGTTTCTATATTTCATTTTATTTTTCATGCAACACAAATACATATCGTATGGTACAAGTCAACATAATGTTAAAAATCGTGGGACATGACAGCTCACCTTTCCAGATTTTCTTGTTACGGTCTCACTGCCTCCCTATTTCTAGAACAGAATATGTCTCTGTCTGTTAATTAGCAATTACAAATATTGTGTTACTGTTACATTATTTATGGCTCACAATAACTCTTAGTCTAACAATACACATGGCAGCATGTAATGGTAAACTGTTCAATGTGTAATGTGACACAAATGTAGGTTGTGCCTTGTGGTTAGCACTGTAAAGGAGTTTAAGCATGCGTGGGATAGGTATAAGGCTATCCTAACTATAAGATAAGGCTAGGGACTAATGAAAGTATTTAGAAAATTGGGCAGACTAGATGGGCTGAATGGTTCTTATCTGCCGTCACATTCTATGTTTCTATGGTGTGTAACGTAAGTGAACTTTATTAAGCTGTAGAATATGATAACTAGTCATTTAAAGGGGCACTATAGTCACCTGAACCACTACCATTTAATGTAGCAGATCAAAAATAACCAAATACAAATTGAGATTTTTTCTTTTTAGTTCTGATATTCTTGCCTAAATCTTGGAAATCCCTATTTAATTCACATTTGGTAAGTGAGTTTTTTTCCATATTTGTTTGGCAACACAAGCTTCATTATGTGCCTCAGAGGCAAGTATTCACATTTTATAAACCTTTTTAGGATTATCACCAAATTTAACTACATATTAAAACAGCTGTAATACTTGACTTACTGCAGCACCTACAGAGTTAAAAAAAAAAAGAGAAAAAAAAATGTAATAAAATAATAAAATATCCCTCCAATGACAGTGTAATATTTGCAATAAAATTGCACTGTGAATTAGCATGGCTTTGAACTAGATTGGAGTAGCATGGACCCTAAAGGAATTCATATTCTCAGACGGATTAAAAAAAAAAAAAAAAAAAAGACAATATTTTCTGTCAGCAAAGGTCACTTAAAGGAAAATGAAGATCAAAGTGATGCAGCCTCCTCTGTCTCAGCCTGTTCAGGAGTCAGGCCTAGAGGCACAAATCTGCTGCCAAAAGAAGGGATAGGAAACTTTTGGTGACGAAGAGAGAAATTAAAGCAGCCTCAATCACTTGCCACAAAATTACTTTCCATTTACAAAAACGACCAGCACATTTTCCTGAAAATCCTTGCATTTTTACACTGCATCAAACTAAATGTGTAAAATATTCAAATATTGTTGACTTGATCACAATGTTGGTTCAGGATTGTAAAATCAGTTGACAATCCTTAAACAACAACCAGACAAATTTGCCAGGTTTTCTTTTTTATCATGTGCCAAAGGATGTGTGTGTCTAATCATGTTTTAAAGCATGTGGTATACATGTTCTGGTAACATGGGTGCTGACTGGAATTTCTACAAGACTTGAGAGAACAGCCATTAATGGTTTGGACAGAATCTTATTTTTCCACTCATTACTACATATGCTATCCACAATATTTGTTAAGGGAAGGACGGATCTGTGGCCCCCAACTCTGTTTGCCCCCACTGGAGCAGGACAATAGAACGTAAGAATAAGCATGTATATTGTTAACAAAGTTGCCGTGGAAATGGAATGGAGACAAGAAGCTCTCCTGTATATATAAACAGTTAAACTATTAATACATTAATTGAGTTCCTAGCTGTCATGGTAGCACATGTGTAGAGATGAAATTTAAAGAACAATAAAAAAAAAAATCAACTGTGTCAGAACTGACGGAACCTCTACATGTACAGCACAGTAAAATCTCAGCCACTGATGGGAATATGTTTGAACCTGACTATATCCACAAAGCTACAAAAAAATTACAGTGCAAGCAAAATTTACGAGATAAACAAAAATTAAACTATTGTGGATTTTCAGAATAGGACACTTTTAAACACGGTACACAGGTTTACCAACCACCAACAGTCTCTCACTACCACCATATTATTTTAGTACACAATGTTTAAGCCTATAGGTGCAGCAAATGTTCTTGCAAATTCATCACCTGTTCTAGGCAACTGTATGCAATAAGACAGGTGTCGATCCCCTACTTTAATGGTATGTAGAGTTCCCTTCATTTATTTTTTTTGGTCTTCCTACTTGCCGGTTTCTAATTAAGTTTGTTATGTCATACGCCCTTTTTCAGAATAGGACACTCTCAAACAAGGTACAGAGGTTTACTAACCACATATAGTCACATCCCCGGAAGCTGTACGCTGGGGTTTGGTTGCACTTAGAATTCATTTGATGTGTGCTGGAGGAAAGGCAGGTGCGACTGTTCCTGGGATTCAATTATAATATATTAAAGTTTTCATTCGTTAGGTAGACAAAGTTTCTGACAATTAAAATAATGAAGCAATAATCATCACTGCATTATATTGCAATGTGTTCATTTAGATTAGTGAACAACAACTTCTGTTCTCAAACAAAATGAAAAAGTTTTCATAAAACATGTTTGTGTTCTTTTCTTCCCCCGTGAGTAATTAAAATAATCTTTATTTCATTACAGAGGAAGTTTACTAGAAAATGACTTCACAGAAATAGGAAATGTCTGTGTTTTTGGGTGTTTTGAATTGTTTTGAATTGTTGTGGTTGCATCTGTAGAGCAGTTTAGCCATTTTTATTGTTTGCTCTCTGGAGAGTTTGCTACTTGCAGGCCAAATCTGAATCTTCGTAGCAGAAAAATATGCAGACGGAAACCACAGCACAAGAAACAAAATGAGAACAATTTCATCCCTAATGTACCCCAGTGCAGCACTGACTGCAAGCATATGATTATTGAAGCATGCGATGTTTCAGAACGTCAGCAAATCTACCAGATTCTAACGATATTATGAAAAGCCTCAACTACAGCAGTATCCAACAAAAAATGGTCCAGCCAGCACTCATTTTGTAAAGATGTTAATCCCTTTACACCAGGCAGCAATTTGACCACAATATACAGGTTATATACCCTTAAGCATACCCCTAAATGCTTGGGCCTTTAAAATTGTGTTTTTTATTACGTCCTGTAAATACCCATAAAATGAGGATACAGAACGTGTAACTTTAAATTCAAGTGTACCCATCAATCAGTTATAGAAAAGCAAAGAAAATAAACGTTTTCCTAGCGCTGTACTATGGTCTGTTCCTTTAACAGAGGTCTTACTCGAAAAGAAGATGAACACATTGTTGCATATTTCCTGGTAATATATTTTACATTAAATAATTAACCGGTACTGCAAAGGCCAAAAATACACTGTCCTGCTCTGCAAGAAGTAAGATCATTACTTCAATGCAACTCTCTGTCAAAAGCATCCACCTCTGTAACTTTTGGAATATCATTATTTCTAAAGCACCAACATCTTTGGCAACTTCGCACAATAATATTCAGTTAACATCGACCACAAGTAAATTTTTAGCTGTCAAGTATGGTTTCACATTTTACAACAGTCCTGGATCTGGTAAAACAGTCCCCTATTTGGGGACCTCGAACAAGACAATGCCACACATGGTAATTGGGACATTTCTATCCATGAGCTCCTCCAGAACTATGCATTTTGGGAGATTTGACCAGGCAAACTAGCAAGGCTGCTTGCCAACACTTACCGTATACACAGTGGGCTGATGTCCTAATGTGTTTTATACCCCAGCTCCTATAGACTGTAAGCTCGTTTGAGCAGGGTCCTCTTCAACCTATCGTTCCTGTAAGTTTTCTTTAGTTAAATCCCCCCTCGCATAATATTGTAAAACGCTACGGAATCTGTTGACGCTATATAAATGGCAATAATATTAATAATAATAATATGCCCAATTTGAGACACAGCGCATCATAAGTGATCTGCACTCCTGCACTGACACTACCTATATTACGCAGCAAGTGAACAGTCAGTTCTTGAATTTCACGTGTTGGAAGCAGGAAAAGTGGGCGAGTGAAAAGATCTGAATGACTTTGATAAGGACCAAATAGTGATACCTAGATGACTGGGTCAGAGCATCTCCAATACAGCAAGTCTTGTTGGGCGTAGTGCAGTGGTTGGTACCTACCAAAAGTGGTTGCAAGGAGGGACAAACAGTGAACCGGTGTCAGGATCATGGGCACCCAAAATTCACTGATGCATGTGAGGAGTGAAGACTAGCCCCACTAGTCCAACCACACAAAAGAGCTACTGTAGCTCAAATTGCAAAAAAAAAAAAATTAAAGCTGGCCATGATAGAAATGTATCAGAACACATTGCATCACAGTTTGCTACTTATGAGGCTGTGTGGATGTGACCGGTGAGAGTACCCATGATGACTACTGTCCACCGCCCATGATGCCTATTGTACACCGCCAATAATGCCTTCAATGGGAATGTGAGTGTCAAAAATGGACCATGGAGCAATGGAAGATGGTTGCCTGTTCTAATGAATCATGCTTTCCTTTAGATCAGGTGGATGGCCAGGTGTTTGTCCATAGTTTACCTTGGGAAGAGATAGCAGCAGGATGCACTATGGGAAGAAGGCAGCCCAGCAGAGGCAGTTTTATGCTCTGGGCAATGTTCTACTGAGAAACCTTGGGTTCTGGCATTCATGTGGATGTTAGCGTGACACGTAACACCTACCTAGAGATTGTTGCAGACATTTCATGGCAATAGTGTTCCCTAATGACAGTTGCCTCTTTTAGCAGGGTAATACACTCTGCCACACTGCAAACTTTGTTCAAGAATGGTTTGAGCAACATGAAACAGAGTTTTGCTGATCGAAAAAGTGACAGTCATCCATTCAGTGGTGATGATGTAAGACGCTGAATGTGCACGTGGCGTGGTGATCGCGGGTATGGCAAAGCAGTGAGAGTATGGAGCAATATAGACAACCTCTGTAATGGTTGAACGGGAGTGCAAGTGGAAATTTTCAGAATTTCCACACATGACTTAATACAGATAGCCTTAGTTCAAGACTTGGTATCAAGTTCGGAGTGGAAGAAGCGTGGAGACGAAAGAAGGACCTTTGGTGAAAGGGGAGACTTTGAGACGAATGGGGTATTCATCCATTAATCCAAGACGGTTTAAAAGGCGAAACTCCTACATAATTTCAAATCTCTCCATAAGTATACCTGATTTTATGAAATAAAAAGATACACAGTACTCACAACGGTCCCTGAATCATCTAGCCCGAGTGTTCAGTGCCCTATCAGAGAGGCCGCTGGGGGTCCGATTCTGGCAGTTCAAGACCGGAGTCCAGGATGGCTGGGGTATTGGGACAAGTCAAAGGTGTCCCTGTAAAGAAAAGCCTGCTGAGGCAGAACCATACTCTGTACTCACAACGGTCCCTGAAGCAAATCACTGAAGAAAAGCATTTAAACTTGACAATTTAGTATTCTGTCAAAGAAGTTGCAGACAGAGGTCCGTTTTAAGCAATTCGAGAATCCAAGACAGTGAAAATCTTAGGGTAATCCAGGGAGATCCTGCAAAGAAAGGCCTGTTGAGGCAGAATCATACTCTGTTTTTGTTCATTTATTTTTTTCTTTTTAAACCTGAGTTCTGTTACTGGTACGAGACTGATACTCATGAAAGAAGCCTAACAGCAGATAAGTAACATATTGTATCTTAAAACTTTGGACTTAAGGAGGGGAGATACTCACACATAAAATGGGGTGGTGAGGAGGGGAAGGGGGAGTTGCATTTGGACCATTATTAACTACACATTCCCTGGATTATTATTTTTATTTTTTTTGCAGGACTTTTTAGGATTAAGTTTTTCTCTTTATATATATATTCATTCGGGGAAATAAGGATTAATATCGGTTGATGGTCTAGGTGGATTAAAATATGGTGAATTTGTTCTCTCCCCTTGGATCTTGCTTAGATTGAAATAATAAAGGGAAATAAGGTAATAATAAGAAAGAAAGGAAGTTGGGGAAAGGACACAAATTTAAAAAAAAAAAAAAGGAAAAGAGAATAAGGAAAAACAAAAACAAACATACACAAGGGAATAGAAGAAGGAATTTAACCCCTCACTTGGACACTGAGACACGTATATTTTAAGCTACTTCAGTTAAGGATATGCAGCCTAAAAAACCACTACACACAACAGATAAAATCTGATAAAAACAAAAACAAAAAAAAAATCAATCAATACCGTTTAATCCCCTAAATCTGAAAATAACAAAAATAAACAAAGACTTCCCACCTCACCTACCCAAACTCAATTAGAAGCAACATTACAGCCTATACAGGACGAAATGTCCTTCACTTCTCCATCTGAATTGGTCACAAATCAAAGTTTAACTAAAATAATTGACAATCTATATGTAAGGATTAACACCAATCTGAAACAAAACTTGTCAGAAGTAATTAAAGAGATCTCAGCTTTAAACTTAAAGGTTATGGAACAAGGAAGGGAACTGGAGAAAGTTAGAGCAGAAGTTTTATTATTGCAAACTCAAAATACTTCACTGAAAAATCAGATAAAAGAAATTGATAATACAATTATAGATATGGAAGACAGGTCCCGTAGAAATAATATAAGGATAAAGGGTATTCCTGAGAGCATTAAGCAAGAAAAACTAGATGAATATATTTTTGAATTTATATCTCCTTACCTGGATTCCCAACACTTATCTCCATCCCCCATAGAGAGATGACATAGGCTCTTTAGAGCGGCTAAGGCACAAAATGCTTCCCCAAGAGATGTTATTGTAAAATTCTTAAACGGAGCTATAAAAGATCCATTCTTGAGACAAATGAGAGAGAACCCAGAGAGGCATAAAAACGGGAAATTTTAAAATATTTTGGTATTCCCTGACCTCTCACTGGCAACAAGACAGAATAGAGCCCGATTTAGAGAAATTACTATACAACTAAGAAGGAAAACCATTGTATATAGATGGGGATTTACGACCAAACTTTTAATTTAATTTGAAGGTAAAATAATCCAAATGAATTATCCATATAAAGACATTCCTAAATTTAAGGAGATGGGGATTCTGGGTTAAAAGATGAAGAGTATTGTCAATTTTATTATTAATCTGTGTAAACAGAGTAACGTTAGGTATGGAATAAAATAGTTACAATTATAGTTTGAACTACTTGAAAACTAAATTTTTAATTTTTGAGGGTAATTTAAACTTCTCTTTTACACTAAGTTAATTAAGGGAGGAAAAAAAAAAAAACACACCTTTTTGGGGATATTTACACTTTTTGAGCACCAAAGCAGATTAACTAATTTCACCCAATAATATCCCAGGATATATTAATATTTACTAATAAATTTACAAGAAGGAAAATAAAAATGTATGGAAAGGTGAAGGGATATAAACAAAGGAAATTACTAGTTTATTTAGTCAATTTGATGGATTAAATCCTTTTGAAATGGATACAATAATCAAGGGATAAGAATTATTACACGTTAAAAGCAATCGATACTAATTTAAAGAGTATTTTTGTATTACTTTGTTACAAACTTTATTGGGGTAATGATCACACTAAAGTTTCAGGATCCAGGATAAGCGGATGGGGGTGACAAAATGGAAGGTAAATTGAGTTGGCTGACAACCATTCCAAATAAAAAAAGTATTTCTCTCACTGCTATCACCATCAGCTAATGTATATCCCTGATTATGGATTTTACAATTGGTTTTGTATGAAAAATTCATCAAAGGATATTTCTAGATCTGGAGATGTTATGTGAGATGTATAGTTATTTATGTTTAAAAGGAATATGTAATATGATGGGGTTTTTTTTGGTTACATGTTTTAGGATATATTATTTTTGTGATTCAGTGATGGAGACACCTATGGGGGATTTAAGGGGAGCGTTGAATGTCACACCGCACGAGACCATTATAAGTACTGACACAAATAAACAGAGATGGCTTGTTGATGACTTAAAATAACATCTATAAATGCTCAAGGTTTAAACACTCCAATGAAAAAGGGCTTATTATATAAAATGTTAATTAAAGATAAAATTGACTTATGTTATATTCAGGAAACTCACTGGAAAAATTAGGAACCGGAGCTATGGAAATTCTCAAAATATCCCATAGTCCTGAGTTCCAATTTAACGGATTAAAAAAAAAAAAAAAGAGGTGTTGCCATCTTATGTTAAGCAAAAATGAAATTTGAACGGCTATATATGGAGAAACATATAACAGGCAGATTTATTTTGGTAATATGTAAGTTAAACGACCAGGTCTACACTTTATGTAATCAATATGCTCCAAACGAATTTTCTTAGAATTTTTACAAAAAGTTGTTTGTTATGATAAACAGAGTTAAAAAGGGAATATTATTAATTGGGGGGGATACTGGAATGCTGTGGTAAATAATATTTTAGATAGAGAAACAGGTGGATCTAGGAAACTGCGAAAGTTGTATAAAAAAAAAAAAAAAAAAAAGATCAGGACACATGCAAGAGCTTTTTAACGCGTATAATCTTAATGATATATGGAGGGTCCACCATCCTAGGGAAAACGACTTTACACACTTTTCTAAAGTTTATAACATACTCTAGAATAGACTTATTCCTGACTGATTTGATTGATTTAAAACAGTTTATAAGTTCCCATATAGGCCCTATCACATGGACTGATGCCTGATCATGCTCCTATAGGAGTTAAAACAAAATGTAATCCGGATTATAATACTAGACCACATTGGAGAATGAATGAAACAATTCTCATGAAACTAGAGAATAGTGAGCATTTAATTGGTTTAGCTAAGGAGTTCTTTTTAGATTAAACGATAAAAGGGACGTGCCAAACAAAACCCTTTGGTCCACATTTAGATGAGGGGTAATTTAATCCAACTTGCTAAATGTAAAAAACAGAAAGGAGCAGACCTGGCAGATTTATATATCAAATTGGCAGATCTGGAAAAGAATAACTGAAAGGATCCTAAACCATGTTTAGTTAACCAGATCAAATTGGTTCAATCTCAAATTAATCGGGCATTGGAAGATAAAGTGGAAAAGATGATTAGGGCACTTAATCAAAATTGGTACAGTAGTAATAATAAAATAGGGAAATTTCTTTCCAATAGGCTTCAACTAGATAAGACAAATCAGAATATAAAGAAAATCATAGTAGGAGATAAAATAGATCTTTCTCCTCATCAAATAGGGAAAGCTTTTACAGACTACTATGCCAATCTTTATAATTTGCCACTGGATAGACCACTTACCTCTGATTTTAAAACCTTCTTTAAAAAGATTAAACTACCTTCAATAAATCTAGAAAAACTAAAAGGAATTAAACAAACCCATAACTCAAGAGGAGATTAAAAAAGTAATTTTGAATTTTAAAAAATGAGAAAGCTCCAGGTCCAGACAGATACACAGCTCTCTTTTATAAAACCTTTGAACCAATAATAACTTACAGCTTTGTAGGTTTATTTCTGAAATAGGTTCCTCTAAAAAGATTTCAGCAGACCTTTTAAGCACAACAATCCTACTCTCAAACCACGGAACGATACAAACTTATTAAGTAATTATCGCGCCATCTCGCTTATAAATCTTGACATTAAAATCTTCTAAAAAATGTTAGCCGACCGTCTCAAATTTATTATTCCAGATTTGATTCACAACGATCAATCAGGTTTTGTAAAGATGAGAACAGGTGCGGATAATGTTCGTGAATTGATTAATATAATCTCAAAGATTAACAAAGAACATCTTCCCTCTGTTTTAATTGCAGTTGATGCCGAGAAGTTCATTGGAATTTTTTAGCAGAAACTTTTTTAGCCTTTGGAATAGAAAGGATTTTTAAAGATCTGGCACTATCACTTTATTCTGCACCCAGGGCTAAAATATATGAAGGAGGATTAAATGCAAGTTGGTATAATATTAACAACGGTACACGCCAAGGTTGTCCGTTAGTTCCATTACTCTATGTCATGTCTATTGAACCATTGGCGGCATATATTAGGCAAACAGAAGACATCATGGGAATTGCTCTGGATAGACAGATTCAAAAAGTAACCCTATATGCAGATCTCATTTTAACTCTTACTCACCCAGAGATTTAAGTTCCTGCAGTACTAGGATGCATTGATGAAGTTAGCTATCTTTCAAATTATAAACTTTTAACTGGACTACTCAAGCAGTACAATATTTAGGAATTACTTTGAATTTCAAAATTAATACCTGGATAAAATTAAACTATTTAACAACTTAAAGGACATAACTCAAAGATGGAAAAAGCTTCCTTTATCATGGATAGAGAAAATTATTATATTATCAATGTACATTTAATACCAAAGTTGGAATATCTTTTTCGAACATTACCCCTTAGAGTCATGAAAGGAATTTTGAGAATGTTTCATAGACTTTTCTCATCTTTTGTTTGGGGTAGGAAGAAATCTAGAATATCCTATGAGATTATGACAGCAAAGGTGACAGATTGTGGTTTATCCTTTCCAAATGTATACTTGTTTCAGGACACAGTAATGTTCTCTCACTATTTCGATTGGGGAAATATCAACTCAAAAAAGAAATCTTGGTACATATATGAAAATAAATCCGTGGATCTATAGATCCTTTTTACCTATTTTGGGCTGACAGGAGAAAATAGGACATCCTCTGATTTATCAAGTTTTTAAATCTATAGATCCGATTAAAAAGCAATTCTTTACACAAAATCAGATTTCTACTCAGGCCCCACTTGAAAGTTTGAAGATCTTTACACAAGATTTAAATTTAACTGGTTGGGTCACAGTAGGCATACTCAGAATAGCAAATATGACTTCAAATTCAGAGCTAGATAGCTTTCAAAGGCTACAAGAAGTGTACGGATGCAAGGTAAAGACATTTTTTATACTATATATTTAATAATGGCAATTTTTTTACACAAGATACAACTAATTTATGACTCTCCTTAAGATCAATTTTTATATGGATTAGGCCAAAAAAACAACAAATAACAGGGAAAGAAAATCAAAACAATACTTAGACGGGAGGAAGATCTGGGTAGCTTTTATCCTATTCAAGAATGTCGAAAATCGTTGGAGATAGTGAGGAAATCTGTTAATTGTATAACTATCCAAGAATGTTTAATTTTTTTTTTTAATTCTTAATAGATGGTATTTAGTTCCAATGAAATTATCAAAATACCAGGCTTATGTTTCAAATGTTTGTTGGAGATGTAAGAAAGAAATAGGAACTTTAAAACATATTTGGTGGGATTGTCAAACATTAAACGTAGTATTAAGGGAATATTAGAGGATTTAAATATAAATGTTCCTAATCTAACCCCCGAAAATTTCCTATTCCATCTCAATCTCCCAAATTTACCCAAGCCAACACTTGGCTACAAAACTATCTATTTCTAGATATTGGAAAAAGAAAGAAACACCAAATTTAACTGAGATTGAAACTCAAATAAATTATCAAGGAGCAATGGAAAAATTGATCTATTTTAATAATCGAATTATGGAGAAAAACAATAAAATCTGGTCAAATTTGCTCAAATATTGCAGCCCAAACTTATGAGAGAACTTGGGGGAACCTTGTGCATACTTAATCTATTCCACATATTATAATGGCCGATCAAGAAATGAAGTCCAGTAAGTACTCCGATAAGATCGGTGTGTTTCCTCGTCTCTCTCCCCTACGGGTGTCTCCAACACACTATTTAATTTATGTTATGCAATTTATTTTGTTATGTATATTTTGTATATCATGTACGTATAATACTAGTAGTAATGAAGCTTTGAATCATGCACTATATAACCGTAACAATCCTCAGAAGAGAATATTAGAAGTTTTAAACTACTTACACAGTTAACAGAAGGTGAAATATAAAATCTGCAATAAAGGTCTCTTCTTAGACAAGAATATATTGTATCTATTCAATATAAGAATAACTGTATAATCTTCCGAGATTGGAATTCTATGTATCAACTCAATGCATGAATCATTAAAGGGACACTATAGTCACCAGAACAACTATAGCTTATTGAATTTGTTCTGCTGAGTAGAATCATTACCTTCAGGCTTTTTGCTGTAAACACTGTCTTTTCAGAAAAAATGCAGTATTTACATTACAGCCTAGTGATAACTTCACTTGCCACTCCTCAGGTGGCTGTTAGAGATCCTTCCTGGGTCATGGCTGCCTAAAATGCATCCAAACATTCAGTGCCTCCTCCTTCCGCATACAGACACTGAACTTTCCTCATAGAGATTCATTGATTCAATTCATCTCTATGAGGAGATGCTGATTGGCCAGGGCTGTGTTTGAATTGTGCTGGCTCTGCCCCTGATCTGCCTCTTTGTCAGTCTCAGCCAATCCTATGGGGAAGCATTGTGATTGGATCAGGCTACCACATCTGCTGATGTCAGCAGGCAGTGGGCAGGTCTAAAGGAAACAGGGACAAAGCAAGCAGCTCCAGACTTGAATACAAGTAAGATTTTACTATATTTAGAGAGGCATGAGGGGAACAGGGGAGCTAGATGGTGGTTTTAACACTATAGGGTCAGGAATACATGTTTGTGTTCCTGACCCTATAGTGCACCTTTAAGTGTTCTTATATATTTTTATATACTGTAAGAAATAAAATAAAAATTATATATTTTTTAAAAAGGAGTTTAATTTGCCTTGACCTCCAAAATGTATATTTTGCTGTATAAATTAGATCATTAGTTACTTTAAGCAGAGCGGTCTCAGTAGAATCGAGCGATTTTAGATTAAAGAGGGTCGAGGACAGAGTTGGGATTGAGAAATAATTCCAGACAAGACAAGTCGTTCCCGATTCAATGAAGAGAAACGGAGCAAAGGTATGGGACGATAATTGGAAGGCATGTCGGGTCAAGAGCTGACTTTTTTAGTACAGTTATGGCTGCAGCATATTTAAAGGGAGCGGGGACAATGTCAGAAGAAAAAGACCAATTGAAGATATGTGTTAAGTGTGGCACAAGTCAAGGAGAGAGAGATCTGACATGGTAAGATGGGATGGATATACTACACCATGATTTATGTTTTTATCTATTCTAGGTCATAACAAAATCTGTATTAGTGGTAATATCTAATCTACTTATTTGTCGTGCGCTCTCACCTATAATTTGGTTGTTTGAGTCTACACTTTGGTCTATGTTGTGTGGAGTGACATAACACTTGGGAATTGCAGCAGCATATTTTGTACAGTTAGAGCCACTTTTGAACTTTTTTTAATTTATTGTATTGATGACTGTCTGTATGTCTATGTATTTATGTTATACATGTAAGTGACCAGTAAATGTGGAGTTATGTAAAGCCTAGAATAGTCTAACTGTCAGGGATCCGCGGACGGCTAGGAGGGGAGGCTGCACGCCGCTTGCAGCACTCACCCTCACTCCATCGCCGCCCGCGGTCTCCCCTCTACTTACCTCTCGGCGAGCGGCGTCTCCTCTCTGCCGCTCGCGTCCTCCACGCCCCCCAGCGGCAGCATGTATAACGCTGCACGCTGGGAGGTCAATGACTTATGTAAACGCCGCGGTCACGTGAGTGACCCGGCGTTAAAGAAACAGTACCACAATCACAGTAGGGGGTATAGATATCCCCCACGTGTGATTGTTAATTCTGATTGGAAGTTATCCAATCAGAATTAAACCAAGGGTATTTATACTTACCTTTCCTGTCCCTCAGTGCCCTGTTGTGGTCTTGTGATACCTGTAGCGTAGTGTTCTCGTCTTGCTCTCTGGTTACCGATTACTTGGCTCGTTATTCCGATTATCCTGTCTTCTCCACTCCTTTGACCTCGGCTTGTTTCTCGTTCTCCTGTTTTCTGGCTCCCTTTACCTGGCTTGTCTCCTGACTATTCTTAGCGTGCTTAGCCCGGCCACTCTAAGGTCCGGTACGGCACCTTTTCTGTGTGTGTGTGTGTCAGCGTGTTAGGTTCCCCGAATCGTGACATTACAACAGGGCCACCATGGAACCTGCTGACATTCCACAGCTGTTAGTTAATCAGGAGGCTAGAATGGACGGTTTAGACCACCATATGGATCGGTTTGCCCAGGCTTTACAAACCATACTGGCTCGTACTGCCCACTTGCAACCTGCCGTCCAAGAAGCTGTTGCTGCTGTGCCAGAACCCATTCCTGATCCAGTACCCGCTCCTGCTCACGTGGTTCACATGACGCCACCTCAGCGCTATAGTGGTGATCCAGCATTGTGCCGTGGTTTCCTCAACCAAATTGATATTCATTTGGTGATGAATCCTCGTTCCTACCCCACTGACAGAAGCAAAATTGCTTTTTTGATTAACCATTTGTCCGGGAAAGCACTAGCATGGGCTAATCCCATGTGGGAGAATACGTCCCCAATGTCCTTTTCAGACTTCTTAACAGCTTTTAAACGTACGTTTGACCAACCCGGCAGGGTTGCTTCTGCTGGCAAAGCTCTGCTTAGGGTTCGACAGGGTAATAGATCAGTAGTGGATTATACCATTGAATTCCGCACTTTGGCAGCTGAAGTGGTCTGGAATAACGACGCTCTCGTAACAGCTTTTCAGGAGGGTTTGGCTGCTTACATATTAGATGAAATAGCATCCAGGGAAATGCCTGTTCTTCTGGATGATCTTATAGATTATGTCATTCTAATTGACAACAGTATTAGAGAGAGGCGTAGTCAAAGAAGGATGAATACACAGGGGTTACCTGCTTTACCCAGTACTGCATTGCTAGCATTACCTCCTCCTAATCAACCACCTCCCGAACCCATGCAATTAGGTGCTGTAGGTTTATCTGAAGCTGAAAGAACGTACCGCAGAAGGGAGGGTTTGTGCCTTTATTGTGGTAAGAGGGGGCATCTCCGAAGAAACTGTCCTAGTTTGCAGGGAAACTCCAGCACCTAAGGCCTAGAGAGGGGTCGGCCTCGGGTGTTATGGTTTTTTCCCCTCATATGTCCATCTCCAGACCATTTATAACGGTTTCTCTTTTGGTCAATAAAACCACAATAACAACTAAAGCCTTGATCGATTCAGGCGCTGCAGACAGCTTTATGGATGAGAACTTTGCTAAAACCGCAGCCTTGAATCTGATCCAAAAGGCCACACCCTTGGCCATTGAGGCCATAGATGGTAGACCACTTGATAAAGCTCGGGTGACCCATGAAACCCAAGAAATAGTTATGGTCGTGGGTGCCTTACACAAAGAAAGGATAGCCTTTCAAATAATTGACTCCCCTACAGCTTCCATCATTCTGGGTTTTCCTTGGTTAGTTAAGCATAACCCGGTAATCGATTGGGATTCTCTAGATAAACTCTCCTGGGGGGTATCTTGTCAACGAGACTGTATGGCCCGTTTACATCCCGTTTGTTTACTTAATGTGCCTACAGCTAAACCACTTTCTGTTTCTGTCCCTCCTGTGTATTCAGACCTCGCATTGGTCTTTAAAAAGAGGGAAGCTGATAAACTACCTCCACACCAGGATTATGATTGTGCCATAAATTTGTTACCTGGAACGATGCCTCCTAGGGGTAAGGTCTACCCGCTTTCTGAGAAAGAAAGCCAGGTCATGGAGGAGTACATACAGGAATACTTACGTAAAGGTTTTATCAGACGGTCATCCTCTCCGGCTGGTGCTGGTTTCTTTTTTGTTGCCAAGAAGGAGGGCGATTTGAGACCATGTATAGACTATAGGGGCCTGAATAATATAACAATTAAAAACGCTTATCCTATCCCTCTCATTACTGAGTTGTTTGACCGTGTTAAAGGTTCTAGATATTTTACTAAACTAGACCTCAGGGGGGCTTACAACTTAGTTCGGATAAAAGAAAATGATGAATGGAAGACAGCGTTCAATACACGCAGTGGGCATTACGAGTATCTAGTCATGCCTTTTGGACTGTGTAATGCTCCTGCTGTCTTTCAGGACCTCATAAATGATGTCCTTAGAGATCTTCTGCATGTCTGTGCTGTGGTTTATCTCGATGATATACTCATATTCTCTCCTGATTTGGAGTCACATCATGCCCATGTGAGAAAGGTACTTAAGAGATTGCTACAGAACGGTCTTTATTGTAAATTGGAGAAATGTTTATTTGACCAGAAATCAGTACAATTCCTAGGGTACGTCATTTCTGAACAGGGGTTCAGTATGGATCCTTCTAAATTAGAAGCCATATTGTCTTGGCCTCTCCCTCAAGGCCTTAAGGCAATACAGCGATTTATAGGCTTTGCCAATTATTATCGCAGATTTATTAAAAACTTTTCATCGGTCATTTCTCCTATCACGAAACTAACTAAAAAGGGTTTGCACCCCAGGGTTTGGACTCCTGAAGCCATCAAAGCTTTCGAAACCCTCAAAAAGGCATTTGCCACTGCCCCTGTGCTACACCATCCTGATCCTTCCCTTCCCTTTATAATGGAAGTAGACGCTTCAGAATCAGGTATAGGAGCTGTATTATCACAAAGATTATCCTATAACGATCCCCTCCATCCCTGTTGTTACTTTTCTAAAAAACTGTCTGATTCGGAAAAGAATTACGACGTCGGGAATAGGGAACTATTAGCTATTGTGATGGCATTTAAAGAGTGGAGGTACTTATTAGAAGGAGCTAGACACAAAATCCTGGTTATAACTGATCATAAGAATCTCTCCTATATAGCTGATGCTAAAAGGTTGTCCTCTCGTCAAGCCAGATGGTCCTTATTTCTTTCACGCTTTCAGTTCATTATAACTTATAGGCCTGGGTACCGTAATGTCAAGGCTGATGCCATCTCCCGACAATACGAAACTTTGGAGTCTATCACCCCCACTCCTGAACCCATTGTACCCACGTCTAAGATAATAGCTGCTACCCGTTTAGTTATTTCGTCTCTTTTTCTTGATGGTATCAAGGCATACCAAACCCAAGCACCCTCTGAGACACCTGCTGGTAGATTATACGTGAAAGAGAAAGATAGAAAGAAATTATTAGCTTTATTTCACACCGCCAAAACGGCTGGCCACCCAGGGTTCACCAAAACATACAAGGGTCTCCTTCAACAGTTTTGGTGGCCTTCACTTAAGCAAGACGTGGTGGATTATGTGCAGGCTTGTCGTGTTTGTGCACAGTGTAAGTCCCCTAATGTCAAACCCCCAGGACTCCTAATGCCTTTATCCGTACCCAAGAAACCATGGACCCACTTATCCATGGACTTTATTGTGGATCTTCCTTCATCCGATGGAATGACGGTAATTTTGACCGTGACGGATAGATTCTCTAAAATGGCACACTTTATTCCACTTAAGAAACTACCTTCTGCGGTTCAGTTGGCTCAGGTTTTTGCCAAAGAGGTTTTCCGCTTGCATGGTATACCACAGGATATTGTATCTGACAGGGGTCCTCAATTTGTCTCTCGGTTTTGGAGGGGCTTTTGTGCTGAGATGGGGATTTCCTTGTCGTTTACTTCCTCCTATCATCCACAATCTAATGGAGCGGCCGAACGGGCGAATCAATCTGTGGAGTTATATTTACGTTGCTTCACGAATGCACACCAGGACAACTGGTCTCACCTCCTTCCTTGGGCTGAATTCGCCAGGAACACTGTGACTCATTCGTCCACTGGCTTAAGTCCTTTTATGGTTGCTTATGGGTTCCAACCCTCTGTCCTTCCCGGCGTGTTCTCCGACAAGGGAATACCCGCTTTGGACGAGCACCTCACCTCCTTACGGAAGATGTGGGATCAGGTCCATGCTACTCTTTCTCGTGCGGCTACTTCAGAAAAAATTTGCTGATCGTCGTAGGGGTGCTGCTCCCTCTTATGTCCCGGGTGATAGGGTTTGGTTGTCCTCTAGGAATCTCCGCCTCAGGGTCCCCTCAATGAAATTCGCGCCCAGGTTCTTGGCCCCTATAAGGTATTACGTAGGGTCAATCCTGTGTCCTACTCCCTGGCCTTGCCTCCTTCCATGCGTATACCTAACACTTTCCACACCTCCCTTTTGAAGCCCCTGCTCTGTAATAGATTCTCTGGTCCTCTCAGGCGTCCAGATTCCCTCCGCGCTGTCTCTAATGACGTGTACGAAGTGGCTGCTCTGCTTGATTCTCGTTTCTCTCGGGGTCGCTTGCAGTACCTGGTTGATTGGAAGGGTTACGGTCCTGAGGAGCGGTCCTGGGTTTCTGCCTCTGACTTGAATGCGCCCTCTTTGATCCGCTCCTTTCATGCGCGGTTCCCTTCGAAGCCTTCGGCTTCCCGCCAGTTGGGTGGGTCTCGAGGGGGGGGTTATGTCAGGGATCCGCAGACGGCTAGGAGTGGAGGCTGCACGCCGCTTGCAGCACTCACCCTCACTCCATCGCCGCCCGCGGTCTCCCCTCTATTTACCTCTCGGCGAGCGGCGTCTCCTCTCTGCCGCTCGCGTCCTCCACGCCCCCCAGCGGCAGCATGTATAACGCTGCACGCTGGGAGGTCAATGACTTATGTAAACGCCGCGGTCACGTGAGTGACCCGGCGTTAAAGAAACAGTACCACAATCACAGTAGGGGGTATAGATATCCCCCACGTGTGATTGTTAATTCTGATTGGAAGTTATCCAATCAGAATTAAACCAAGGGTATTTATACTTACCTTTCCTGTCCCTCAGTGCCCTGTTGTGGTCTTGTGATACCTGTAGCGTAGTGTTCTCGTCTTGCTCTCTGGTTACCGATTACTTGGCTCGTTATTCCGATTATCCTGTCTTCTCCACTCCTTTGACCTTGGCTTGTTTCTCGTTCTCCTGTTTTCTGGCTCCCTTTACCTGGCTTGTCTCCTCACTATTCTTAGCTTGCTTAGCCCGGCCACTCTAAGGTCCGGTACGGCACCTTTTCTGTGTGTGTGTGTGTCAGCGTGTTAGGTTCCCCGAATCGTGACACTAACACAGTCAAAAACCTAAGTATATGACGGCTGTCTAAATTAATATCTTGGAAAGTATGTAGCTTTGTTGAGAACATTGTTAGAAATTATTGTTTTTAGGATTCCTATTTCCCATATTCAGCAAATAGTTGGTTTACATTTTGCAAGTCTCTCAGTCTACTTGTACATCAGTTATGGTTATCCTCAGCCACTGCAGTTGTTGTGGACTAGATTCCCCTTTTGGCTTAGTGAGATAAATGGTTAGCTGGCAAGGATGCAGAACAGACATTGGTATGGACTAGTTTTGGATTCCAGCATTCCTTGTGCTGAGCAAGGATTTGCAGTATTTCAGTGCAATGAGTGCAAACGGTTAGTGTAAGCAACAAGAAATATGGGCATTCATATGCAGGATACAACTTCAATGCGTGCCAAGGACATATGAGACTGGATTTATTAGGAAATTCTATGTCAGAAAACTTAATCTGTTATAGAGGATTATTTAGAATCAAATTACTATAAGTGTAATAAGTATAACAACAATGTTCTCTTATGATATTCCTTTTGTACCAGCGGACATTGTACATTTCAGCTATTGCAAACTGCCTGTCATAACCTTGGCAGAGCTGTAATGTAGAAAGAAAAAAAGGCATGCTATAGTGTGGTATGTTATTAAAATGAACACTTTAATAGAAAAGCTAATTTAAAAATTCAAAGTACAGATCTATGTGCACAGAGAGCCTATAAAGCATTGAAAAAAAATTAAGAAATAAAAACAAAACAGGACAAAACAAATATTTACAATGATCTAATCCACGGAGTATCTAAAGCCTTGATTAATCATAGTTGCAAGGCTTTACTAAACACATACCTCTTGCATCCCGGCAAGAAGAAGAACAGCCTCAACCGGGATAACCTCGGTCAGAGGCATTCCTTAACATTCAGATGCACCTTATGATTCTGCATTCACATTTGGGTTTAAATGGCTGTACTATCCACGTATCAAAAACACTTACTAAAATGGTTAGCATAATTATGTTTTTTTTAAAAGAAGTCTCCAATGCTGTAGGTCAAGCATGTCAAATATGAGGCCCATAGTGAATATATTTGCGGCCCGCCTGCCCTGGGGCCACTTTCAGCTGTGGCTGCGACCAGCAAGACAGGGAAAATATCTCCTGATTCTTGCTCTCCAGGCCACAAGAGGGCAGAGTGGCTGTGTGTCTGCTGAGCAGACCAGAGCGGCCACTCCCCCTTCCCTCCTGCTTGCAGTGCCAGGGCTGGAGATGGAACTGAAGAATGCACAGCAAATTGTAAGGTAGGAGAAGAGGGGCTTTGGGGAACGGGGGGGGCAGTGTATTAATTTAAAGGAGGGAGGGGGCACTGTATTCATTTGAGGGTGGGACGGGGCACTATTAATTTGGGGGAGGGAGGGGGCCAGTGTATTTGAGGGAGTGGGCCAGTGTGTTAAATTGGGGGGAGGGCAGTGCAGAGTGGTGGTGGTGGTGGGGGGAGGCAGTGTATAATTTAAGAGAGGGAAGGGGCATTATATTATCTTGGGGAGGGAGTGGGCCAGTGTATTAAATTGGGGAGTGGTGGCAGTGTATTAGGGGAGGGAGGGTGCAGTGTATTAATTTGGGGAAGTCAATGGGCCATTGTATTAAATTGGGGAAGGGGGGCTGTGTATTTGAGGGAGGGAGGGAGGGAGGGAGGAGGCCATGAGCTTAAAAAAAGTCAGGCAAGTAGAACAAATTAAATTACTGTGTGCAGGTATAGCAAGATAATGGTTTGTTAAATAATAAAGAATATTAGATTTTGGCTAAAGCATTGCACAAATAATGTTATCAAAAGTTAGCAATAATGTTTCTTATGAAACTGCAATGTTTAAATTGCCTCTAATTAAATAAAAACTGCCTCTAGTAGAGTTTAACTATGTGAAATGACGCTGGATGTCCTCACGCTATGCATGATAACATCGAGCATTTTCCAAAACTCTATAGGAATCTATTGATTCCAAATATCCCTATGGGGATTGCACTCGCCGCGCATTTATCAGATCAAAAGAAAACAAATAGGAGTAGGAAACAAAAGCTGCAGTAAGTGACAAGCAAAAGGATGTATATAGCCCAACTTTAATTTGAAAACTATAAGGCTAGAAAATCCAGCAATCTATCGGTAAAATAGAGCTTAGGCCTTAGATCTGAGGTTTACAGAGTTTGTTATTTGGAGCAGCAGAGGAAATTAAAAGACATGGTTATAGTTAAGGAAACAGCATACAAGTCTGCATCTTTTCTAGTTAACTTAACAAATGGTATTATTTTCCCAATTTGCTACATGTATTTACGTTATCAAACTAATTTGCAATTACAGAAAAAAAACGAATGAGCAAGTCAAATGTTCTATACAGCAATTCAGCTTTTTAATAGATTTGCTAAACTAAACAAAATGTTATGAAGGATAAATGACTCTCTTATATTGCTGCTATCATTTCTACAGGTCACAGCAGAGTTTTGCGGAGAACGGTTCATAGATGCTGGTCAATACAACCATTACTGCTTCATAAAGCAAGCTGCCTCTCCATTTAATATTCATTTTCAGACACTCATTTCAATTCCATCCTCAACGTAATAACTACCTTTCCAACTCCTTTGAAGCAGATAACAATTTTTGTTTATAAGTAATTCTACATTGAACACATAATGTTGTTTTGTACAGATCTCAGTCTCTTAATCTTTTTTAGATAAGTAAATAAAATGTTCCTGTCAATCATTTTTTTCCAAGAATACATTTTTAATTTGGGTTGTAGAGATTTCCCCTATCCTCTGCTTACAAGGAGATAAGGAGACAGAAAGTGGGAGTGATAAATAAAGACAGGCCTCAGGCTTTCTTTGTGGGACGAACTCACAAAGTGGAGGCAAAAGGACTTGCTCTAGATGCCCAGGAGTCACACGCCGAACAACCAGTTCAAATCTCAAGTTGTCATATACAACATATGAGGAAAGGGATTTAGGGGTGATTATTTCTGATGACTTAAAGGTAGGCAGACAATGTAATAGAGCAGCAGGAAATGCTAGCAGAATGCTTGGTTGTATAGGGAGAGGTATTAGCAGTAGAAAGAGGGAAGTGCTCATGCCATTGTACAGAACACTGGTGAGACCTCACTTGGAGTATTGTACACAGTACTGGAGACCGTATCTTCAGAAGGATATTGATACCTTAGAGAGGGTTCAGAGAAGGGCTACTAAACTGGTTCATGGATTGCGGGATAAAACTTACCAGGAAAGGTTAAAGGATCTTAACATGTATAGCTTGGAGGAAAGACGAGACAGGGGGGATATGATAGAAACATTTAAATATATAAAGGGAATCAACACAGTAAAGGAGGAGACTATATTTAAAAGAAGAAAAACTACCACAACAAGAGGACATAGTCTTAAATTAGAGGGACAAAGGTTTAAAAATAATATCAGGAAGTATTACTTTACTGAGAGGGTAGTGGATGCATGGAATAGCCTTCCAGCTGAAGTAGTAGAGGTTAACACAGTAAAGGAGTTTAAGCATGCGTGGGATAGGCATAAGGCTATCCCAACTATAAGATAAGACTAGGGACTAATGAAAGTATTTAAAAAATTGGGCAGACTAGATGGACCGAATGGTTCTTATCTGCCGTCACATTCTATGTTTCTACAGAAAATGACAAAATGTTACTTGATCTACGAGACTCCCATGAATATACACGAAGTGCTCTTTTTGTTATTAATTATCAAGCCTGGGTTGTTATTTTGATAAGATTCGAGGCAGTTGTGTTTGTTCTGCAAGTTCCATTCACTTTTCATATGCAAATTAAATCTCAGTGGTCTCCCCAATATATACATTTTCAATTTTCCTTGTAAATGTATGTTTATTATTTGTTTTAACATGTTAACATAGAAAGCATATGAATGGTTCTCGCAGGTCTCCGATATTGATAAGAAACATGGATTCTCGTCAGATGACAGAACCGAAAACAGGGGTAGGCAACCTTCGGCACTCCAGATGTTGTGGACTACATCTCCCATAATGCTCTTACAGCCATATTGCGGTCAAAGCATCTTGGGAGATGTAGTCCACAACAACTGAAGAGCCAAAGGTTGCCTACCCCTGACCTAAAACATATATGAAATGAGGAACTTAAGAGACACACAGGTCTCAAAATGAGTGTAAAGCAAGTAATGGAACAAATAGGTCCCAAACCACGTATCAATTGCATAAGTACATACATGTAAATGAGTGGTATGTCCTAGTTCCCCCATGCACTATACAGATAGTTTTAGTCCTCTAGGTCTTTCCATGAGGCACTTCAGAAGTTGATTTCTTTATATACAGTGGTGACAAATATAGTTGTGATATTATAGCCTTCCATCCCAACACTACATAGTCGCCGTGGACACTCGATATTAGTGCCACAGCTTTTAGATTCAGCAAAGTGACGGATCTGAGGTACTTCAAAGTGGATGAGCAGGGGTGTGCGTTGACTAAGCACTTTTAGCTGAGAAATTAGTTACCTTTTTATACCACAATAGATCTTAAAGTGAATTTCAATGAGAATGGGTGCAGTTTTGACATGTTCCTGAGTTGGACCCTCATTTTCTATCTAGGGTCCCGAGCGCAGGCATGGGGAGTAGGGAAGAGGTTGTGTTGTGAAATCGTCTCCTGCAGTCGTCAGCAGCAAATATGACCAAATCTCTAGGTAGGTATGCATGGCGCCTGTTGCACTCATAGGTAGACCTTCTACCACTCTAAACTCCTATTTGAGAAAACCACAGATTCAATGAAGGAGTCAGTGGCTGCTTCCAAAACGGTGGGATCATCTGCTTGCCTATGCCTACGTAAAGAGAGTGATTTCTTATAACTAGTTCTAGGGAGGTTTGTGTGGTAAAGAGCATTGCGGCTGGTTCGAAGGGAAGGTGCTTGTTTGAAAACATTTCCAGCATGCCATGTATTCCCTTCCACAATGGTTGGATTTTCTCGCATTCGCATCATATGTGGAAAATTAGGTTTATTGTAATCTAGTAAGCAGCTGTGTACCAATTGGTCAGCAATTTAAAATCTGTCTCTTGGGTTTTGCTAAACACTAAGGAATTATTATTATTATATTTATATTGCGCCAACAAATTCCATAGCGCTTTACAATGGGTGGAGTAACAAACATGTAATTGTAACCAGACAAGTTGGACACACAGAAACAGAGGGGCCTGCTCAATGAGCTTACATGCCAGAGGCAGTGGGGTAAAGTGACACAAAAGGTAAGGGAAGTATTAGGGAAGTAGGTCTTCAGCAGAGCGTAGGGGCCTAGACGGGACATACTTGTGTATTAGGGAGGATAGGTGGGAATAGCAGGTGGGATTAGCATTATGTAGAAATTTGAAAGCAAGAACCAGAATTGTATATAGAGCCCTATATCTTACGGGAAGCCAATGCAGGGAATGATGAGGCGTGGGCATACAGGAAGATGAACCTCACCGCCGCATTCATTATAGACTGCAATGGAATGGGTTAGGTAGCACATTTTCTCCCATTCCTCGCTATAGGTATTGTTAAGTGTAGTCTCCTATTTACCCATAAATGTAGTTATTCCATTTATCTCCCACCGCATTGCAGCAAATAGGGATTTCAGTCCACCGTTTAAAGAAACACTATAGCATAAGGAATACAACATGTATTCCTGACACTATGGTTGTAAAAACACAATTTAGGTGGCCGGCTGCCCTTGCCTCCCTTTTAAAGGGTAGTCGACTGCCTTTTTTCCAGCGCCGCATCGATCTTGTCACAGCTGACAAATTGTCTGCATTCATGTGTTACAGTAATAATGCTTATTAAAGCAACATGTCAATTATTGAGAATGCATTACAGCCTCCTTAACGAAGATCATCAAATTTGACGATCTGAACCAATCTAATGCTTTCGCATAGTTATGTATTGGGATGCTATTGGGCATGCACAGCAAAACTTAGCACTACACCACTCAGCCTAACCTCATAGAGACGCATTGAATCAATGCATTTCTATGGGAAGTGTGCAGTGCGTGGAGACATTGAACAATAATCCTGCACACTGTGCAGCACTGACCGAGGAAACACCTCTAGTGGTGGTACTGTCTGAGTAGTGACCATTAGAGGTGTTCCTAGGCTGTAAAGTAAACACTGCCTTTTCGCTGAAAAGGTAGTGTTAACAACAAAAGGCCTGCAGGGACTGACAGTAGACCTCAGAACAACTACATTAAGCTGTAATTACTCTGGTTGCTATAGTGTCCCTTTAAAGAACTGCATGCAGTGGCCACTTTAAGCTCTGCATGCAGTTCACCTGTCTGGTGCCACTAAATATTGATACCTGGGTCTCCCTGATGTGAGAGGGGTGTAGTGGTGAATTTATATCCTCATTTAAAGAGCTATATGCAGCAGTCACATTGAGCCCTGCATAGGGGTCATTAGCCAGTGTGGGACCACTAATTCTAGCCCCAACTCACAGAGGAGATCCCCAAGTTTTTAATATCTGTAATCATTTTATTACCAGTATTTATTTTTAATAAAACAATTAAAACTAATGTATTGTCAATAACTGACATGTAAGTGCTGCTTTCATAAGCATTATTACTGTATTAGTTATCTTTAACACATGCATGCAGAAAATAGTCTTTATTATTTAGCTCTATATTTTGGGTTTTTATTTTCTTTCCAAATGAAAATTACAAAAATTGAAGACTATTATTTTAAGGAATATATGAATTTAACAACAGGGGAAAGAGTACTTTGTAGTTTTATTATCAGAGCATATTGTGTAGGTAACGGAAGAGCCAGTCTTGCTAAAATTGGCAAAGGTAAAATGACATCTAATGCATGAAGTGTGAATTCAAAATGAGAATAAAGATACAGCTCCAGAGAGAATCAATTAATTAACATAACACAATGCGACAGCAACTCTGAGATGTACCAGACCGATTTAAGCAGGTGACTTTACAATGTCACTTTTTTTCTGTGCTAAATAATGAAAAAAATATATATATATATAAAAAATAAAAAATAAAATAGAAGTGATTACAAAGAATTATTATCTAAAAAATAGTGCTGTATCCTTTGCTTAATATGACCTGGCAATCTGTGCCACTTACGTATCACTGTTTACAGGAGGTGACTGCACAAGCGAACAAAAATGTTCACAGAACCTCCTTCAACACAATATCACTAACAATGCAAGCACTCACATGGGAAGTATTTCTGCTGCACATTAGATTCTTACTGGTATGTGAGAAAATGTTGCCTGTAGAACTAAACATCTGTCTCAGAAAGTACAAATGAGGCGTATATGATCTAAAAGCTTCTGGCTATAAAAGGCAAGCCTGGCAAGCCTCTGTTGTCGTATGGTATTCAATGAACAGGCATAGAACCTTAAATGAAGTGGTCTCGGTGCCAGGTCCAGCTAGGGTTAACTGCTATGTTTATAAATAGGTTAATCCAGCCTCTAAAGCCTCTAGTGGCTGTCTCATTGACAGCCGCTAGAGGCATTTGCGTGCTTCTCGCTGTGAAAAATCACAGTGAGAAGACGCCATCGTTCATTATGAATGCTTTCCTATGAGACTGGCTGAATGCGCGCGCAGCTCCTGCCGCGCATGCGCATTCAGCCGAAGAGGAGGAGTTTAACCCCTTCCTCTCCCCAGAGCCCGGCGGGAGGGGGTCCCTGAGTATGTTTTCCTGGCACTATAGTGGTCCTTTAATCGGCTACTCCAATACTACCCCAATATATCTAAAACAGACCTCTATTTAAGCACTGGACTTTTAGCCCAAATAATATATATTTAAATTTCCCCTCAAATAAATTTTCCAAAATAAAAGGATACATGTATGCTTGTGTGTGCACATAGAAGAATACACACACGTCAATAGACTGGTACATGAAATTTATTTATGAAGTCAGAAGCCAGACTGAAACAAAGTGAACGAGAACTCAAGCACATATATCAAGTGGAAATAAGGACAAACGCTCTCAATCTCATTGCTTGAAGTATCTTTCTCAAAAGGTTATTCTGTTTCCTGAAAATACATGTGGATAAATTATGGTTTGTATATTCCAGAATGTCAAGGTTCCCAAGATAGCCCCAAGATGTGTTTACCCGCAACATTACTACATTTCTCTTCATATGAACCTTCTTAGAAAAATGTAATTGCTACATACTTAGAAAATAGAATCTTTGCTTTTAGAATCGTATCAGGCAAGTAACCTTTGACAGAAATTCATTTTAAGGTTACTGCCCTAATTTTTCCCTAAGTTCCATTCTCCAATTATGAGACATGCACTACACAGCCAGGGCCAGACTAAGATATTGTGCTGCATACTGCGGCGGTGGGCAGCTTGAGAAAGAATATATAATTAATTTATAATTAATTACACAAAGTTGTAACAAAAGATATAAAGAGACACATATAAAACAAACACATCATCAAGTAAAGTATACCCAAGTAAACTAGACAGGCCTAAAAGTTACTGATCAGTGCAGACCTGGTATTACCAAGGCCCACTCACCAGGATTGAATGTCTTAATAGTCAGGGATGAATAGTCACTGGGACAGGTATGGCCAAAAGAAAACATCGTACTGCAAAAATTAATGCTACACCCCTAAAATATACAAATTCCCTCTTTATTTTAAAAATCTTGTTAAACGGAGGCAAACCACATAGTTATACTGTATATGATTTCTGTGAAGTCAACTGAGTTAATGGAGAAACGCCAAAAATATAAACACTTGTCATCTACAATTGTTTTAAGGATATCATATATTTAAAAAAAATAAAGAAGACCATTGCTGAACAGTATTTATAGGATCACTATAGGGTCAGGAACACAAACATGCCCCCTTGGGCCCCTCATGCCTCCATAAATATAGCAAAATCTTACTTTATTCAAGCCTGAAGCTGTAGATCTGTATGCTGTTTGCCTCAGAAAAACAAGCAGTCTGCTGACATCATCAGAAGTGGTAGCCTGATCCAATCACAATGCTTCCCCATAGGATTGGCTGAGACTGACAAGGAGCAGATCAGGTGCAGAGCCAGCATGATTCAAACACAGCCCTGTCCAATCAGCATCTCCTCATAGAGATGAATTGAATCAATGAATCTCTATGAGGAACGTTCAGTGTCTGCATGCAGAGGGAGGAGACACTGAATGTTTGGATGCATTTTAGGCAGCTATGAACCAGGAAGGATCTCTAACAGCCATCTGAGGAGTGGTCAGTAAAGTTATCACTAGGCTGTAATGTAAACACTGCATTTTCTCTGAAAATATAGTGTTTACAACAAAGAGCCTGAAGGTGATTCTACTCACCAGAACAAATTAAATAAGCTGTAGTTGTTCTGGTGACTATAGTGTCCCTTTAACCCCTTAAGGACACATGACATGTGTGACATGTCATGATTCCTTTTTATTCCAGAAGTTTGGTCCTTAAGGGGTTAAAAGTACACTATAGTCACCAGAACCACTATGGGTTAATGTACTGGTTCTGGTGTCTATAGCCTGTCCCTGCAGGGTTTAAAATATAAACACTGCCTTTTCAACTACAATTTAAACCTGCTATGCAAGCAGATGCTGAATGTTCCCCGTGGAGACTCATTGATTCAATGCATCTCTATGAGGAGATGCAGATTGGCGCAGAGCTGAGTTTTGCCATGCATACAAAATAGACTCCCAATGCTTTCCTATGGGAGAGCATTGGATTGGCTGAGATCAAGATTGACTATCTCAGCCACTGAGGCAGGGCCAGCCGCAGCAAGGGAGAAAAGGTAAGCTTAATCACCTTATTTCTCTACAGAGAAGAGGGGCATGAACCCTAAAAGATAGTCCAACAGTACAGTATTAGGAATACATGTTTGTATTCATAATACTACAGTGTTCCTTTAAGGGAGTATATTTAAAAAAAAAAAAAAAAAAACTGGGTGGGAATGAACCTTACTTAATTAACAAGTTAATAAATAATTATTTACATACCTTTGTAACACTAATCCAGCCCATGTGTGTACATACATGCACACCTGTCTCTCCTACATTGATGTCATATCACATCAGGTAATATATACAAAAAACAAATAAAGAAACCTGCATCCAAAATATGTAGGTAAAAATGGTGTTAAAAAAAAAAAAAAAGAAAGAAAAACAAACACAGGTAGTTTGAATAGTTCAGTATAATTTGTTCAATACATATAATATAAAAATGGAACAATTTATACAATTACTTACCTGTGTAATGAATAAAACAGTTTCTAGGTTTGCAAACTGGTCTAGAGACAGACACAATATATTTATAAATACGAATATCGCAGTAATGTATAATACTTCTTTTTTTCTTTAATTGGACTAACAGACTTTTGGAATGACAAGCTTTTAAGATATATATTTATCTTACCAATTCTAAACAATACCTAATCAAAATGATACCTGCAATCCAAACTCGAGTTGTGATCTATAGGATAAAGCTATAACAAGACAGAGCAAACAGAGACCCAATGAAGACTAGCAAAAATATATTAAAAACAAAACACAGACAATTTTCCAAAGAGTTCGAAGCATTGAGAACAAAGATACATTGGTGAAAGAGACAGTTGTGTAAGGGAATGAGAGAAATAAAGAATTTCAAGGGGCTTTAGTAATCAAAAACTGAATTGTATAGAAACTCAAAATGTGTGTAAACGAACAGATCTGGGAAAAATAATTCCACTTGACTATATAGTCAAAGATTGGCTATTTTTGCAATTCCGATTTTAATTCACTACAGTTGGGCAATTTAGAGAATAAACCAAAATTCATAAGAATGTGCATACCTAAACTATTTATTTATTTGTACACACATACACTTATACCTATATATGAAAACATACACAAAATAAAAATATAAATTATGCATTAAATATACAGACACATTATATATATTATATATATATATATACACACACACACACACACACACACACACGCTCAATATTTTCCCAATAAATTGTAGGGAGCATTGTCTGACATAGCTTCAAGCTATTGAATCTTATTATTACATGAAATGCATCCATGTGTTGTAGATAACAAAACTTAATATATTTAGATGTCAAATGTAGACATTTTTAGTTAAAATCAATTAATGGAAAACTCAGCCTTCTTTGACTACCTTCATTTCAGTTACTCCTGGCCAGTTTGAGCCCTTATTAAAAATAATTTGCAACTATAAGGCTGTGGGAAAATATGCTAGCCTCGCGATTTTTGTCATATTTTCGCATTGCCCTAAGGCTGCTATTGTTGATGGCCTTTATGGAAATCTAAATTCAATCAGCAGCTGCAAATTTCATGAGACGTCCATCTTCACGCTGAATTTCTAACTGAGTGTCAAAACAATCTGTGGATTTCTACCCGACGAAACACACATTGAATTGTAAATTTCTCCAATTTCCTCACGTTTGAATTTTCAGCTGCGGGAAAATAGTGCAAACCAAGACACCCTGTCTATCAATTTGAGGCAAGTAATTTTTTCTCGTTATCCTTGAAACACATTTTATAAAGAGTTGCATTGTGACAATCCATTAAATTAGAACCAATGTTGTTTTTCACAAAATTAAGGTATTTGCAAATTATAATGACAAAACCCAGAATGGTTTCGGTTTGATTCCAGAGAGCATTTAACTAATGACTAACTAGTTTTATGTCAAAACACAGCACACTTTTACAGAAAAAAAACCCACGTATCTTTTCTAGAGAAATCAATCTTTTCTAACAGCATAATAGGGAAGCCACAGCCTCGGCTTACATCTATTTTACCTCTGTATCTCCTTTAGAGATGCTAAAAGATATTACATTTAGTGCAATTTAAAATATAATAGGTAATTCAGGAATATTAACATTTTAAATTTTTAGGAGTTTTGAGTAGAGCTAAATTTCTAGAAAGTTTATATATTGTATTGTGATATTGCCATGAGAAGTGCAACATTCTCCAATTCTGAAACAGACAGACATGTATAGTCCAAAAGGTACCCGCTGGCCACATTAAAAATCTAAATAGAGGTGTGCACAAGATTTGTACTTAGTAGTGTGCGTTACCCAACGCAAGACCATATTATGCTCCCTCCTCCTTATTTAGGACTCCAGGCAGCGATCTTGGATCAGTCTGAGCATAGCTCATTTTCGGTCTGAAAACCAAAATCATGAAAACTAACTCTTTCACTACCAGCTATCACAAGAGCAAAAATTCTATAAAATAATTCCCAGATTTTACTATTTACATGACGTAAAGTCATGATTTTATTAATGACACGGAGGCTCCTATTATGCTCTTTCTTACTTTATTCCTCAGCAGCAAAGGGGAAATATAACAAAGAGAAAAAATGTATAATATGAATAATATATAACAGATACAACCAGATCTGCCTAGTAACAGGGCAGCCAATCAGCTTATAGGAACAGTCCATAAATGTTTTGCTGTGTACTTCCACTTCCTCTTCTTTGCCTTCTGAACCGAAGACCCAACAACCGAAGAAACATCCACATCAGGAACGAAACAATCACCAACATGTTAAACGTCATCACAACGAAATCAGGCTGTAAAAACAGAGAAATAGGTGGTAAAATCCAAACTCCGGATCTGTATGTAACATATCATAACAATTCGGCACGTATAAAATTATATATAAAATATCGATTATACCATATATACCAGTAAAGAGACCATACCGTATCCCAGAACAACAAGTGAAACGATGGACACTGACCGTGAGATAGAAGGTCCTCCCAATTGAACCAAAATTGCAGACCCCAGCACCTACCCACCGGGTGGGCGGGTGGGAATAATACTCGCCTCCGTGTCATTAATAAAATCATGACTTTACGTCATGTAAATAGTAAAATCTGGGAATTTTATTAAATGGCACGGAGGCTCCTATTATTCTAGTTCAAAGCTGAGCCACAACTAACGAAGAAACATGGTCAATCGGGCGGAAATAGAAATCACGGAACGAAGATTCACTAGACCAATCTGCCGCTTTCAAAACATCATCCAGACGACACCCCATCTTAGAAGCTTTGGATGCCATGGCTCCTCTGACCAAATGAGCTGAAAATATTGATGTATCAAACCCTGCCGCGGAAAGGAGATTCTTAACCCAACGAGCCAACATAGTCGAGGAGACCGGTATAAACGGCGTCCTAAAGGAAATAAACAGTTGGGACAAATCCAATGACCTCAACTGTTGAGTGCGATCCAAGTAAACCCGGAGGCAAGCCACCGGACACAGAGCAGGGCGGACCGAACACCTCGGATAGGCCACCGACTTAGAAGCCGTCTTAGTCCTTCTCGAGATGTTAAACGACACTCCCTCGGGGGTGAAGGATATCGCGTTCCAGTCCAAAGCTCTGACATCCGAAACTCTCTTGCATGAAAGGAGACACAGAAGCATAACCAACTTCCAGGACAATTGTTTCAGTGAGAGCTCCTCATTAAGGGGCCACGACTCCAGGAAGCAAAGAACTATGTTAACATCTCCAAACGAGGAGTATCTGGATCTCAGGGGTCTAGAGAAACGGATACCCTTCAACAAATCGGCACACAAAGTGATGAGGATCCAACAATCTTCCCACGCGCACCAGCCAGACCACATGCGCCATGCGGATTTGTATGCTGTTCTGGTTCCCGGTGCCCAGGCACTCTCCAGGAGTCTTGTAGTAGCTTGCGGAACGTCCGCGACAGACCAGGATCCCCTGAAATCAACCAAGCCGTGAGCTGGAGCAGGTCCTGATCAACTAATTCATGCGAGTTCCCATCTGGATCCAGAACCACATCCGGTCGCATTGCAATCATCCGTGGGAAATCCATCGTCATCTCCAGGAGACGAGGGAAACAATGTTGAGTCTGCTATAGGGGAACTACGATCACCAATGTGCAATCTTGTCTGGACAGGTACGCCAGTGTCCGAGAAATCAGGTTGAATGGGGGAAACGTAAAGTGACGACCCCGAGGCCACGTTTGCAGGAAAGCATCCACTGCCATGGCCAATGGGTCCGGTCTCCAACTGAAATATTGTGGCAGTTGGTAGTTTAGTCTGGATGAGAACAAATCCAGCTCCAATGGACCGCATAACCGATCTGTCGAAAGGTCGAAGGGAGCAGATGCCAATCCCCTGAGTCTTTCAAGTAGCGTGAATTACAATCCGCCCATTCGTCGTCCATTCCCGGGATGTGTTCGGCAGTAACCGACACTGCGTTGTGGAGGCAAAACTGCCAGAAGTCCTTTGCCAGGTTCGCTAGCTGTTTTGATTTCGTGCCACCCAGATAATTTATATATCTGACCGCGGACACATTGTCCATGCACAGAATGCAGAAATTTCCCAGAGTTGAAGACAGACTGCGAATGGCGAATGACCCTGCCAGCAGTTCCAGACAGTTTATGTGTAGTCTTGACTCGACTTCGGACTCCTCTGCCATTGGTATGGTCAAATAGGCATCTTTGAGGTCCAGCTTGACCATCCAGTCCCCTTGACGGAGCAGGTCCCTGAGACAATGAATGCCTTCCATCTTGAAGTGATAGTAACGGAGAAATTCGTTGAGGCATTTGAGATTTATCACCGGTCGAACTCCTCCGCCCTTCTTGGCAACGAGGAGCAAATTGCTTAGGAACCCCGGGGTCTCGTACGGGATTTCCCGTATTGCCTGTTTGGCAAGAAGTTCCGCAATTTCCAAAGTAATCAACCCGGACTGCTCTTCCAGCAATCTCAGTTCCTGTGGTATACACATCTGGAAAGGTGGGGACAAAAGATCTAAGCGGAAACCCCTGACCGTATTCAAAACCCACACATATCGATAAATAATCGATCATGCCCCACATATCGATAAATAAAGCTAGCCTGCCCCCCACGCTTGCAAGGGAAAAAACACATTTGGGGGTACTTACCATAAAGACGTCTGTCCTCTTCAATTCTGCCACGATCTCCCGCATGAGGGGCAGAAGGGAGCAGGCTTGTATTCCTGGTAGGCCTGAGTGGCAGCAAAAGAACCTCTGTGAGTCCGTGAGGGACCTCGACCTCCACGGCCGGCTCCTATACCTCCAGGCCCCTTGGAAAACCTTTGGGCCAAAAACTTGTTTCAAGTTGGACTGGGCCTTATCTAGGGCGGTGAAGGTGCGCACAAAGGAGCCTTGGTCCTTAACAAAGGACTCACTCTCCTTCACCGCTAGGTTTACCAGCCGACATGGCTGTGTTAGCGTTGCCAAGAAGGCAAATCAGTCTTTGTACCCATCCGATCGCTTCATCGAAATTAAAGGGGAGTGTCCCCTGCCTTAGCTACCTCCAAGAGCTGATAAAGCTTGGCAGCGGGACCCTGGGTGTCCAAAATTTTGTCCTGGCAATTGTGGATTGAGAACTCCAGTCCCTTTCTGGGTTTCCAGCCCATTTTTGCCAGGAACTGCGTAATTTGGGGGTCGACCTCTTGCACCCCGCATCAGGCACTGAGGGCCTTGGGCATTCAGCCCGCAATTTGCTGCACCCCTCCTTGGACAGAGGAGTGCGCATACGTAGAGATAGGTAGCTAGCTATGTGCTTGGACGGGTCCCATTCCGCCGAGCGAGGATGGGGAAGGTCATCAGGATCGAACAGGGGGTAGCCCCGCCGGGAGTTGGATCACATATGCCTTGCCCCCCACCCAGAAGTAGCGCCGAAGCGTCAGACCCCGCCTCAATGTCGGAGCCCCCTTCCATATAAGAGGCGTAATCAGGGGCATCCGAGTCCGTCTCCCCACTCAGATCGAAATCTGATCCTTCGTTAACATGGGCACGCGCCCTTTTCCACTTTCTGGACGATTTTGCCCGGCCAGCGGCTCTCTTGCGCGGTAACGCGACGTCTTGGACAGCCATAGGCACATCAGTCAGGGCAGGTAACACCTGTGTCACATTGGGAGAGACGTGTTTCGTTTTAGCATGTGCCTTGCGACTCGCATGAGGCTGTAGCGCAGGCTGGGGGTTGGGCATCATAGAAGGGGCCAGGGGTTGAGTCAACGCCTGCTGAATAGTATGAGACAGGGACGAAGACACCGTCCCCATGGCCGAGGCCAGGGCGCTCTGCATGGTGGAATCAATGAGGGCCTGGAACTCCTTAGAGGGAGTAAGGCCAGTCTCCCCAGTAATAGGGTTTTGCATGGGACTCATAATGGGGTAATTGGGGCTGTCCGAGCCCTCACCTCTAGCCTGCATAATAGGTGCAGGGAGGAGAAACCCAAGTATAAGCAAGAAAATATATTCTATAAATATACCCACAGGGGAAGATGCAGGGGCAAATATAAAGGATCCCAACAGAAAAAATTTGAGAAGAAAAAAAGGGGCTTAATAACACTATAACCAAAGGGGTTGATTAAACCACTGACCATACCTGAAAATGACTAAAACGGAAGGGGAGCGGTAAAGGGAGCCGACCCGTCTAGCAGTCCCAGCCACGTGAGTGCAGGCAGTGCAGAAAATGGCCGCCGCGTGCAGAGCGCGCCGCGGGCTACCCAGAGCTCCTTGCCCTCCAATGGCCATGGAGCGCGTGGAATCCTCCCCTGGTAGCCGCGGATCCCGGCCTGTGCCATCAAATGTACAGGGGAAGAAAAAATAAATAATAAAAATAAATCACAAAATACAATGAAATTAAATTCAAACAAACACAAAACTATAAGCATAGACTGAATACAAAACCAATAAATGTTAACAGGGTAAACAACCCTGACAGCAATAATACCGATCAAATATACAGGAGGTAAAAATTATACATAGCTGGTCTGAGGACAGCAGCAAAGAAAGAGGAAGTGGAAGTACACAGCAAAACATTAATGGACTGTTCTAATAAGCTGATTGGCTGTCCTGTTACTAGGCAGATCTGGTTGTATCGGTTATATATTATTAATTTTATACATTTTTTCTCTTTCAGTTATATTTTCTCTTTGCTGCTGAGGAATAAAGTAAGAAAGAGATAGCATAATAGGAGCCTCCGTGTCATTAATAAAATTGAAGGCCAGCAACTACTTTTTAGGAAATATTTTGATTGAAAATTAACATTAATTAACTTATGCATCACATTGCTTTTTGAATAAGTAATTCACAAAATGCTATTTTTGTCTCAACCCCACCCACCCCATTTAGTCATGTTTGTCAGCATAAAGGGACACTATAGTCGCCAGAATTGTGAAGCTTAATTTGGTGGTTCTGGTGTCTATAGCCTGTCCCTTACAGGCCCAGCAATGTAAATAAAAACAGGAAAGCATTGGATTGGCTGAGATCATCAACACTGATGATCTCAGCCATGGATGCGGTGCCAGTGTGGCAATAGAGAAAAGGTCAGTTAAAAACCTTTTTGAGGGGTGCTCCAGCACTATAGTGTTGTATTCCCAACACTGTAGTGTTCCTTTACAATTGCAGTCAGAATCCCCCATGATCTGTAGTGCTTCCTATTAATAAAGAGGAAAACTAATTTTTTTTAGGGATCACACTTGTTTTAGGCTTTAAAAATGTCGATTTATGATCTGAGTCAACTGCAAGCGTTTTTTTTACACCAAAATTAAAAACTCTACTGCCAACTCTACCCCTTGGCAGCATCATTGGAATGTCACTGGCCAGCCTGATAGAGTTCAGAGCTGGCTGATGTCAATTCTGTGAATACTTGGCATCTGTTTTCAGCATGCACAGTAACACTGTGACACAGACGATGGAAGCACAGTGCTCCGGATCCTCCCCTCAGCTCGCTCTCTCTGACGTCCATCCCTCTCCAGTAAGGGAGAGAGGGAGAGTGATGTCAGTGGAGTTGGATCAGGCTGAGGGATAACTTGACCTCAGCATTGGAAAGCAAAGTTAGCTTTAGCTATAAGTTGTTTTGGAGAGGAGGATCAGGATAGGAAATGTTGCTGTAAACAAAAACACGGTTTTCTGTTTTTTGCTAGTAGTATTCTATTAACAATTCCATTTATCAGAACCCTCTATGTAGTGAAGATCTATCTCATCCCTTCCTCATTTTCAAACCCAAGTAAATATTAACTAATCATTTTACAAAAGGTTAGTGGTGCAGAGAATGAATGCAAAAAGCAACTTACTGCAACAGTATTCACTGTAGTGGTTATTGTGCCAGGAGTCCCAGGGCGTCATCTGACGGTAACACTTACCTTGCTGTGTCAGGATATGATAATACAGAAGCATGAACCTCTGGTTTATCTTTCTAACGCACACCAGGTTTAGACAGCATCCATTACCCGAGAGCATTGGCTGACACTCTCAGGCATGTCAATATAATCCTGAATAGTTTGATAAACTATCATAAGATGGCACCTGGTGACTCCTGGCTCCATAACCACTATAGCACACGGTAGTGGTAAGGATGCTTACAGAGTCCCTTTAACAAATATGAATTGTAATGTTTAGTGCATGTTGTACTTGCTTACAAGTTCTTACAGGCACAGCAAGATCAAAATGTCAAGTTATCCTGAGGTACCTCAGCAACACATTTTGTCTTCAGGTGCATAAAATATTACAGATGTCAGCTCCACCGTGCCCGTACATTAATGCCACCCATTACCAAATATTAAAGAGTCACTATAAGCACCACAGTGTTTTATTATTGGAAAGGTTATTGGGCTGCAAATACTTTGTAAACAGTCTCTCTTGTCAAAGTAAACCTCAAGCCAGTTGGCCACAACTCCATTATATCCACGGGAGTAGGCTTGCGAAGAAGAAAAGAGAAAAAAAAAAAGGAGTTACCTACCCTTGCTTCAGTAAGTGTCGCTTGTTGGTGTTTTCTGTCTTTACAAAACTGCTGACTCATCCACACATCAAAAGTATAACAAACGTGTAAAATAATTCAAGGTCACCCCTGCAAAGTCTTTCCTGTTAAAAGTGCGTCCAAAAATCTGCCAATATTCGCAAGTGTTATATTCCTTGCTGACGGGGATTATATGCTAGGGAGGATGCATGCAAAACAGTGGCACAGAAGGTCAGTATGTATACGTTGGCTGACCTACACAGTTATGGAGAAACCTTTTACTTGCAAGCAATAAAAACTTAATTGAAAGTGACATAATGATTGAGTATATCCAAGTGTGAAAAAATTCTAAGTATATGCTAACATTTGTATGCCTATTATACATCTATCAATCAGAATACTCTATCTAGTTATTGCGGAATGTTGTAGATCTCCAACGTGAATTCTCCTTACTGAAGTGTTGCTGTAGATGGCCAGTATGGCGTGTAACCGTGAATTTGAAGCTCCATTTATCTGGAGAGCCAGAAAGCCTGTTTCACAAAACATTGAACAGTGGTCTATGCATCAAAAGTCACTACTGGAATGAGGAGACTCATTTATCTGTCTAGCAGCATACCATACATCACAATGCCAAGAGAAGGCATTTTCCATCTTACTGGGTGTATTTTTCGAGATTCGGAAAAATTGATGGACTGACACGAGATGAGGAGAGAGAAGGGAAAAAAAAGCCGAAACCACAAATAGATTACAATCCATCATAATAACAATAATGTTTATTTCAACAAAAAGCAAGATTCATCCTGTACGTGTACCATTCATCAGTACTAAAGGAGAAAAGAAGGACAAAACGTTGCTTGGAATCCTCTAATAAGAGGATTGGAGCATTTTAACATTAGATATTTCTCAAATTAACTTCACAAGGCATTGGTATGCAAAGCTTGCTGAGATGTGACGATACCGAAACTCAAGAGATTGATAGCATTACCTTAGCAGCTACAGTGTTTGTTCTTTTCAGCCACGATATGTCTATGACCCCAACAATATCAACTAACAAGTAGAAAACATTCTATGTTCATATTGACTGTAGGCCATCAATTTATTAATTTTATTTATAAAGCGTTCTTTTTCCAGAGAGCTTTGCAAAACTTGTAATAATTAAACGTAGGTATTCCTATAGACAAGAGGATATATAAAAGGAAGAAGTAAGTCCAACGCATGGGCATTAGTCTGACATTTCTAACACTTTTGTACAAGGTAAGACTGTCCGTGAGCAATCAATTGATGAAGTGATTAGTTGGCAACTGGTGACTACACGGATTTAGAAGTATGGTCTATACCAGGGGTAGGCAACCTGCAGCACTCCTGATGGTTTGGACTAAAACTTCCATAATGCTTTTACAGCCATAATGTTGGCAAAATATCAAGGGAGACGTAGTCCAAAACATCGGGAGTTGCCTACCCCTGGTCTATACAGTAAATTAAATGGAGGTCACGGTGAGTGAAAATGTATGCTGAAGTTGCACTGTCTGCTGGACATGTCTGTGTTGCTCCAATGGTGATAGAAGGAATGTAGGAGCTGAGGACAATCTTGTCTTATTTTAGTACACTCATAGTAAGTGTTTGGCCAACACATATCTACCCATGGCTGTTAATCATCCGTGAAAGCCTTTACAATGCCCCATTGTAACGGTTTTCTCACAAAATGACAGATGTAAGAATGATAAACCACGTGGCTGCAATTCTGACCCAATTCCTATAGGTCAGTGGAAGATGCAAGTAAATGACACCCAATCACTAAATATAAATGTTGGGTAGATCCTTCAAGGAGTAGTATCCAAAGAATCCTTATTATAAATGGACAAACAATTAATAGTGAATGCCAAATATACTTTCTGAAGTGTAGATAATGGGGGCCTGGTACTTAGGAGTGTGAAAATAATGTATATATATATATATTGTAAAGATGACCAGCACTCACGGTTTTGTAGAAGTTAAAAGTTGTAGGCTTTAATGAAAACACATGGTTAAAAGTAGATTGACGTTTCAGTCCACGCCTGGGACTTTCATCAGGACTTTAGATATATTTATTTACTATTTACTATATATTTGACGATGTCAAGTTATGGGGTAATTTGGCACAAAAATGATGACCCCTTTGACCTCAACTGGGGTCATATGTTCAGAGTAAGGGTCAACTTGGTAGATTGTAAATAATATAAAAACATAACAGGACAAATTCTCTGCCACCATTTTGGAATCAGGCACCGGACTGGTAAGCACCTAGAACAGGTGCAGGAAATTTCCAAATGTCTAGTATAGTACTAGGGGGATTATATATAGTGGGAAAGCAAGCCTATTGTAAAATGTAGATCGCCAAAAATCGGCATTTAATAATGGGTCATGTGACCCAGTTTTAAACACGAAATAATTTTTTTAATCACACAATTATTTTATTACTAGCCACAATATACCACTTAAGTCTTTTTGTCCGATTAGGTTTTCATTTTATTTACTATCTATCAAGTTGACCCCTACTCTTAAACATATGATCCCAGTTGAGGTCAAAGTCACCTATGTAATTTTAGCTCTAAGTTATCCCATTTGAACCTGACATCTCCCTATATATGCACTCCTAAGTGCCAGGCCCCCACCTTGTGTTTTAACTTTTGTTTTTAAAGCATTAAAGTATATTTGGCATTAACTATTCGTTGTGTGTTCACATTTATTACACTTGTTATGGTTTTAGTTGCTTTTATTATTTTTTATCTTCTTCTGTTTCGGTCACTAAAATACTTACCCAATACGGATTATTTGGATACTATTTCTTAAAGGATCTACCTAACATTATATCCCTGGTGGGGATTACACCACCCAAGAGCTATCATCTGAGCATGATCTACTGCTCCACTACATGTGAGTAAAATATTCTTACTTTTACAACACTGATTACAGTAAGCACTATTGTTTGCCATTTTTATCTTTTCTATATTAAACCAAACATTGAGTGACCAGCCCCCAGAACTACATATCCATCAGGGGGGATTGTACCGCTGCATGCAGTTAAATTCAGAGCTAGTCTTATAGCTCTTTAAAAATGTGAGTGATATACCTTATTGCTGTATGTCCTGCACCTACTTCCATCCGCTCTGCACCATCACTGGCTATTTTCTACTTTTATTCCACACACTCCCACCATTTGAAGTTTGGGCGGTTACCAGTTAAGAACAGACTCCAGAAATTGTGGACTATTTAGACATTATATTGGCAAAACCTATATTTTGTGTATATTGCTCTCCCTCTTTCTATAATATATATTTTTTAGGGTAATCCTAATTATTAGTGTTTGCGGCCTGCTATCATATCTATAGTCAGTTGACACTCTAGCGCTTATCCTATCTGTTTTTACAAGTGAGAAGCACGAAAGCGCCTCTAGCGGCTGTCAATGAGACAGCCACTAGAGGCTCTAGAGGCTGGATTAACCATGATATGTCTATGACCCCAACAACTGCTATGTTTATAAACAAAAAAAAAAAAAAAAGGGTTAACCCTAGCTGGACCAGGAACCCAGACCACTTATTTAAGCTGAAGTGGTCTGGGTGCCTATAGTGGTCCTTTAATATAGCATTATGGGATGTGACTTGGAAAGTGACGGAGCTGGATGTGTGAAGTTCCAGCACAACGAGCATTTCACAGCTTATAAGATTGCAGTACATTGCTACTCATCCTGCTGTATACTTGGTCAATTACCTAAATGTCATCATCATGAGCAAACAGGTGTCCCCAAAAGTGGGATTCCAGTAAACTAATGCCTCAATGTAATATTGTTGGATAAGCTTTCCAAACGTTTTAATGTTGTTAAATAAACCTTTAAAATAAGTTAATATCATGACATATTTTAATATGATATGTTTAATATGGATTATATTTGACATCTTAATATGTTGAAAAAAAAATAATTGTAAAAAATGTATCCAAAAATATAAAAAATAAATTTGAAAGCTTATCTAACAATATTAAATTAAGACAGGACAGGACTGGAAACTTGTGACATTCCCTCCAGAATCGGGATGGTTAGGAGGCATGCTTTTGTTGACGGAATTTATATTTATATGTTAGTTATTTTCTAAATTATTATTTTCTTTTATTGTATTTGCTGGGGTCACTCCATCTAAATAAAGTCGTTATGAAGGCTGGAGTCTCTGGTTTTTGAACGTTTTAACCAAAATATTATTTTATGTAAAGTGTTACGTAGCCAAAGATTAAAAATTAATACTACGAACAGGCAACCCAATGACTGGTGCAACGCTATGAATCTGGTGCACGTTGCGATCCTCGCACCAACTCACCACCTTGGACAGCCCTCTCACGCCCATCACACACAACCCAGAGGTTGGAGGGGGACTAACACCTGCAGACCTGCACACATACACTGACTCTGACTGGCTCAGCTTCCACCATATAATGCAGGGGGACCGGCTCAAGCCTCTGACTGCTATCCTCGGGGACAAAGTACCCACAGGCCTAGACCACTTCCATTACCTTCAAATACGGGCATACTATGCGGCCTTCACGAACAAACAGTGCCTCCACAGAACCCCCACACAGTTTGAAACACTCTGCACCACAAGGGCTCACCCTGAGAGGGGCGTCTCTACACTATACGCACTTCTCATCGTTGGAGAAAATCTGACGCACCCAAGATACATAACTAGATGGGAGAGAGAGGCAGGAACCACGCTCACAGAACAGGAATGGGACAAGATTTTTATATTAACACATAAATGTTCCATCAGTTCCTAACTCCAGGAGACGAGTTTTAAGATCCTTACACACTGGTACAGAACCCCAGATATCCTGCACCGTATAAACCCAGAGATACCTGGGGATTGTTGGAGATGTGGCGATAATGATGGTTCCGCTCTCCACATCTGGTGGAGCTGCCCCGGCATCGCCACCTTCTGGGCAATGATCCAAGAGACCATTCAACAAATCACAGACATTGCCCTCCCACTACAACCCCTCACCATGCTCCTACATCACACTGACATGACCCTCTCAGTACACAAGAAATCTTTAATAAAACATCTACTGACAGCAGCCATTGCACTGGTCCCTACAAGGTGGAGACACAAGGATGCGCCCACGCTCCGGCAGTGGATCGACAAGGTGGGAGAACTATACAACATGGAATCCCTTACAGCAGCACTACATGATAGACAAGAGAAATGCACTCGCACTTGGACGCCCTGGCTGTGGTACCTCTCGGCGGGCGGGGCGGGGGCCGGGGGCTCCCCGTCTCACCCCCTCCCCCTCACATCCCCCCATCCTCTCCCACCAGCTCTGACTGATAGACGGACGGTTGACTGAGAACCGACCCCTCTGACGACCCCTTCAGCTACAAACATTTGTGACTTTAGTCACAAGCTGGTTTCTGACAAATCGGACCCCTCTTAATCCCTTGACAGTTGACTGTGACTATGTTAGCATATTGGTACGTTCTCAGGAGCCAGGGAGCTACGATCTTGACTTCACTACTACAATAGGCTCCTAGAGAGACAATGATCAACGCACTAGGCCATAGTGTTCAAAAGAACCAGCCTTACATCCCGCTGCCACAATATTGGCTTCACCTATTGTAGCATGTCGACTGTACTATGGTTCTACGTTGTTTGATATGTTTAAATACTGTTGGATATCATAAATCATACAAGTTGATACTCTGTACTTTACTTTGTTCAATAACTGACAAAATGTACCCATGATAAAAGTCAAAAATAAAGATTGTCAAAAAAAAAAAAAAGGAATAAAACCTACAACAGACCCTTTAATAAAGTAAAAATGCTTGAATAAAGATTCTAAGGTGCAAACACAGGATAATATTGACCATGTGCTTATGTGCACTGCTGGGTTGGGGTGGTTAGCGTCATGAGGGCATCAGTTTTATTTCCAGGAGCAAAGCCCTCGCGGCTGGCAGTTAAGTTTAATATCCGCGTGGTCGGTGCTCCAAATTGGAGCACTTGTCCGCAAGGATAGTTTTGGTGGGAAAACCTATTACATAAGCCGTTCTGTGGTAACGGCTTGGCGCCAGCTGAATCAAAAAGGGAACTGAGCGCCTGCAAATTTCTGCTGCAGCTGCTTCCCGTCCTCCCTATTTATTATTTTGTCGTGGTCTTTTATTGGGGTTAAAGGAGCACAAACTCGTTTTCCTGGCACTATAGGGTTATTAGGTCCCCTCCTCCCTCAGGGCCCTACTCCCACTGGGCTGAAGGGGTTAAACCCCTGTAGCCACTTACCTTAATAGAGCGCCGGGCTCCCTCGTTGCTGGTGACCTCTCCTCCCCTGCTGAAGTCAGCTCCGAATGCACATGCGCGGCCAGAGTTGCGCGCGCGTTCAAGCCGCCCATAGGAAAGCATTACTCAATGCTTTCCTATGGACATCCAGCATGTCCTCAATGCAATTTTCACATTGAGGATTGCGGAAGAGCCTCTAGTGGCTGTCAGGGAGACAGCCACTAGAGGCTGGATTAACCCCGCCGGGGAGACCTAATCCGCATCCGTGCCTGGAGTGTCCCTTTAAGTTCTATATAGGGCACAACCATAGTGAGTCATAAGTAAAAATCTCTGGGTGGTTTTGTGGGTTTTGAGACTGCAGATTTTTGGTTACAAGGTATCTGGTTTTGAAAGTGAGTTAAGTTATTGTTACAATGTGTTTGTAAACCAAATAAAGGACCACATCGATTTCTTCAACATATCTGTCTTGGTATGTGTACTATTACAGTTCTATCTATATGTGGTTGATTATGTATATTGTTTTGATTGTAACACCTGCAGTGCACATGTTTTGCCATGCACAAATGTGCATTTTAATGAAACAGAAATCAAAGACATTACTTATTCTAAACGTGCCAAAAATAAATTAAAAAATAATACATTATCAAATGAAGACATACATTGAAAAATGTTCCTTATAATAAAACTAATTTCTCCAAAAGACATATGGTTTTACCTGCTTACAAATAATTGATGCAGGACTAATGTTAAGTGAGACCAGCGCAAGTTTCAGGACACACTTTTGCAGCATTTTCCGTAACATAACTGGCAGCGCAATATCCTTGCATGCCAACCTGGAAGTTTGCCCAATTAAATATGACAAGCCAGAAATGGTGTGTGGGAGGAAAAGCAAATGAGATAAATACACATTAAATGAAAACATGCTTTCCGCCCCAGACAAAAGAACAACAACAAAAAAACACAACACAGCTTTGGACTATGTGATTTTCATACTAAAATAGAATTATCCAAAAGAAATAAATGGCTGTATAATTCTGCTCAAGTGTAAATGTATTCCTTTTCCTCCTGTGTTATGATAATCAGTTTGAAGGGTGTGAATCTGTACCAGGTATGAACCTAACCTGATAATCGGGTCTGTAAGAGCTTAGTAGTAATGTTTGATGGCAGTAGATTGAAGGTATCAAAAGTACCATGGATGAAGTAGAGTAGAAAATGTAGCCAGGTCGTGATCTTGCATCAAAATAGGTCTTCTCAAGGAAAATGTCACATTGACGTGGCTTTCCCATAAATGTTGATTAGGAAGGATACCTGCAGCATACTTGCTTAGAGATAAGGTTAGGATTAAGATCCAAGTCTGTTTGACACTGCAAAATTGTAATTACTTTCCGCACTTTTAATGTAGAAAATTTTCATTTCAACAGTAAACCTTGGATGGAAAGTTATCTAGGTGCATCAATGGTATGCTTTTTACATGAATGAAAAAAAAATAAAACAAAAATAGAAAAAATAAATAAAAGACATTATTAATTTTATATACGCACATCTTTTTCTTCTCCTACAATACATGAACACTGTGAAGAGATGGAATGTAAAGGATAGATTTTTACTTGTTTAAAATATTTTCCTAAAAAGAGGGACATCTAAGATAGGCAGGGACAATGTAATTAAATCAGAGAATGATCTATAGCAAAAGTGAGCAACCTATGGCTTGGTGCCATGCATGGCACCTAGGTAGCATTTGCAAGGCATGAAAGGCTGCTGACCCAAATAGACCAGAATGAAAGATCAGAAGATCTCCCCAGTTGGCCCAGAGTGCTTAGGTACCCAGAACACAAGGGACCCTGTGGTTCTGGTAAGTAGTCAGTCCCTGCAAACCTTTTGCAGTAAATATGGTTGTTTCATTTCAGGCTACTAGAGATACTTTCCGGGGCACTGCTGCACAGTGTGCAGCACTGACATTCAGTTTCTCCACCGTCTGCATTGAGACACTGAACTTTCTTCATAGAGCTGCATTGATTTAATGCATCTCTATGAGGAGATGCTGATTGACCAAGTTGGTGTTAAGCTCTGCCCCGGCCCACTTCCTTGGCTGAGATTATCAGATTATCAGAATTGACATATACCTATGGGAAAGCATTGTGATTGGCTGAGATCATCACCCAAGGAGGCGGATCAGGTGTAGAGCCAGCACCAGCAGACTAGAATAAAGGTAAGATTTTACTATCCTTAGGGGTGCTATATAGTGATTTTAAACACTATCAGATCAGGAATACAGGTTTGTGTTTCTGACCCTGTAGTGTTCCTTTCATGAAGTGGAGTTTAATAATATTATTGTCCCTTAACACTGTACATCAAATGTTTTATTAATGTAAATGGACATTCCAAGCACCACAACCACTACAGGTTATTGTGATAGTACTAAGAGGCTCTCTCTGGAAATCTACGTTTTAGTTTGAATGCCTTTTCTTGTTTATCTGTAACACTCAAACTCTACCCACACTAAATGACGTAATATGGAGTCTAGAATTAGAGAACAATAGGACTGATCAAGTGACTTTAAATTTAACGGACCACTATAGTGCCAGGAAAACAAACTTGTTTTCCTGGCACTATAGTGCCCTCACCCTCATGGCCCCCCTCCCGCCGGGCTGAAGGGGGGGGGAAGGGATTAAATTCTTACCTTTCTCCAGCGCCGGGCTTCCTCCAGCTGCGCGCGTTCAGTCAGTCCATAGGAAAGCATTCTTAATGATTTCCTACAGACGCTGGCGTCTTCTCACTGTGAAAATCCCTGTGAGAAGCGCGGAAGCGCCTCTAGTGTCTGTCAGTGAGACAGCCACTAGAGGCCGGATTAACCCATTTGTAAACATAGCAGTTTCTCTGAAACTGCTATGTTTACAGCAGGCAGGGTTAACCCTAGAGGGACCTGGCACCCAGACCACTTCATTAAGCTGAAGTGGTCTGGGTGCCTATAGTGGTCCTTTAAAGACAAGTGTAATATGTTTCTGATACCTATACCTCTTCCTTCACTATTGTTTACATGGCATCCAGTGGCCCATGAACTGAGAGCATCCAGTGGCCCATGAACAGGGCTGTGAATGGATAATGGGTAGAGAGGATCATTGTGAAGTTCAGAATTTGGAGGAATATTATATAAATGTGTAATACTGGGAGAACTATATTTAGTTTGTTTTCTGTCTTCCATGTCTTCCCAAATGTAGCAAAGATACAATCAACTGCATATGGATATAAGCATTAAAATAATTACATCCAATGAGGGAAAACATGTATATTTCTGTACATGATTTTCGCAAACCACATAAATCCCTAATATAATTCTGAGAAATGCAAACTGCACAATATGACACGAACCATACTATTTAAAGAGCCCAAGCAGAGGACAATAGTGTCATTCTGTCAATCTATTAGCAAGGAAAATGCACATATTTTCCTGGTAGAGATTCTGATTTAAAATACTTGGAAATTTTGCCCTGTCCTGTATTACCCTTTGTTTTATCACGGTTACAATTCCATTGCTAAATTTAGAAAACCGAACAAAAAAAAATACAAAAAAACACTAAAAAAGTAGCTCAAGCAGGCAGAGTGAACACTGTCATAGGAAGTCTGTGCTGACCACATAAATGTTTGCTAATTTGGACACCAGCCATAAATATGCAGAGAACGTCAGTTTCCAAGCTGTTAACATGGAGTGGAATTATGAATATATTAATATTATGAAACAGCACAGACAAAACAGTCCAAATCTTTGTCATTTTACCTGCATTCAAAAATTCAAGTTCAGTACTGGGTAGGAACAATCTTAACCCTAAATAAACACATTTTTCTTTACCTTTTTGTTTTCCTCATGTTCCTCCTGTATCTTAATAATAACCCCATTCCCCCCCACCCCCCAGGCACACACAGACAGACACAGACAGACACAGACAGACACAGACAGACACAGACAGACACAGACAGACACAGACAGACACAGACAGACACAGACAGACACAGACAGACAGACACAGACAGACAGACACAGACAGACGCTTTTATTTATATTTATTAATTTTGTACTCCCCTGCCCATTTTGTCTGTTTGCCATTTTCCCTTCTGTGGGATTTATTTTACTGAGGGTTATTGGTTTATTTTTGGTGACAATGCCATGTTAATAGCTTGGCCACTTGATTGATGCCAGTTGTTGGCAGGATCTTGCCAGAAAGGTCTGAGAAGGCCAATAATTGATGAGACAAGGTTGCACTAGGTCAAGGGTAATTATCTCGGTGGCCAAAGGCTGTCAACCTACATTTTCCCAGGATCTTCTGTCACAGGTTATCTGTCTCTAGCACAGCGTAGTACACATCACAGTAACATTTATCAACAATTTCTTCCCTTAAAATATCAGAATGCAACAAGGGTACAATAAAACTTTAATTAAAGCAAAACTATGGGCACCATAACAACTTTATTAAAAAGGTACATGTGAGGTGAATAAGGAGTACAGTGATAGGGGACACTGAGGGGTTAAAGAATTGGGAAGGGGGAACATTGAAGAAAAAAAGAAAAATAATTTTTAAAATGTATTTATGGTCGCAACATAAAACCCATGATGTTAAACTAGTAATGGTATAAGTAGGTTGTGGTTTGCCGAAACCGACGTTTGGGCAGACCTGTAAACAAATGAGGGCCCACCAAAATAAAGAATTTAAAGGTGGGTGGGATGACTAGAACAATACGGCGCAGGTAAGAGGGATCAAAGCTTTTATATATTTTTTTGACATGCTGATCAAAATTCCTAGCATATAGATACAAAATCGGAGTGGCGTGATGATGCTATTAGAGGATAAATTGTCGATAACATAGTGGAAAAGACAAAGGAGGTCAACACATTGAGAATGGGATAATTCAACTATGCATAGATTAAAATCCAGTCATATTACCTGTTACATGGGTAATGCAAAGGGTAACATTTTAAAGTCTCAAGGTCAGCTTGTTTAGAGAGCTTCTAGCTATGTAGATACCCCTTGAGATTGAGCTTTAATTGCATGTTAGATAAAATAAAATCAAATGCACTAAAGTGTAAGGATAATACGAATTAATCCTTGCATTTTCTCTAATAAACAGTGTTTATGGCAAAAATCCTGAAATGTATGATTAGTACAATAAGCTGCAGTTGTTCTGGTGACTATAACTGGTCCCTTTAAGACTTTATTCTGTGTAAATAAGATACATTGTTCCTGTTCTAAATTACATTTTAGTTTCATATATTAGTAACATGTAAAATAAAGTAAATGTAGCTGAAAAAAGGAAATAGATACTGTATTAGTAGAACGGAGGTGGAAGGAGGGCTGCGTCACATATAGATGAGCGACTGATCACTAGATACAATAATAGATAAACAAGGATATGTGAGCGCTCCAAAATATAACTATCACCACTTAAGGCTGTACTCCAGAATGGCAACTACTTGACAAAACTGATTTGGATCAGATAAATCATCCAGGGATCGTTAAGACTGATATAAAATAACAATGGAATCAATCAGATATGAAATGCATAATACAACATTTATTTACACATAGAATAATAAAATAACTGATAATGATACAGTTAAGATTAAATGTATCACATAAACAGCAATAATGTTATCCAGTACCAAGTCACAAAACAACAGTGTGAGGCCCCCAACACCAATGAAAAAATAGGTAGTAGCTGGAATTGAAAGTGTGCACACAAAGATAAGAATACAATAAAATAGACCATATCCAAACACATCCACTGATCCTGGGGGAGGGAGCTCTTAAACCCGCCAAACGACCAGGTAAAGGCTAAGGGTGTTGCTATGAAAAATATATCCCGAGCTGAACCACTCTAGGGGTATGTCAAAGCAACTTACCCTGGCTGCCCGACCTTGGTGTGAGGTTGGAGGAGCACGCCAACTCCTACCACGGAATAGGGAGTGTGGGTCGTTCCAATCGCAGCAGTCGCCGAAAATCACTCCCGGACCATAACCGTAAAGCGAGCTGGAAATGCAGACAAGACCCCCCCAGTCATACTAAATGTTGCACAATCATTCTTTGATAATAAAGGTTGGGTATAATCAATACCATGTAATAAACTTTAAAAATGAAAATAATAATTATAAACAACTACCACCATATCGGTGGCTTAATCTCCTCAATTAAAGAGACAAAATGAAAGTGATAAAAGTAAAAATAATATGAGCAATAAACAATTCCAATTTTTCCTATTTTTGGATAATCTATATCCCCAATAAATTTATGAGAATGATCCTGTTAATAGAATTTTAAGTAAAAATGTGCATGTGACGTAATTCCTTAAATTCAAACACTTCTAATAATAAATACCATATGATGTAATTCCCTGTGGTGGAACACCTATGGGACAATAATAATAGATAAATGATAACAGCGTTCTTTATATGTAAAACAGGAAAATATTTACATGTTATCCACCCTGGATGTATCCACTATATAAAAATATGGGGTACATCATGATTATAAAGAGGTCACTAATCTTCTCCTTATGATCAATAAATTTATATAAAGACTTATGAAGAAGAACATCTCATATTATAAACAACATTTCTTAATGCGTCAGGGAATTAATCAGACACAAAATTGGGGAACAATCATACAATGGTTATTAAAAATAAAATAGACTGGACTAATTATAAGGCCTATGTCCTCCTCCCTGTCCTACCACTCACAGTACTATAGGGAACCTATATTGTCAGAAGCAGACAGACAAATATTCTAATACACAAAGAGAATAGAGAATTTCAACAAGGACTAGTATAAAGAAATATAGATAGCAGGTCAAACAATATGCTCCAATTTCTCGTTTAACCCCTTAAGGACACATGACATGTGTGACATGTCATTATTCCCTTTTATTCCAGAAGTTTGGTCCTTAAGGGGCTAACCCACGGGGGTTGAGTGTATTCAGTTGAAAGATCCACCTTGTTTCGGCTGTAATAAGTGCTAGTTTTCTATTATTAACTTCCTCTGGAATGTGTTTGATGCCCATCACAGGTATGTAAGCAGGGTTACTCTCATGGACCATTTGGAAGTGTCTAGCCACCGGAGATTTCCTATCCTGATTAAGGATAGCTAAACAATGCTACCTAAATCTGGTTTTCAGTGATCTAGAGGTTTGGCCTACATATAGTAGTCCACATGAACACGTTAACAAATAGACCACATAAGGAGTATTGCAAGTAATCCTTGAGACTACTTTAAATGTCTCGTTATTTGAGGATGAATGAAAATCCAATCTCCCATGGCATAGATACTGGCATGTTAAGCATCGTGTTGAGCCACATTTGAAATTCCCAGCTCCAGAGGACACAGATGTATTATGGGATTCAACGGGGAGCTCTTAATCCCACCAAACGACCAGGTAAAGGCTAAGGGTGTTAGCCTTTACCTGGTCGTTTGGTGGGTTTAAGAGCTCCCTCCCCCAGGATCGGTGGATGTGTTTAGATATGGTCTATTTTATTTTATTCTTATCTTTGTGTGCACACTTTCAGTTCCAGCTACTACCTATTTTTTTCCATCGGTGTAGGGGGCCACACACTGTTATATTAGTAAGTCACCTAAAATTTCTCAACAGAGCCCTGCCCCTGGCCACCACCTCTACTCACACCCCTAAAATTAAAGTGTCCTTTGACAATTAAAACGTTGAGTTGTATGCTAAATGCAGGAATTTCTCTCCTTTTCTTAGAACAGAAACAATACTGGCTGCTTCAAAATTTACGGATAAAGTAATCCAGAAGTTAATACACAGAATCAAATCCATCTGCAGACACAGCCACTTTCCAAAAGCAGTCATTCTGACAATCACAAGCAGAGATCCAAATGATCAAACTTATTAGCCACATGTATTGCCAAAAAGGAGAACATCCAGAAAGTTGAAGTGGTAGTTGGAAAGTGGTAGTAATCAAAGTTCCAGGAACATGTCAGCGTCCAGAAATGAGGACATAAGGCCAACGCTCAATGATTTACAGTCTGTCCTCTGGGAATTTAACCCTTACAACAAGTGTCCCTTAAGTAGTGAACACTATATTGGAGTTGGAACAAGAAAGATCATGGATCTCTTCTCAAATATCATTTATAATTTTGATGGGGGACCAACTAATGGAATGGAAAGACTATTTAAAAAAATAAATAAATAAATAAATAAATTTTCTTTATGCTGCATATCTTTTCGACTGTCTCGCGTAAATATAGTAGAAACAAAATCCATAGCATACGACATCAAAAGGAATGCAAACATTTTAACTAATGAACCGTTTCATTAATAGACCCCACTTTAGCACATATGTTGTTGTGTTTCTGTGCTGGTTCAAGTACTGGAAATTAACTCTAACATAAAGAGGGTTACCAGGACATCAAAGAAGCACTTCTACCAGATTGAAGCAGTTATACCAGATTGAAGATTCTGGTTTCCGCGCTAAGCACTCTGTGGAAAAGGCACTGACCAAAGTATCCAATGATCTACTCGCTGCAAAGTCTCGTGGTCACTACTCTATCCTAATTCTCCTTGACCTGTCTGCGGCTTTTGACACTGTTGATCATCAACAGCTTCTTCTCATCCTCCGCAAGATCGGTCTACAAGATACTGCTCTCTCCTCCTACCTCTCCCAGCGCTCTTTCAGTGTTTCTTTCTCTGGCTCTACTTCTTCTCCCCAACTTCTCTCTGTTGGTGTCCCCCAAGGTTCAGTCCTTGGTCCCCTACTGTTCTCCATCTATACTGCCTCCCTTGGTAAACTCATTAGCTCCTTTGGCTTCTAATATAATTTCTATGCAGATGACACGCAAATCTACCTATCCTCTCCTGATCTCTCCCCGTCCCTCTTGACTAGTGTCTCTGACTGCCTCTCTGCTGTTTCTAACTGGATGGCTGCCCACTTCCTTAAACTAAACTCGACCAAAACTGAAATTCTGGTCTCTTCTCCCTCAAGTGTTATTACTCCTGTGTCTGTCTCCCTCCAAGTCAACGGTGCTACCATCAGCTCCACCATGCAGGCTCGCTGCCTAGGTGTTCTCTTTGACTCCGACCTCTCCTTCAAGCCTCATGTTCAGTCTATCGCCAAATCCTGTCATTTCCATCTCAAAAACATTGCGCACATCCGCCCCTACTTAACGCCAGATGCGACTAAGGTGTTGGTCCATTCCACTGTCCTTTCTCGCCTTGACTACTGTTATTCGCTTCTCAGTGGTCTTACGTGCTCCCAACTTGCGCCGTTACAGTCCATAATGAATGCGGCGGCGAGGCTCATCTTCCTGTCTGCCCGCACCTCCCATGCCTCACCCTTCTGTCAGTCCCTACATTGGCTTCCTATAAAATAGAGAGCTCAATTTAAAATTTTGTTTCTTGCTTTCAAATCTCTACATAATGCTGCTCCCACCTATCTATCCTCCCTTATAGACAAGTATGTCCCGTCTAGGCCCTTACGATCTGCTGAAGACTTACGTCTATCTTCTGTCCGTACTCCCAGCTCTGATGCTCGCCTGCAAGACTTCTCGAGGGCTGCACTGTTCCTGTGGAACTCGCTTCCCTCCTCCGTTAGATGCTCACCCAGTCTCCACTCCTTCAAAAAATCGTTAAAGACCCACTTCTTCATAAAAGCGTATCAATTAAACTGTTAATAGCTCCTGACTGATTCCTCTTCTGCAAATGTCATTAGTCTAATACTATCCTTACCTTTTTGTGTCGTTTTACCCCACTCACTCTAGCATGTAAGCTCATTGAGCAGGGCCCTCAACCCCTCTGTTCCTGTGTGTCCAACTTGTCTGGTTACAAATACATGTCTGTTCATCCACCCATTGTAAAGCGCTGCGGAATTTGACGGCGCTCTATAAATATAATAATAATAATAATAATAATAATAATAATAATAATAATACCGATCAGTGGAATTACACATATTAAAAGAGTATACAGTTTAAATGAAAGCACACGTTGCACACACAAAAATATGTATTCTCCTAGATGTCTGTAAAGTATATGACAACCCAGATTTGGACTAGAAATGATTGCTTTTGTTTCAAGTCTTATACGCTAGAAAACTAGAATCACACGGTCTACAAATTCTGTGATCTGAGGTAGCCAGATGTCAGTTATAGAAGCAAGTTGCATGGACACAGCAGCCACCACAAGTACCTCCTTACTCAGTATCATAACCACAGGAGCAGTTGAGAATCCCAGTCAGACCATGTCACAAGAGGGGGCTGGGGTTGCAAGAGACCCACAAGAAGGAAAATGGGGGATAAGCTACACTAAAAATGGTAAGACTGTAGCGGACCATGGGTAACCCGACTGGTTACCTCTGCTAATTCCTTCTCTCAGCCAGACAGACATCCATTCCTTCTCTCAACCAGACAGACATCCATTCCCCCAGTAACCAGATGAAACAGTCAATTGATTTATTTCTGACCACACATTGCTTTTATGCACAGACCCCTACATGGGGTCTCCAATACAATAATACAGGGGTTTCATTCCCAGGATCCTTTGTGCCTGATAATTGCATGAGAAAAACCCTATAAATGTAATTATCTCTCAGGTACAAAAAAAATCTATACAAAATATACAGTATCTAAAAAGTGCCCCCACCATAACCAGGAAGCCCACAAAAGTTACATCCCTGAGTGTATAACATATCCAAATATCACTCAGATCAGTTTGGTAAAACGGGAATGCCATCGAAGTAAAGTTTTGACCGGCCGGGCACGAGGCGCTAGTCCAAAACAGTTCCAGGGAAATAGGTGTCCTGGTCGGGGGTTCCTGTCCGAACACCATGCAATGGATTCTCTTAATTCCAAGGTACGAATGCTCCCCCTATTCGGTAATTTATATCTCCAGTACGTCGTTCGCATAGTTGGTCGGGAAGTAGAACGGGCAGCGGTCTAATCTTTACCGGGGTTCGTGCGAGTGCCTAGCCGAAAAGAGTTCCAGGCACTCGACGACCAAGTGGCGCTGCCCACGTTCGTGAGACAAAATGGGCGCCATTCTTTTGTCGACCACATGCAATGCGGTCACCCAGGGAAAGCGTTAATTACTTCCCTTGCAGTTTCGCACGTAAGTTGCTGGTGTGAACCTTCTAATGGGTTACAGGGGTGGTCCTCGTTCAGGAGACGAATGGAGGAGGTTCATATACAATATCTCCCGAATGGAAAAGGGAAAAACAATGAAAAATGGGGCAAAACAAACTAATTTGACGGTAGGTTCCACCACAAAGACAATCAAAAGAGGGGATAAAACGCTTTGTGTCACTCTCTACTGTTGTCTGAGCAACTGCTGCTCAACCTAGCTTCATATAGAACAATCACAGCAGCAGACAAGCTTGGTTGAGCGGCGGTTGGTCGGGTGGGTGTAGAGAGTGGCGCAGCATAGCTGCTCACCACATGGAAAGGGTGACATCTTATCAAAAAAATCAATGTGTATCATTTAAAAAATATCATTAAGTTACATTAAATGTAATACACTTTTGGAAAAATAAATGACAAGTTAAAATTTGAAGAAAAAAAAAAAGAGGAGATAAAAAATTAAAAGGGGGTTTAATAGAAACACAGGTGAAGATGCATTTTTGGGGAGCAGCGTGAGCTGCCAAATTCCTCATATGCAGCCAAAAATCCTTTCAACAGCTCTGAGTGTAAACACAAAAATGTATCAAAAAACACCCAAATAGATGAATCAGTGTATGTTACAGTCTACATAGAATGTGAATCTGTCAGAAACCGTGTGAAAATGAAACTAGCACTGTGTTTCATGAAACCAAAAGCTCAATATATAGCATAAAAGGCATAAAATGTGTTAACAGGCAGCCAAAAACTATAGTCAACATTACTGACAGCTCTACAAAATGGATGGCAGCTTGGCACCACACAAGAGCTCTTCAGCCCTACCTCGCATCTAGTTACAGAGACATACAACCTGGAAATGACACAGAACAGATTATTTTTTATGCACTGTGAAAGCACAAATATTTCTATTTTTTCTTATTTGATTTTTTATTTGATTTTTTTAATGCATTTTTTTTTTGCATTCTCCAAAGTTAAAAGTTTGAGGTTTGCACAAAAAAATATAAAAATAAAATACGAATGCTCTTGCTCTGGGATTTGCCATTCACAATTTTAATACCATCAAGTTTAACAACAATATAACGAGTTTGCAGGAGCTGTACTAAATTTTCCTTGTTTTAGTAAACACGACATATAGCTTCAGATTTTACATTTCCCCACCTTGATCATGCTTCTGGTTACAACTTCGCATATAGGGAATGTAAATAGATGTTTCACACAGAGAACGATTATTAGGTATGTTTGTTATTCCAGTTAAAGAGAGAATGGTGGATCTCCACTGGTTAATTAAAAAAAAAAACGCTTTTTAGAAATCTTCTTTCAGATTTCACAGAAATATTTTTACTTAAAATGTTTGGGCTTTTTATGTTCGGTACCTCAAGGCCTGCAAACTGTATAAATGTAAAATGTTCCTGTTTTAAAGACAGGTCTTAAAATGTCCTTGTTAAATAGGGCAAAGGTTCAAAGATGCTGTGTTTGTATAACTGTAGAGCCATTGAAACTTCCTCCAAAATATGTCACTGAAAAGAATTCAATTAAAGCCAAGAGCTGGCATAAAACTATGGGCACCTAACTCCAAGGTGCTAACCACTAGTAACAAGAGTTACAGTCCACAGCACCCTGAATGCAGGCCCCTTCAATTTATACATTCACACCCAATTCCCCCTAAACCGTAGAGGGTTACACAGCTGTTCCCTCCCCATACATTGCCAACAGCATTTTTATGCATTGGTTTTATGACACTGCAGTCATACAAAAGCAGCGTTTTTGCATCATTCTCTTTAATGGGGACTTTTGTAACTTGACATTTTCAATTCAAGCTTTTTAGAGTGACAGTTACATATAGGCTGAGGTTTTCCTTTTTTTTTTTTTATTAAAATAAGATACTGGTTTGTATTAGACCATATTAGATCAAAAATCAGGTCTTAAGGCTACACACTACTTACCACAATGCATGATGGGATGTTATTTGGGCATTTATATGGACATTCATTGACCATTTTTATAGTTTTCTGTCTCCAAGGATGTTCAAACACTGTAAGTGCAGACACAAAGTAAAATAACATGATCTGACCATACACGATTACACAAATTAGTTCTTTTAAATGGTCCAGTTAACTTAGACCAACTATAAGGCCTCTTCTAAATGTGGTCTTGCATCCAGTTATGCTTCCTGCCAGTGCAGCTACTGCAGGTATTGGTTACCCAGCCATTTAAAATGAGCCATACAAATCCAAGATACCTTCGTCACCATGTCCAGAGGGGGGCAGCTCTAGACATCTTGTAGTCTATGATAAATCAAACCATTGTGGGTGTAAGTACCCCCTAAGACACTTCAGGAGTTAAAACCCCAAGTAATGTCCTATAAAGAACATTGCATAGGGCCATGGCGGCCATATTCTCTGCACCCACAGTATAATATTTGTATAATGCAATTCTAAGACTGAGCTCTTTAAATGCAACAACTTGGTTAATCAACTTGAACAAACAAATACACCTGGTTCAGCAGAGCTCCCAGTTACTGAGGACTGTGTTACACACATGCTGTCCTGGCAAGGGTTACTTTGAGAAACTACATAATTCACAAATACTTATATTCCAATATACAGGCTAGCTTAGGAGTGAACAAAATTTATAATAAAAAATAAATAAATAAATAAAATAAAATAAAAAAGACTGTGCAAACTGAATGCCTCCCTGAACTCAATACTGCATCGTAGAACCATAGACTGATTGTTACAGTAAAAAAGTAAGATTAGACACCCAAACTGAAACATTTTTAGCCACTGCTATTCTAGCGATATTGGAAAACATATAGGCGGCCACATCCTCCACAACGTACTGTTTAGTGAATAAGTGCCATCACTATCACCAATCGTCACGATCTGATTCTACATTCTAATGAATCAATCTCATTAACACACTGTCCCATTCATCACTAGCATAGCATCAGGAAAAATATACTCACATCTTAACTTGGAAGAAATAAAGCCAACACCCTACTAAGCATGTCTGTTAACAGCCAAAGCACAGCAAATCAGACACATGCAGATAGAGTATGTCACTGCAATTCAATGTGGAAATGTTTCCATTTTTACTTTAGCTTGCCCGAATTTTAACCCTGTGACTACCACAGGTGAGTCTGAAACAAATCAATGCTACTGCCATTTTACGTTGCAACCAAAAATGAAAACTAAATACTGATATGAAACAAACGTACTTTAATATATTTCTAGCCTTGAATTTGGGTATCATAGGTCAAAACATATATTATCTAACAGTCCGTGGCAATACTGCTGCCATACCAGGCATTGGATGGGAGGAAACAGACAGGAAAGCACCATCATGGGGTATGTCTGCAATAAAAATCTTGTACCTAGTTAAATTAAAGGATCACTATAGTGTCAGGAAAACAAACTTGTTTTCCTGACACTATATAACCCTTAGGTTCCCCTCCCACCCTCAGGGCCCCCTTCTGCTGGGCTGAAGGGGTTAAAACCCCTTCAGCCACTTATCTTAAATCGCATTTCTCAATGCTTTCCTATGGACGTTCAGCACGCTGAATGCAATTTTTGCATCCAGCATCGCAGAAGCGCCTCTAGCGGCTGTCAGGAAGAAAGCCACTAGAGGCTGGATTAACCCTGCAATGTAAACATAGCAATGTTTCTCTGAAACTGCTATGTTTACATCTGAAGGGTTAAAACCTGTGGACCTGGCACCCAGACCACTTCATTATGCTGAAGTGGTCTGGGTGACTATAGAGTCCCTTTAACAAGACCAGACCCTAAAAATCACAATTCCCAGGTTATGTACCAAAGTGAGAATGGTGGGGGATGCAAAGTGAATTTCAGATTTAAGACAAAAATAGCTGAACTACAAAACATCTCCAAGTCAGCTATGCTTACATTTGGCCATTTTGGCCTTAAAGGGACACTATAGTTACCAGAATCACTACAGCTTAATGAAGTAGTTCTGGTATCTATAGCCTTTCAAGGCTTTTCAATGTAAACGCAGCCTTTTATAATGCTGGTTATGGGAAAGCATTGGATTGGCTGAGATCATCGAGGCTAAGGATCTCAGCCATGGAGGCGGAGATGGCTGCGGCATGCTGCATTGTGGAAAAGGTGAGTGAGCGGCACTGGTCACCTAAAAAGCCACTCCAGGACTTTACTGTCAGGAATACGTGTTTTTATTCCCGGTACTATAGTGTTCCTTTAAATATGAATACACTTAGAATTTACGACAATACTCACTTCAGTGAAAAACCCTGAACTGTCTTATCAGTGTTTTCTCATTGTCCTGATATTAAAAGGGTTAAGCTGAAACTACACAAAATTACTGTGAATCCAAATGACAGTCAGAGACACCTTATGTTAAATTAAGGAATGTGTGGCAAAGTACAACAGGGGGGGGATGCTTTAATGTTCATTCTGCAGCGGAAAAAAAAGTGTCAATTACATTTAATTACAACTTTACTTTTTAATCTAGACATTACTGCCCTCTGCTGTCTAAAACTGGCACTTGACATCTGAAAGTATTGAGCTCTGATAGCAAATGTTTTTTTTTTCCCCACTAACCTAGGAATTGTGGAGAATTAACAATGGAATAGTATATTTTAGGCCAAATAGAGGAGTGACACAGATCCCAGCTGAAGTGAAGGCAAAACAGGCCAGATTATGTTTTTGAAAGCCTCTTCACCTCTTGTATCTCTCAGTTACCTGCAGTTATATCTCCTGACTGTATAATTGTAAAGCTGTGTGGAATATGTTGGTAGCAAACCAATGCCAACAATAATTATAATACAATGCAAAGCAGTAATATTTTTTAGTTTTGCTCTTTAAAGGCTTTCTGACCCTTCCTTCCTGCAGTTTATACAAAATAACCAAATGTTTACCCAAAATACAGTGCAAAAGAATACAGAGAATAAACAACTCAAACAGCTTGCAGGTCAGTGACTTCTCTGAGATCTCAGCCTAGTTTTAGCACAACTTGGCTCATTATGGAGTGATCCAAGACTATGTGCCTATCCCACCGTAATGGGCAGTCCAGACTTGGCCCTCTATACAGATACACAGCAACCTCAGACAATCATTTTGGCCTTCACTGAACCGACTACCTTGTGCTCAAACCCTTGAGCATTGATTTTAGTCTTTGACCTACTTGGTGATCTGTCCAGTGGCGTTCAGTGTGAAACGTGCTAAATTCTCCTTCAGAGATGTTCCTCCTGGCAGATTAGTTTAAAGCAGCATTGTAAAGTGCAGCTCGAGTCAACTGTCTCTCCCAACAGGTGCCTTCTGCCTGGATCATGAGTATGGGAACACCAAGGGGTCAGAGAGATGAAGAAATCGGTAATCTGTCACCTCACGCTCCCATCCATGGGGGAGACAGGAGACTCAAGCCTTGAGCACCTTCACACTAAACACGACTGGACAGATTACCAAGCAGGCCAGAGACTAAAATCAATGCACAGATACTGTCACTCCAGCAACGTTAGAGTGTTAATAGACATATACCAGTTTAGGAATTTCTAGACATACAGCGCCATTGAGCCATTCTGTTGTGGAATTGGAAAAACTGTATGAAGTCGATACTATATATCTAAACATTTTATTTAGAAAGTATATTTCTGTTTTATTTCTTATTTTCTGCTTATGTTTGATACATATTGCATTATACCAAGTATGTCAAACTCATGGCCCACAGGATGCATGCGGCCTACAATGGACATCTCTGCGGCCCGGCGAGCCGCGAGTACATGTTTAGTGTTAAAGCAGAGTATGCACCAGCTTTCCCTACATTGCAGGTGCCTACTCTGCTAACATTTACCCGGCCGGGAAGGAGTGCCGGAGAGAGAGCTCAGCCTTCCTGCTCTTTACTGCTCCCTCGCGCACAACGTCTGTAGTGAAGCCGGGCGCCAGAATATGACGTCATATTCTGGAACCCGGCATCACTCAACTGCGTGCGAGGGAGCAGTAAGGGGCAGGAAGGAGATCTCCAATTAGATCTCCACTGGACCCCAGGGAGAAGCCCCATTTCAGCTCCCAAAGGTAGGGAGCAATAAATAAAATTATGTGTGTGCAAGAATGTGTGTCTGTCAGTGTGAGTGTGTGTGTCAGTTAATGAGTGTGAGTGGGTAAATGTTGCATTGGCTGCGACTGGACAGTGTAGTATCTGGAGGTGCATGAAGGAACGCAACGCCATGTCACATTCTGACGTGACATCGATGTGCTGCGCCTTCACAGGGTTTCAAGAAGTAGCGGGAGGATCAGATTTGGCACAGGGTGTGGGCGGTGTCCTTTGGGGTATACCAGAGGCCGGACTCCGGAGTCGCATACTGGCAACAGCAATGTGAGTGGAGTGCTGGGATTTAGTAGAGGGGGAGGACTGGGATTTAGTAGAGGGTGTAATGGGATTTAGTAGAGGGGGTGCTGTGTTGTTTCTTTTTATATACTGTACTTTTCAAAATAAACCTACATATCTATGAAAATTTAAGTGTTTTTTTTTTTGCGGCCCACATGAACTTAAACATTGTTTATGTGGCCCGTACTAGACTTGGACATGCTTGCATTACACTGTATATAATACAGTATTTCATATATTTATATATAATACTTGATTTTAATAAAGTATTGAATTAGTCTGGTGCGTTTTTTCAGATATATGTTTTCTCTCTTTTTTTTTTTTTTCTTCAGGTTAGTGGAAGGATTTTCCTTCCTGAGAACCAGCAACAGATGGCCTACTCCAATAACCTCATTTTAATTATTATTTAATTGAGTATTTTTATATGGGGGTATTTTATCCTTGTATTTGTCATTTTTCATTTTAAATCAAGAGTAACATTGTTTGGGCTTTTTAAATATTATTATTTACTAAATATTTAGTATTTATACACCTGTATCCACCATACATACAAAAAAAAAAAAAAAATATATATATATATATATATATATATATATATATATATATATATATATATATATTACAATAATCTAAATATACACACACACATATATCTTTGAGTTTTTTGGAGTAGCGTAATCTTAGCAATTCTTATTGCCAACATCCAGTTTTACATATACTTACCACAGAAAGCACACAAACATACCTTAGTGTGCACACATACGTAACAGGTTGGCTATAGTCACACACAATACAACAATTTACTTTTATGGTCACATGACTTACATCATGCAACTGCTTTTTAAAAAAAAGTTTTTACTGCTATATAAAACAGAGGTGGTACAGAGGTCTGTAAACACTTTGAAAAAAAAGCCTATAACTTGGTGAAACGCGTTAGTGTATGTTAATATTTATAATAACCAATATAATCCCTTTTAACACCATTCTGAACCCTCTAGTATTTTTTTTTTAAAGAAGATTGCTATACTCTTGGTGGGGATTATGTCACCTATGTGATTGGGATTGAGCAAAATAACTTTTTTTGCACCCCTTTTGTGAGTACCTCTTATTTTATTTATTTTTAAGTTTGCACCGCCCAGGCACTACCATCTGGAGCTGATCTATAGCTCATGAAAATTGTAAGTGTGCTTTTATACTCCTTCCCCCAACTGTCAGAAGATACTACACTATATTGTTTTCTCTTTGTTCTTTTCTCTTTACATATTCACTGATCATCTCCTGGATTCGAGAGGCGCTGCTCCCTCATTTCCATACCACATACAATACAGCAGCCCACACACATGCAATTCCACAAACACCTCCACACACAATGCCACAAACACCTCCACACACAATGCCACCATACACACACAACATTACATAAAAAAACAACAACCTTGAATATACTGTGCAATTTTGGACACCAGCTTTAAAAAAAGATATTGCAAAACTAGAAAGTGTGTAGTTTTTGTGTATAGATCATGCCACTGCCATTTAGGAGTTAAATCACTTTTATTTCGGTATAGACAGCCCTAGCCACACCACCCCTGACAGTGACTCACACAGCCAGTATGAAAGAAAAAAAAATGTTTTCATTTTCAATCGTCACTGAGGCAGCCCGCGTCCCATTCACAGGACTCAGATAGAGAAGCCTGTGATTGGACCAATTGGTTCAGAGTGCCTGCGCACTCTTCAACTGCCAAAAAAGTAGACAGAGGAAGGGAGTGGTAAGGTGGAAGGAGGGCTTTGTTTGTTTTTTTAAGAAAGCCTGCAATGGCGGGAGGGAGTGTCCACCGGAAAGGAGAGAGGGATAGTTAGATGGTAGAGCATAGATGGAAGATTTTAACAAATGTCGGCAGCAAGCGCTGACAACAGACCTTTAATATGCACAGAACTGACATAGCCTGGAATAGAGTACTGGGCTTCCACTGTCACGTGTGCTGGGGGAGCAACTAGCCCCCAACACACAATTAACAATATCTCTGGATGTGCTGTGTTTTAAGCAGATCACTGCACATCCAGACTACTACCACCATGACCATGTCAAATCACTGACGTGGTCATGGTGGTTGGAGTAACTCTTAACGCATTATGGGAGCTCTCCAACAACAAGGGTCGATTCGATGGACCATTTTTATAAAATCAAAATATATACTTATCTTCTTCACCTTAACGGATAACATAATCCTCTTCCATGAAAATTGTCATCCTCTAAAATGCTTTTAACAACCTGCCCCCTCAAAAAAATTATAGATCCAAGCAGCCCAATGGCCAGCTTTAAAGGACCACTAAAGTGCCAGGAAAACATACTCGTTTTCCTGGCTCTATAGGGTCCTTGGGTCCCCCTCACCCTCTGGGCCCCCCTACCCCCGTGCTCTAGGGTGAGGAAGGGGTTAACCCCTTATCTTTTTTCCGGCACTGGGTACTCTCTTCCTCCTTTCCACGTCATCGGCTGAATGCGCATGCACGGCACGAGCCACGCGTGCATTCAGCCAGTCCACAGGAAAGCATTATCAATGCTTTCCTATGGACGCTGGCGTCTTCTCACTGTGAAAATCACAGTGAGAAGCGCGGAAGCGCCTCTAGCGGCTGTCAATAAGACAGCCACTAGAGGCTGGATTAACCCCTTTACAGCAGAAAGAGTTAATCCTAGATGGACCTGGCACCCAGACCACTTCATTAAAATGAAGTGGTCTGGGTGCATATAGTGGTCCTTTAAAATGAATTCAAAGGGCTGCAGTTTAGGATTTATAGGCAAGCTAGCTACAAGAGGTCAATGTGATTGGCTATACTAATCTACCAATCTACACTCCTACTGTAAAATCTTCTGTGACATCATAGTAGCTGAACAATGTGATTTTGAGGCAATGAGCTCAGATCAGGCTCTGTGAATCAGGAAATATGATGTAATTCATCTCTAGGAAACAATCCAATTAGAATAAAAGGAGCAGTGGCAAAAGCTGCTATTTAGCTCACTGACAAATGCATAAAAAACAAACAAACATAAACATTTATATATATATATATATATATATATATATAAAAAACACGTGCACTGTTAGTTGGCTTTTAAACCATAGCTGGCTTAACATGAAACTATAGCAGTCCATAGCTGGCTCGCCAGAAGCAAATGTAATTACTGATTTAAAGTAATACCGTTTAAAGTATTGTACACATTGCAACACTTACTGGGCTTCACATTAAACTCAAAAGGTTAAGACCAGGAGTAAAGTTTGCTCAGTAACCTCAACAAGCTATCCCCAAAGTATCAGAGACATGTGACATTGCTGCACACACTGCTGGGTATAAAGGGTTAATGTACTAGGATGGAGCTATAAAGCAGACAGACAGACAGTGGCTGTTTGTTTACCTGTCCAGGTTGCCTGCTCAGGGATGTAATAGTATTTATTCCCAAACTGATCAGTCCCAACGTGATGCCTGACTCTCCCCAGTGTCCTCTGCAAGAAGATCCTTAACTTGTCCATGGCACTCAGGGAGTTAACAGGGAAGAAAGACTGGGGAGGGTGATGACAAACACACAATACAAAGTACAGGCCCGGGGAGTCAGACTGAGTGTGAGCACATAAGGTTAACAGGGACAGAGGAACACACCTCCCATCACTGGGCTGGACCGTCTCCTGCCTGTGACGTCATCAAGCCGCTGCCCTCTACACACGTGCTGACAGCTGGAGCAGGAAGCTGGGGAGGTCACATGTTACTGTTATTGTTTGTGGTGGGGCTGTCTGATCACTTGATACTACTATTACTTGAGCTTAGTGTGTGATGATCAATTTACCCATGTAGTTCCTTTGCCTGTTCCTGCTCAGTGGAGTGCCACTCCTGTATCTTTCATTTCCTACAGCTCTCATCATTTGGTTAATGTCATGGTTAATGTGTTTCAGTCATTTTTCTTTGTATACCATTATGTCTGTTGTCATGTCTATGTCTGTTCTTTGGGCCATAATTATAAAGGCAACCCCCACCCCACCAACATATGGGGGGGGGGGGAGGTTACTGTTGCAAACTTTTGATCCTTATTTTGCACATTGTCCCAATATTCCAGAGCATCCCAAGCATGCTCAATGGGTGACATGTCCGGTGAGTATGCTGGCCATGCAAGAACTGGGATGTTTTCAGCTTCCAGGAATTGTGTACAGATCCTTGCAACATGGGGCCGTGCATTTTCATGCTGCAACATGAGGTGATGGTCATGGATAAATGGAACAACAATGGGCCTCAGGATCTTGTCACAGTATGCCATCAATAAAATGCACCTGTGTTCCGTTATCCATAACATACGCCTGCCCATACCATAACCCCACTGCCACCATGGGCCACTCAATCCACAAAGTTGACATCAGCAAACTACTCACCCGCACATCGCCATACACGCTGTCTGCCATCTGCCCTGTACAGTGAAAACCGGTATTCATCCATGAAGAGAACACCTCTCCAAAGTGCCTGACCCCATCCAATGTGAGCATTTGCCCACTCAAGTCGGTTAAGACAACGAACTGCAGTGAGGTTGAGACCCCGATGAGGCCAATTGCACGCTCCCTCACTTTTGCAAAGCACTTCTTATCTTGGCAAAGGAGAAGTGCTCACTAACACAGATTTAGACAGATTTGTGAACAATATTTGAGAGAAATAGGCCTTTTGTGTACATATAAAAAGTCTTAGATCTTTGAGTTCGCCTCATGGAAAATGGGGGCAAAAACAAAAGTGTTGCATTTATAATTTTGTTCAGTGTATGTTAAAGGAACTCTCCACTCCAATTTCCTTCCTATGTACTGTCTTACATTGCTTTGTATAACAACAAAGTTCTGTCCCATCATGCTGCCTCCTCTGTCTATCACTCAGCCACTCTAGTAGCAGGAAATATTGTCTTGGCGGATATGAGAACCTGAGACTGTCAGCTCAGCCTTTAACTGGAAATGCATTGCGAGTGATCTGTGCTTACAATGGGTGTGGGGGAATCAGACCAACTTTGGTGTTAAACCATTGCAAAAGACTTTTACAACAAAAACAGAGAATATGAGAACTCTTAGAACAGACAAAGGCTTAGTGAAACTCAGTAGCTGGCCCTTCGGTAAATTCCCGCAGAGGTGTCAAAATAGTTTTTGCTCACTTGTGTCATTATAGAGAGAGCTGGTTCCAAGACATATCAGACTGATCCCACCCATACAGGTAGTCCAGAAACAAAATGTGTCAGCAAGTTCTCTCTGCACAAGAGATACAGCAACCTTGGATGATCTTTCAGCCTTCCTTGGACCTTGACAGTAAGGTGTAGCTGATACCCTTCTAGACACAGTGAGCATTGGGTCCACCTCTGGATTACCCTTTTAACTTGGGGAGAGCCAAGTTAATGCATTGCAATAAAAACAGAGAATAATAAAAACCATTTTAACACCATAAGGTAAATCAGTGCTCAGGGAGATGAAGTTGTTATGAGTCCAAAGTAACCATAGCCATTACTTGCTGTTTTAGTAGATGTTGCTAAGCTATGCGCATAGTATACCAGTTTTGGGTGAAACTATTTTGAGCAGTGGAATTGTCATAGCGCTTTGCAGAAAATGCAGAAATTCAAAGGTGCTTATTTATCTTTTTGTTTAATATCATATTTTTTACTGCAAAATCTATATAACTTCTTAAAAATGGGGACTAAAGAAGAACTCCTGGCCCATATTTAACATTTATCCATAAAAATAATGTATAAACATTAAATGGTTGCTCCAAGCATCATAACAAGTACATTTACTGCCCAGTGTAGTACTGAGGAAGCCAGGAGTACTCTGGCCCCATTTTCCAGACATTGGGGCAAACAGTTTTGAAACGATTTGCCCTCTTGCCTGGTTCACAGACAGCCGTTGAGGGTGCTCCTGTGTCCAGCCAGTGATGACTTCTGGCTTCTGCAGAGCTGCACAAGCTGTAGGCCAATCCCATCAGCAATTCATTGGCTGAGAGCGTGAATTGACCTTTTTAGTTTTAGATTTGGCTAATTACACCTCCGTCAGCATTTCAAATAGATATGCTGCCCATACAGGCACCAGACACCATGACCATGTCTAATCACTGAAATAGTAAAGGTGCTTGGAGTAACCTTTTAATAAAAAAAAACTGCATTTAATAAAATGAAAGATTTTCCAGGAACTGGGTACAACAACAGACTCCACCCCCCTGAACAACAAACACACACAAAAGCTTGGAGCCACTGACACCCTACATACACAGACAAGGGAGCCTCAGGCTTTCCACCCCCCTCATAGACAGAGATCACAGACCATGTTTTGTGCAGGGAGCCCCCACTGCTGTGCAGCTCTCAGTGCTGTGCCTCTACTCCAGATATGGGTCTACATTTTTTGAAAAGCTTACATTAGAGACCATATAATGAGGTGAAGGATGGAAATATGTAATATATGTTGTGGCTGTTTATGTGCTGTGTTGTGTCTGTATGGGTGTTGACTCTACAACCACGTCAGTCTCATCCCCCGTCATCACCTTTAGATCCATAACATGCTATTCATTTTCAGCCCCGTCCAAATTACCCCTATAATACTATTACCCACTACCACACCAATCCCTTCACATTGCATGGTTCCCTCAGGAAACCTAAACCACATCACCAGGGTCAGCTGCTATCAGAGTTCTTGGGTCAGTTTCAAATGCTAAACATACACTCTGACAAACAGAAACACATTTTTATTTAGCAACCTCGTTAGTTGCCATTTTGCAGCTGAAGTGTCACAGCTTACCTCTGTCGCTCCTTCTCCAAATCTGCCAATGTGTCAGTGGAGACCTATCTGCAGGGTCTGTGTCTGACACTAGCTCCCAGAGACACACTAACAGATATGCATTCTAGACACACACATGGAACAATTGTGTGGAATTTGTAACAATATCTACTTCACCAAAGGACACCAGAGTTGCAGACCACAAGCTTACTGGGGCAACCCAACACAAGAGGTGCTGTCTGGAGCAAAGATCCGAGGTGCGAGGCCGCAGTGTTTGTGAGGTGTTTGGTGTTCACCTAACTGGCCTAATGCTTGGGCCACCACTGCTCTTCTTTCAGCCTTTACTCACAGCTGAGTGGCAGGGTAAGTTACAAGAACAGCTGCAAAAATAGAGGCACATAACTGGCATTTTAGTTTCACATGTTTATTATAATTACAAGTCACTTACTCAGTGTTTACTAAATGATGCATTCATAACCTGGTGCAAACATACAACTATGTGCTATAAAAGTGGCATTTATTAGATAATGAAAATCAAGCAGAGGAACAGGCAGACAACTTTTGTCTTCCTACACTTGACAGAACATGACAAAAGGCAGATCTACCGCTGCCAAGTTTTGTAATTTCCCCCAGCCGTCACAAGTGATGACTAGAGAAATATGCATTGTTTAGCTAGGGTCTAGCAGGAGCCTTCATAGACCTCAGTGTTGTACTCTCGCACATGTGCAACACAACACTGCTGTTGGCTCCCGGCAGGTGAAGCATACAGCATGCAGAGCAGTCATCATCGGAGGTCTTCGGGGGCAACTAAATTAAGAGAATGGGGGGCTAGTTATGAGGATAGGCTCTCACTGAAATGATCTACATTTGCAATGAGATACCTAAAAAAGAATACAATTACCTTAGAATATATTCAAGGTCATTGCTAAGGAGTCTCTGGGGATTGTGATAATCGGAGAAATGAACAGAAAATGTAAGTATCCCTTTAGGTTAAAATAAAAGATTTTGATTACAGCAGTAAGGAACATAACACAATGTGATTTTTTGTAAAATGTTGAAATTCAATTTGAACAAAGGCTTCTCTGTACAAATACCCTGGGCATAATGGGAAAACTGTAAATCAGAAACAAGATATTAACACACCAAATTTCACAATAATTTACTAAAACATGAATTGTAATGAACTGAAATCCAAATGGCAACATCTTAAAGGGAAACTATAGTGCCAGGAAAACAAACTCGTTTTCTTGGCACCATAGCTTCCCCCTCTGTCAAGGCCCCCTCCAGCAGCACTGAAGGGGTAAATAACCCCTCGTCTGCCGGTGGGGGAGACCTAATGCGCATGTGCGGCAACGGCCGTGCTTGCATTAGGATCTCACCATAGGAAAACATTATTCAATGCTTTCCTACGGGGATTCCTGCGACGCTGGAAGTCCTAATGCATGGCGTGAGGACGCCCGGCTTCGTTTAGAAGATCAAAAGTCATCTAAGAAACCGGAAGTCCCTCTAGTGGCTATAAAAACTGCAATAATTACCACTCTAGGGTTAAGGGTGATGGGTAGTGATGTCCCGAACGGTTCGCCGAACAGTTCGCCACGAACGGTTCGCCACAGACTCATCATTGAGTAAACTTTGACCCTGTACCTCACAGTCAGCAGACACATTCCAGCCAATCAGCAGCAGACCCTCCCTCCCAGACCCTCCCACCTCCTGGACAGCATCATTGAATGCAGCTTCACAATGAGCTGTCCAGGAGGTGGGAAGGTCTGGGAGGGAGGGTCTGCTGCTGATTGGCTGGAATGTGTCTGCTGACTGTGAGGTACAGGGTCAAAGTTTACTCAATGATGAGTCCGTGGCGAACCGTTCGTGGCGAACCATTCGCGAACCGCTCGGCGAACCGTTCGGGACATCATTAGTAATGGGAGTTAGCACCCAGATCACTTCAATGAGCTGAAGTGGTCTGGGTGCCTAAAGTGTGCCTTTAAGCAAATATAGCTGGTTTGGTAAAATTTCTCCCACTGATTGGATATTTTAGTCCACGTTTCAATTCACTACAATTCAGAGTTTCGTGAATAATTCTGTAAATCTCAAATAATTCACAATTTTATTTTAGGCCAAAATTGCTAACTTAATATCATAGCTGATTTTTTTGTAAAAAATTTTTTATAACTAAATAATTTGGGCTTAAAATTTGAAATCCACTTTGAATATCCAATAATTCACAGTATTTTTTTTAATAACTTTGAAATACAAAACAATGATAAGGACTTAATTTCCATGCTTGTGTCTCCAGTACATGATCCACGCCTGCATTTAACTTTTACATGTAACTCACATCCACTTCCCGCTTAACAATAATGTCCGCAACTTGGACGTGCATCAAGACACAGGGCAGTCTCCATTTCATTGCCATAGCAATTCCACAATAACAGATCCACGTAGGACATGCGTTCCTGTCAAATTTTCACTAGTATTTCTTAAAAATATTTCCCCCCCCCATTTTATATAAGCTACATATTTTCTTTAAAACACATACACACTCTCTTTATCTCTCTCATCTTATAAAAGTAAAAAAAAGCAAGAATTAGATCAAAAACAAAAATGAAAACTTATCTTTTACTTTGTCAGTGTTTCAGTCTATTAAAATAAAAAACTTTAATTAGGACAAACATATTACACATACCCCTTATATATATTTTAAAAAAATAGATTTTTTTTCACCTCTCCTGAGTGGTATATTTATTTCTCATTCTCGGAACTCTACCAGTTCTGCGGAGTATCTTAGCTGTTCCTAGAACTGCACTCTTCTGGACAGCAATCTCAGACGTCCCACCTGGAATCTGTTGAAGCCACTCCCCTAAATTGGGGGTCCCAGTCCAGAGTGCTCCTATCACAACTGGGACTACTACTGCCTTCACTTTCGAGGTCCTTTTTCACTCCTTGGTATTTGTCCATCTTAAAAATGAACATGAAGTAAAAACCAGGACCTGCTTGAATATATATACAGTTAACATAAAACAAGTACTCAGCCCTAGCTACAGCATGCATGTAGTATTTTGATGTGTGGCCAGTCCCCACTAGGTGTGGGAGTGAGCTCCCCTCTCAATGTAGTCCATCTCTGCGGGTTCCCATGGCAAAAGGACACTTATCCCATACTGTGCAATGAGGACGCTCTATACAAAGTAACAAATAATTGTGTGGAAACTTGATACTCTGTACACTTGGTGGATACGATCTGGACACACTGCAACAGTGTAACTTATTCAGCAATCATTGTTTTATGAACAGAGTCTGATTCCCCATCTTTTATCCTTCTACTAACAACAAACTTCCTGCGGTAATATAAATATTGTTGAACTGGATATGCTTCACTTGTTCAGAATAATGCTGGTCTTTAACCCCTTAAGGACCAAACTTCTGGAATAAAAGGGAATCATGACATGTCACACATGTCATGTGTCCTTAAGGGGTTAAACATCTAACTTGCAAACATCCCAGTGTTCAGACATCCACCTGGTACTATGTGAGTACAACTGTATTAGCCTCCCATTAGAAGCAGCGGCCAGTACTCTGTGGAGCAAATCGTGTTTGGTTCATAAGCTGTGTCTAGAATTAGTGTCCCACCATTTAAAGGATCACTATAGGGTCAGGAACACAAACATATATTCCTGGCCCTATAGTGTTAAAACCACCATCTAGCCCCCCTGGACCCCTCATGCCTCCATAAATATAGTAAAACTCTTACTGTATTGAAGCCTGAAGCTGTAACTCTGCATGCTGTTAGACTCAGAAAAACAAGCTTTCTGGTGTCTGCTGACATCATCAGAAGTGGTAGCCTGATCCAATCACAATGCTTCCCCATAGGATTGGCTGAGACTGACAAAGAGGCAGATCAGGGGCAGAGCCAGCATGATTCAAACAAAGCCCTGGCCAATCAGCATCTCCCCATAGAGATGAATTGAATCAATGAATCTCTATGAGGAAAGTCCAGTGTCTGCATGCAGAGGGAGGAGACACTGAATGTTTGGATGCATTTTAGTCAGCCATGACCCAGGAAGGATCTCTAACCACCATCTGAGGAGTGGCCAGTGAAGTTATCACTAGGCTGTAATGTAAACACTGCATTTTCTCTGAAAGCCTGAAGGTAATGATCTTACTCACCAGAACAAATTCAATAAGCTGTAGTTGTTCTGGTGACTATAGTGTCCCCCATTTAAAATAATGTCACTATCTGTAATAAAACGTGTATTGGGTATGAATTCCATCTGGTTATTAAAGTGGGGGCTAAAACATTACCACATTTAAATTTGCACTAAATGGCAGAGGGTCCTATGATCCTGTTATGGGGAGGAACACTTACAGGAATATTCCCTAACCTGAGAATTCAAAGTGAATTTTAAATTTAAGGTAAAAATATCTGAACTGGATAAACTCTCTAAGTCAGATTTGCTTACAGTTCAGCTAATACTCCCAGTACTGTGCCTTTAAATTTGAAATTCAATCTGAATTCTCACTTTACTTTAAAGAACTGGAGTGAGTTATTAATGGGTTATCCAACAGTCAAATCATTCTAGATACACTGTAGAGATCAGGCAAACAAACACAGTTTGCTTCACAGTTCTCCTTGCTGCACGTAGCTCCTAGTGGGAAATGAATACAGTTATATCCACAACGAACTGGGGGTGTTTGGCCACTAGGATGTTTGCAAGTTAGGAGCTTAAAATAGCAGCATTAAAGGGATACTATAGTGCCAGCAATAGAAAGCTGTATTCCTGGCCCTATCGCTCCCTCTGCCTCCCCCTTCGCATGACTCCCAAAGTAAATAAAGGGTTAAAAATCCTTTATTTACTTACCTGATCCCTGCGCTGATGTCCCTCAGCACTGGGCTGATGCTCCTCCCCCCCGCCGATGTCCCGCAATGAGCTGAAGTGGTCTGGGTGCCTACTGTGTCCCTATAATATCGGCTAGTAAAGGACATCCAGTTAACAAAAAAATGTATTACTGTGGGAAGTTTATTGTTAATAGTTGGATAAGAGATGGGGGCTCTGACACTGTTTATATTACCAATGCTGGTGGTATATGTTACAATTATGCCATGTGTCCAGATCGTATCCACTGAGTGTTTATAGTATTACATTTTTAGACAAATATTGTTACTTTGTATAGAGTATCCTCTATTTACAGTATAATGGAGAGAGTCCTGTTGCTATGAGAACTAGCAGAGACAAACGCCATTGAGAAAGCAGGTATTTGGAGAGGTAGCTCACCCGTGCCTCTAGAGGACCTGTCCATGCGCCAAAGGTTTTTTCATAAGACTGAAACAATGACAAAGTAAAAGTACCATTATATTTTTTTGCTTAAGTCCTTGGAGTGCTATCTTTTATTTATTTATTTTTGTAAATTTTATTTTGATGAGTGGTGGTTGCTAGTAAATAGACATAACAGAATGGCAATATAGGAGAAGTATTACATTGTAGTACAACAGTCATTTTTCTCTAAAATAAGCTTATCAGCCACTCTTTGTCAGGACTCCTAGGAGACCCAATATGCAGGGTGTAATAGAAAACGTATACCGGACCTTAGAGTGACCAGACTTTACGTTTGACAGAAAGAGAATAGTCAAGAACAAGCAGGTTTGAGGGATCCAGAAATCACAAAAACGAGTATACTAGCTGAGACAGGGAACCAGATATGAGAATAGTCGAAGTACGAGAGCCGAGTCAAGAAAAGGAGAATGGAGAATAATCAGATAGCCGAGGTCAAGATACCAAAAATAGCAATCAGATAGTAAGCGCCATTGGGAACTAACTAAAGAACCACAACAAGTCAACAAAGTCCTATTCATGAATCAGCCTTTTATAGGCTGTCTCATTAAAGTGGAAACCACGCCCCCAAAACGTTGAGATCGGACGTCATAGCAGGCCGTGACATCATAGGCGTCATGATGTCGGCACGCGCCAAGTCATAAAAGGGGGCGGAGTTACAGCAGCCTGTGCAGGAATGCTGTGAGAAAGGTGAGCGAGCATGATACTCTTTTTAGGTAATAAGGAAAATTACAGATTAAACATTAAGGCAAGTAATTGATTTGTGTCGCTTAAACAGAAAATAATGGTAAAATAAAAAGAATAAAATTACACTGATAGTTAAAAGAGCAAACATCAGCCCATATGCGTAATTCACTAAAAACCGAGCTAGGATTATCCTAAATATTACTTAGTTAGGTAGATGATTAGCTCATATTGGAGATAGTTAACAGGGTAATAATTAGGAGTATTACAAGGTAGCTAACTGTGCTGCACCCAGACCACTTTAATGAGATGAAATGAGATTAAATGAAGTGCTCTTTGCGCCTATTAATTCCCTTTAAGAAAGGTAAAACAAATAATATGCCATAAAGAAAAAGATATAAGGTTTATTATAAGAAAAAATGCTTATTAGTAAGCCACATGAAGACTGCCCAGCTCAGGTCGTCACATCTGTGCAAATACCCTCAACGGTGAGAGACAAGACTCATTAACACAAGTATGAAACTTAAAGCAAAACTGAAAATAAAGGAAGACGGGGATATTAATTATAGAATGCATATAAAGTTGGGGTGTTGCACGAGTGCCACTAATAGATACATGATAATGATACTGGTGTTCTGGAACCTCTCCAAGCCAGTCCCAGACCTAATATGGAACCTTCACCAATGAGCCACTGCTCTGGCCATAAAGGATGTCCAAGTCCTTTTTTATGGAGAGTGGATCTATTCACTTCGGTCTATTCCCTGGACGTCTCCCCGAAGTAGCTCTCCATGAATGTAGATGATGTGATGTATACAATCCCCTAATGGCTCTCAGATCAAAAGTGCCTGACTTTTGAGTGATGCTTTCGGTGACTATGAATTTGCCCAGCGTGGGATCCTGTTGATTCCCAGTTCCATAGTAAGCTTTGGGAAGCTTCTGGGATGTTCATTTAAGCAGTAATGCCCAAAACCTCTCACACAGTTGCTTGTATTTGTACAGGATATTTCCATGTTAGACTAGGTTCTACAAAACGTGGCAGCCCGGCTATTTTGTGAGTAGCAATTGTGTGTCTTATGAACAGAAACAGTTTATCATTCAGGTTAGCAGCAGCCTCTGCAGTCAAGACTGGGTGAAGATGAGGGCACTATGTAAGCAGCATAACTTCAGCCTTAGCATTGTCTGCCTTCTCCGTCAGAACGGGTGACTAGGCAGGAGATGCCAGGACACGGAGATAAAAGATGAGTAGCTGAAACTTAACAGCGAATGAAATGTCTCAGCAATTCCAACAACCAGGGGTCCTCACTGTGTCTAACAAAAAGCTATTTGTAAGCTTGAAAATAGTATATTTAAGCAGAGTATGGAGGAACTCCAGAGAAACACATCTGCACAGCTTGGCAGTTAAGTCCTACCCGCTTCTGAGTGCTTTCTTTTATGTACATTTTTTTGTCTGGCTTGGGCACTAGGCATAAATTTTGTATTAACCCTAAAGTGAAAGTATTTTTTATATATATATATATATATATATATATATATATATATATATATATATATACACAAACACATCAAACGTGTGTTTTTGGTTGTTTTTTTTACTTGTTTTTTGTTTTGTTTTTTATTCAAGAGACACTGTAAGCATTATAACCATTTCATGCCATTGAATTGGTTATAGTACCTGGATTCCCCCAGTGTGATCCCAGCATTCAATGTCTAGCCATTTTCAAGTAATTTAACACTGAATCAGGATCCTTGGCCACTTGGGGCACAGCACCCACTAAAGCTATCGCTAACACAGAGATTACACACTTTCTGCTAACCATACCAATCCATACCAGCAACGGTGGCTGTCATTGGCTTAGAGTGTCAGCTGACTGCTATCAGCCTCTCACTGCCACTGATTGCTGCTCAGGTGAATGTTGATGGGGACTCTATAGCACAAAAACTATTTAACACGAAAAAGAAGGAGGGCATCATACACTACAACCACTTCAATGAGGTGCAGCTGTTACAGTGCCTACAGTGTCCCTTTCAGATGTATTGAGAACTTCTAGTTGTAAACCTGTCTCTTCTTCCGAAAGCTAAAATGAAACAAGAATAACTTTTCATCAGTGACCAAAAAGAATTAAAGAGACACTGTAGGCACCAAAACTACTACAGCTTAATGTAGTGATTCTGGGGCAAAGAGACTGTCCCTGCAGTCTCAGCATTGTAAACACTGCCTTTTCAGGAAAAAAAATCCAGTGTTTACTTTGCTGTCTAATACCACCACTAGTGGCAGTCATTCAGATAGCTAGCAGAGGGATTTCCTGGATGCGACCGTGACAGAAAATACACTGCCATACATATATCTAAAATTTACAGTACAAAAGAAGGGGGTGGTATTTTGAGAAAAAAATATAACTCTTTATTAAAAAACTCAATGAAAAGTCGTATTTTTTCGGGAGAATTCTTTTTTTTAATTCCACCAGCCTGCCATCCTCTTTCTAGGAGACAGGTATACGTACACATTTATGTTATAGTACATCATAAATGTTATTTGTAAATATATTATCATGATTATTTTATATATTTAAATGGTCTTAAAAAAATGTCCACCAACGGACTGAAACGTTGACATCATTTTGGTGTATCAAATTGCACAATAAATCCTTTTTGAAGATTCATCTGTTGAGTCCTGAGAGTGCACTTTCCTCAGATTATACATTTAGGCTGAAGTAAGCACCCAGACAAACAAAAGAACTTGGGAGTGAGTGCTGGACCCATCTAGAAATATATATATGTATCATTTTATATATTTTGCTGATGCTGCAGTAATAGATATTCCTTTTCTTGCCAAGCATCTTTCTATACCTATTTCCAATTACAAGTGAAGCTGGAAAGGGATCATTGGTGATTACATTGCTTTTATTAGCGGTATGCTCTTTGTCTGGGTACATATAGGTATAGGGAGGAAGGACAAGACCAGGGCATTATTAGGAATCACAGGGCCCTGGTGCAAGTATCATAGAAGGACCCCCTTTATGTTCTCACTGGTACAAATACACTCACTGACACACACACACACACACACTGACATACACACAGTCATTGGCACACAAAATGTTTAACAAACACACATTTTCAGTGACAGTAACATACTCACTGACAGACAGACAAACTCACTTACACACTGACAGAAACACACACTCAGTGACAGACACACATTGATTTGACACATACTTTCACTGACAGACACTCCATGAAAGACACACCTGACAAACACACTCACTGACAGAAACACTCTCACTGATTTGAAACACACTGACCGACACACACTCGCTGACAGACACACACACTCACTGAAATACACATACATACTGATAGATACATACACCGACTGATAGAGACACACTTACTAACAGACACATGCACACTGAGTGACAAAGACACACTCACTCACTGACAGACAGACACAATCACTGATTTGACACACACACACACACACACACACACTTGTTTTATTCTAGTTTTTTTTAAACCCACCCTGTCTCTCCTAACTTTGGGAGATCTGGAGTGGATCATCTCCCTGTGGTCTAGTGTGGCTGCTGTTATCTTCCTGCTTCTCCTCACTAGTCCCTCACAGACATTTTGTTTTTGCAGTCTGCACTGTTATTGTCTATTTGTATTTTTCCTATGCATTTATGAATCACTTTTTCTTATGGAGGAGCACTATATACTTTTATGACAAGTATTGCTTTCTTTTTTTTTCACGGTGAGTGCACCTTCTTATTGCTGTTTGACATTGTGTATATTGGAGTTGAACTTGCGAGCGGACATCGCTGGAGTGTTTGTGGAATTTATTGTTTTAGAAGTAGTGTTTTTCTAACTGTTAATTTGCAATGTTAGTGTGCCTGTTTGAACTGGTGTCAGTACTCTGATGAGAACCATCCCTTTAGTTATGTACACATTTCATGTAAATGCTTACATTACCCTTCCCTTTACAATGCTCCCAGAAGTTCCATATTGATCCCTGATATTTCACTGCAGCAATTTAATGGCTCTATTAATTTTTTATGGTTTTGCTAGCTATAGTGCTATTTGTTTCTTAAGACATTGAGTTGATAGACTGAGCCCTATTTAAAGCCATAGCCATAAATGCCATTGAATTAAAATAAAGGGACATTGATAAGGATTTGTTTATAGCATTTACATAAATTTTCTGAGTAAATCTGTTGAGAAAAATATGCAGCCTATGACAGATGGTGTGTATTAGTTTTCTTGTACAGTATAGCAAATGCCCACTAGGTGGCAAGGTTTAAACATTCTCAAAGTATGGCTGCAATAAGTTCACCTTATATCTCTGTTTTGTATCCTGATAGAACATTATTTGTATTGTTTTCTATATTGTTTTAAGTCTTCCTTTCTTTAATTTTGTTCACTGCAGTGATACATGTTCTTCTACTGCAGACTCTTAAAAGATAAGTGATTGTCACCTAAACAAATATTTTTGGCAAATAATGTGCCTTAAATGTGTATTAAAAATAGCTTCTTTTTTTAAGTTTGTCCATTGGCATCTTTTGTGCAAAATGTCCCCCTGTGCAATACCAGTCCATTTTATTATCTGTGATGCATCCTGCCTCATTATTCATCACTCATCACAAGGAAGTGCAGTCTAACTGGGGGGACATTAAAGGACCACTCAAAACTAATGTTTATTTTAAAACAAATCACTATTTAGTAGATATACCCTGAATGAATACATTAATGCTTTTTCCATGCATGTATTCAATGAACATATATCTTAAAATAGCTTGCAAAAGCTGCAGTTATTTTGAACAGTAGAATTAACTAAGAAGCCTCGGAATCTGTGCTTGTTTGTGTGCATCTGCGTCAGATATGAGGTCTGTGAAGGAACTGATCTGAGGTCTGAAGGTGCTGTTCTGAGGTTTGTGAGGGGAGGAGGCAGCCACGCTCAAATAGAGCGCACCTTCCACTTCCAATAGCTCAGTGAATCTAACGGAAAGAGGCAGCAAATGTCCCTGGCTAATTGATTGACACGGGGTGTTCCATTATTTAATTAGAAAAAAGTCAATTTCTCATAGAAATCGGTACTCTTATAAACTGGGGTATAAATAGAATACTCCTTACCCGTAAAGCAATGCAGCAAGCTGAAGCGCTTTTTGGGTGTGAAGTGATCTTTTAAGATTTATCTGACTGAAGCCATGTAAAAATTACAGTGAAAAAGTAGGAAATAAGCACGTGAGGCAGTTTCCAGAAAAATTCCATCTGAAAAGCATTAAATAAATAAAATAAAAAAGGTTAATTCCAATACACATTTAACGTATTTGTTTGGCCAAGTGATTTTTAGTTGACAGTTGTCCTTTAAGCGAAGGGAATGGAATATGGTAATAATTGATGTGTAGCACAGGTAAAGTTTAGTTTGTGCCAGGAGCTCTGGACAAACAGGAGATTAGTGTATTATAATTACTTACACAGTCAATATACAAAACAGCGATATCACTAGGAGGGTGCCAACCACAGTGGGTGGTACCATTAGAAGAAGTGGCACGCTATGTCCTGCTTCTGTCTTGAGTTGGTATGCTGGGTAAGTGGCTTCCCTCCTGGCCACTGGGGGCCAGTGTTGTATGAAATGCAGTTCTGGGATGGAAAGGAGTTATGGCATTTGGGGCTGGGTGAGATGGACTTAGAACGTATGTGTGGGTGGAAGTTGGTTACGAGCAGAGGAGGTATGGTGTCTTTCATTCTAAATTATCCATACTTGCAATGGGTGACAGTGATGGGCTGAAAGTGCTCCCGGGTTATCACTAGTCCCCATCAGTGCTTGAAATAACACAGCCACCCAAGTACTATTGTTCAGTGTTAAACCATTCAAAAAGGATTTAACACTTTTTAGGATGGCACCAATTGACTCCAGGCATCTCAACCAGAGAGCTAAGCTCTGAACCACTGGGCTTAGTTCGGACAGAGCTTGCAGAGATGAAGGAGGTGGCATCCCGTGAACCCCAGGTAAGAATTCAGTTAGCCAGTGGTTTGACTACAGAGACTTGGTGGGCGCCAGGGTACTCTTTACACCAAAACCATTCATCCGCACTGTAAAGAGCATAGTGCTTGTAGTGTTCCTTTAAACTGTTCGAAAGTGGTTGACCTTGAGGTAAGATGGAAGCCTTCAAAACAACCTAATTGAGATGAAGTGAGTTTGATGGAAGAAAGTCCATTTAAAGACAAAGGGACACTAATTGGCGGAAATGATTCAACAGACTAAGAAACATAGAATGTGACGGCACATAAGAAGCATTCGGCCCATCTAGTCTGCCCAATTTTCTAAATACTTTCATTCGCACTGTCCTTATCTTATCGCTAGGATAGCCTTATGCCTATCACACGCATGCTTAAACTCCTTTACTGTGTTAACCTCTACCACTTCAGCTGGAAGGCTATTACATGCATCCACTACCCTCTCAGTAAAGTAATATATGCTGATATTTTTAACCTCAATTGAGTGGTCCCTTAACCCTGCAATGTAAAACATTACAGGTTTTGAGAAAGTGTAATGTTTACATTGCAGGGTTAACTACTCCCTTAGTTGCTGTTATGGTGAGTTTGCATGAATTTGGTGAAGGTGCGTGTGACACTTGCCGCGCATGCACATTTGGTCCTCATTGCTCTATAAGGAGCATTGGTTTGGACCATCCAGAGACATCATCTGGGGACGTGATGACAGCAGCGCCGAGGGAGGGGCTGGGCAGGTTAAGTAAAAAAGTTTGTTTTTTTAACCTGTTTAAATGCCAAAATGTGGGGGGTGGGGGGTTCAATCTATTAGGGACAAGAACACTAATTTTAAAAACACAGATTTGTATTCCTAACTTTATAGTGTTCCTTTAATCCTAGCTGAGATCTTACCCAATACCTTTATACCCTGCTTCTATTATACCACGGGGTGGGCATGTCCTTAAATAATGGACACTGTAGGCACTATAACAATTTCATTTAATTGAATTATAGCTTTTTGAGTATCCTGACATTGTTCCTCCTTTCAATATTAAACAATTTTCTGGATGCTTACCACTAGATAAGAGTCCCTGGCCATTAACAGCCCAACCCCACTGAATGTATGGCTAAGGCATAGATTACACACTTCCTTCTAGCCATACAAATTCATACCAGCAATGATGGCTGTGATAGGCTGAAAGTCATCTAACACTCTCAGCCAATCACGACCACCCACTGATGCTCAGGCTAGTGCTTTCTCATTATCCAAAGCAGAACAGAGGGGATAGGCTTCTGGAGATTCTGATTTAGCAGTAAAAACAGTTTAACACTAAATGGAAGGACAGTGCCTGGGTACTGCAGACGCTATTACCACTTCAACAAGATGAAGCTGATATAGTGCTTACAGTCTCCCTTTAAATGATCACTATAGGGTCAGGAAAACAAACATGTATTCCTCATCCTATAGTGTTAAAACCACCATCTAGCCACCCCGGCCCCTCGTGCCTCTATAAATATTGTAAAATCTTACTGTATTGAAGCCTGAAGCTGTAGATCTGCATGCTGTTTGACTCAGAAAAACAAGCTGTCTGCTGACATCATCAGAAGTGCTAGCCTGATCCAATCACAGTGCTTCCCCATAGGATTAGCTGAGACTGACAAGAAGGCAGATCAGGGGCAGAGCCAGCATGATTCAAACACAGCCCTGGCCAATCAGCACCTCCTCATAGAGATGAATTGAATCAATGAATCTCTATGAGGAAAGTTCAGTGTCTGCATGCAGAGGGAGGAGACACTGAATGTTTGGATGCATTTTAGGCAGCCATGACCCAGGCAGGATCTCTAACAGCTATCTGAGGACTGGCCAGTGACATTATCACTAGGCTGTAATGTAAACGCTGCATTTTTTTTGAAAAGACCGTGTTTACAGCAAAAGACCTGAAGGTAATGATTCTACTCACCAGAACAAATTCAATAAGCTGTAGTTGTTGTGGTGACTATAGTGTCCCTTTAACTAAATCATGAAATGTGGGCGACTACAACTTTGGGAGATAACTGAGAGACCCATATGCTTACCCTGAATAATGAACTGCATAGTGTCCCAAATGTTCTAAACAAGTATGCCACATAATGAAATAAGATGAATGTGGCTGACAGATCATCTTTTGATTATCTTCTCACAATAAATACACTCACCAATTTTGTATTATTGTTACAGAATTTGATATATAAATAAATAGGTGGGCCCATCTAAGGAAAAGATGCAAGATACACGGCATCTTCCAAAAAGCAGAAGGATGCAGCTAAAGAATCAACTTACGGACGGATGTGACGGTAAGAAATCCCCGCAAAGGAAGGTTCTTGAGAATATCTGGAATTCAAAATTGTATTTTAAAGCAAAGAGTTAGCAGCTCTCAAAATTGTTCATTTATTATTAATTCCATCAGTGAAAAGTAATAGATAGACAAGTTTTTGCGAGTTTTTTTTTCTTTTTTAATTTGGCACAAAATCAGGAGTTTAGTACCGATTTGTATTCATTGTGCTTCATTGTATCAAAGGCAAAAGGTCACATCATTACAAAAACATGTCGTGTCCTAGAAGAAGACAGTCATTCTTGGTAGATTGTAGTCAGTATTAAACATAATTCCTCAGTAGTTCAATCATCAGAACAATTGTTGCATTGTAGATAAAGGAGGTCAAAGTAAGAGTACTTTTCATGCACACCTTGATTGCCATTCAGCGTTTACATGTGATATACAAACATTTTCTTCCAATTAAATATATGTACATTTGTGGAGAGAAAAAAATCCTTACATTATCAGCATACAATCCCAAATAATTTATAATAGAGATCTAGGTTTTCAGTTGTTTATTCCCATTGTCAAGGGAAAACAAATGTAAAAAAAAAAGTTCCAGTTTATTACTAGTATGTGTATTCTTGTTTATCAAGTTCATATGTTTGGTACTGCAAGGACTTTCTTTTGCTGAGGTCAATGAGGTTTCTTCTTGAGGTCTCCATTTTGAACTGCTTTTGGTAATCTTTGTCCTTTGACATACGCATGGAACCAAAAATTGAGGAAGAGGACCAGGAAAATGATTCCATACAGCCATATTATATAGAGAAAAACTGGGAATTGGTACGGACAATCCTTCATAAAAAAGAACTGACTGATGTGAAATGTGACCATCAGGAACTGCGTCTGAAGCAAAGGAAACAAAAAGGTGAGCATAATAATTTAGAAAAATATCAAAATTCCATTTCAACCCAATTACAACTTTGTTTTAAAGCTTCATATGCTATACATTTAGAAGAATCAGTAAAATCTTTGCACCAATTAGTAGGCTTATACTGAATTTCTTCTATTTGCATTTTTTGCTGTTATGGGATAATAGTGAACAGTATTATTAAAACTATTATTTCAAAAATATTTTCTTTTTCACTATGAGTGATGCGTTAATATTATTGCATTTTATGCACTTTAAGGTTAATGCATTTTATTAGGTTTCCAGCACGACACTAAGACTGGTTAATATTTTGCACTCTGTATGCTGCTGAAACTGCACTTAAGTATCACCAATTAAGCACCTCACACTTTGTATCGGTTAAAGTATTAAAGGATCACTATAGTGTCAGGAAAACAAAGCAGTTTTCCTGACACTATAGTGCCCTGAGGGTGCCCCCACCATCAGGGTCCCCCTCCCATGGCGCTGAAGGGGTTAAAACACCTTCAGCAGCTTACCTTAATCCAGCGCCGGGCTCCCACGACGCTGGTGTCCTCTCCTCCCCCGCCGACGTCAGCAGAGCCGAATGCGCAAGTGCCGCGCGCGCATTCAAAGTGTCCATAGGAAAGCATTTCTCAATGCATAATGCATAATATGCCTCCAGCATCGCAGATGCGCCTTTTGTGGCTGTCCAGAAGACAGCCACTAGAGGCTGGCTTAACCCCAAACATAAACATAGTAGTTTCTCTGAAACTGCTATGTTTGCATCTGAAGGGTTAAAACCTGAAGTGGTCTGAGTGACTATAGTGTGGCTTTAATGATTTCCCAAGTGCCGGATCATGTTTGGGAGAAATGTCTCCTAGTTCCAGTCTCTGGGCCTTTTCTCAGACTTTAACACCCCAAACTGTCTAAGAAGTTACTGTACTGTTGAGTTTTGCTTGAAATTAATTCTATATGTGAATATGTGGACTAAGTAAGAAATTAAGACAGAGGTAATCAGGCAATTGGGATGAATTAGACTATGATAATAGAATAACATGAACTGGATCAAGGGCTTGCAATTGAGCAAGGGAGGTTGGCTTCAAGATATGTATGGACTTCTATAAATATGGTGGCAGATGAAGTTCATGGAGTTTGCATGGATAATTTGAAAAAAATTCGAGTTTATAGCAGCGTTATTAGACTAAAAAAACAAAAAAAAAAACTTGGACAGAGATCACAGCAGAGAAACTAATGCAGAAATTATGTTTACCATCACAAAGGTCTTTGCTGGCTGAACTAACTGTGCATTTTCTTACATATTTTGCAGCAAACAGTGAATTTGCAGTGTTGTCGGTCGTGCGCTGCAGCACTTAAATAGTGTGACCGAGCCCCTTCTAACTTGGACAGAGTGCTGGGAGGAAGTGAGACAGAGATGGTCACTTCCTCCCAGCTGTAACATACCAAGCTGCAAGGGAGAGAGCCCTCAACTTCCAGCAGCCCCAGCTAGCAGAAGCCACCCAAAAGGTGTGTGTTTTGGGTGTCAGTATGTATGTAGTGTTTGTATCTGTGTGTCTGTCAGTGTATCTGTAGGTCTTTGTATGTCTGTGCTCATGTGTCAGTGTGTGTATCTGAAGGTGTGTCTATATCTGTGTGTATGTTAGTGTACATCTGAATGTCTATCTGAATGTCTGTATCTGTGAGTGCATCAGTGTGCGCGTCTGTATTTCAGTGTATCTGTGTGCGCGTATGTATGTCAGCACATCTGTGGGTGTGTCAGTATGTGTGTGTTTATCTGCATGTGTCAGCATGTGTATCTGTATTGGTATCTGCATGTGTGTCAGTGTGTGCATCTGCATGTGTATGTATCTGTGACAGTGTTTCTATCTATCTGTTCAACTGTATGTATATCAGTGTTGCCATCTGTGAATCTGCATGTGTGGCAGTGTCGGTACATTTCTATATTTGTTAGTGTGTGTATCAGTATGTCCTTACAACTGTATGTATGCCAGTGTGCATCTGTCTGTACATCTGTGTCAGTCTGTATCTGTGTGTCTGTATGTGTTATCTCTGTGTATGTGTGGCATTGTGTCTGTGCAACTGTATGTGCGTCTCTGCATTTGCACGTGTATCAGTGTTTGTATGTGTCAATGTTTAGATCGGTGGGTAAATGTATTTGCATGTGTCAGTGTGTCTATCTGTATGAGTGTGTCATCCGTATGTACATCAGTGTGTCTGTGCAACTAGATGTGTGTCAGTGTTTGTATTTGTGTGTCTGTATCTGTACGTGTGTCAGTGTATCTTCATGTGTGTCACTGTATGCACATGCATGTATCTGCACTGTGGGGAGCCTGGGGCAGAGGAGATGCAGAGGAGCCTGGAATTAAGAAAAAGAAGAGAGGGGGCAGAGAAAAACTATACACTTGAAATAACAGCAACTATAAATATAAATATTTTGCCAAAGAGGGGTACAATTTATGGAAATGGGCCACCAAGGGATACTCAAGTGAAAAAAGGTTACATAGCTGAAAAGAGACTTGCGTCCATCAAATTCAGCCTTCCTCATATATGTTTTTGCTGTTGATCCAAAAGAAGGCAAAAAACCTAGTCTGAAGCGCTTCCAATTTTGAAACAAACTAGGAAAAAAATCCTTCTTGACCCAAAAATAGCAGTCAGATGTCTCCTTGGATCAAGCAGCTATTACCCCACTAATTAGAAATGATATCCCTGTATGTTATGTTTTTGCAAGTATTTATCCAATTGCAGTTTAAACATCTGTATAGACTGTCAAAACCACCTCTTCAGGCAGAGAATTCCATATCCTTATTGCTCTTACTGTAAAAAAAACAAAAACAAATATTTGTATAATCTTATCATATCCCATCTCAGGCGCCATTTTTCCAAACGGTGCCACTGACTTAATGGGAAACTATAGTCCCCAAAACAACGTGAGGAGAATGGAGGTACATCTGCTTATTAGGAGAGAGTGGTTAATGAGTTAATGACTTATCACAGCTGCCATTATTGTTATAGAGGTCTTTCAAAAGGACATTGGTATTTTTTTTAAAGTTTAAAAAAATAAATTAAAAAATTTGGACACAAAGACTCTTTATACTCATATTTATCTAACAATTGTCTCCTATGACTCCCATTTCTTGTCTTGCTAAATGCCCAGAGAAGGCTCTGCCTTATTATATTGCAAAGTATAAATTAGTAATTTTATGCTCCAAGTTGTGGCTGGGACCACTCCAAATCAGAAATGCATTTCTCCACTGAACTGCTTTTAGTGTAACTCTTTCATTAAACAAAGTCTCTAAGAACCTGCTTAGTGTGGTCTAGCTTTGTATGCAGCCCATCGATCATTAACAGGTGGTGTCAGAGAGTTCGATCGCAACATTCCGGAATCAGCTCGAGTGGTAACACCTGGGCCTCAGAGACACTCAATGTAATCCACGGTTATCAGAGACATAAGACACCTTTTGTAACAGCTTTACTTTAAAGCACTGAGAGTCTCTGGGTAAGGGGTTAACGGCTTGTAATTCTGGGTGACACAATCGATCGTGAGCCTTTTTTTATGGACATAAGATTAATGTTAAAAGATTGATGTTGATATTATGTGTAGATGTTAAATGCAGCAGCGGTTTGTAGTGTTGGTTCGTTGTGTGTGCTGGAGGGTTGGTAGTACTTTCTTGGAAAGTTTTCTCAAATTTCTCAGACCTTTACAGGTTTAGGAGGATAGTGCACGCCTGGGCTATCATTGTGTTAGCAGTAGGAAAACTTTGTAAATGTGGGGTGATACCTAAGCTGTGTGTTTAGCAAAGGGAACTTCTGTTCGCCTGGGGGTTACTGGACTTTTATAATTGAGCAGCGGGAACCTTTTGTAAGACCAGAATGAGTGGAAGTTTGTTTGTGTGCGTTGCAAACGGATAGAAAAAGGAGACAGGTGTAAAACTTCTGTAGCAGAAAAATGGGCTGTTATTCCAATAAGGGTTGTCCCGATGGGGGGGTCTTTTGTGGATGATCCTCGGCAGCATATGAAATCGGCACTATGGTCCAGTTATAATCAAAAACGTGATGAATGGTTAAAAGCCAAGTTAAAAGCACACTTCGAGTCATGGAATTAAGACTACTAATGTGGGAGGATTAAATTATAGTTGACAAGAAACACAAACCACACAAGAAGCTCTTGACAAAGGTGTATCCTTATGCCAAAATGCGCGTCGAGCGCTTTTGGTGCCGATGTTCTACATTTGATTTTAAGTTCTGGGAGAGTTAGTCTGCAAGAGGTTGATTTGACGTAGAAGTGGGGTTTAGTAGGCAGGCTGCCTTGAAGCAGCTGCAGGAGATGGGAGCTTTGGGTATCGACTTAGCAGGCTGCCTTACAGTAGCACCAGGAGATGGGGGTTTTTGGAATCACCAACGGGTTAGTGATAGCCAGCGACTGTGTGACCGGATATTGGTATTTAACAAACTCCTATAATTTCGGTAATTTAACGATTTGGCAGTACTTTGAAGCATTTGATGCTTACATAACAGCTACAATATACAACAAGCTGGATAGTCACATGTGTGTAGCGATTCTAACACTTCAGCCCATTTTGGTGGTACTGCCCAAAAATGCACCATATTTAGACAAACACCCCCTCCTCTACTTTATTTGGAGCCAGGTACATCGTGTCCACGCGATAATGAACCCCTTAAATAATATGATCTAATTAAGGGATAGACAAGAATACCTATACTTTGTGTATAAAATCCACTTAGCAACACTATCTAATTAGGACAACTATGTATCCATTAGTGTGCGGCTAACAGAGTCCGTTTTACTGGTAGTTAGGTATCAATTCAAACGTGATACAGTGTCTATTGTTGATTTGTCTGTCTGACCATATTCAGTTTATTCCTCAGTTTTGGTTCAATTTTTACAACCTCTATACACTACAGCCACTAATTATTTGTACCTTGATACTCTGGAGGTATCGATCTACTGAACTATTCAATTACTCAGATTTGAGAATACTTATAACAGCTATTAAAATCCTCTTACTACTTGAAGTGGCCTTTAGACTACGCTGCCCAGAATGTTAAAGGTGTATTATCACGCTGTTTATTCACAATGTCACATTTGTTTGGGTTTTGGTTTTTCCACATAGAACCTACTGTTCTAGTTAGGCTCTTTATATTTTAATATCCTAATATTTGGCTTTAATAAAAGGTTTATGCCATTTGTAAGATTTTTTACTTTTAAAAAAAGGTACTTCTTTTGGTGGAGTGGGATTCCGCACACTTTTACTGGGCAGTCTTCCCATCCTGCTTTATTTTTTGTCTATACCAAAGGCTTATACCATATTTATGGATACTTAATTAGTTTAGAGGTTCTCGTTTATGGAGGAGGGACTCTCCACATATTTGTGAGGAGTTATCCTGACTCCATTTAGTAGTTTCTGTTCAAGAAACACAAACCAACGAGACAGAGTGATCTGCATATTTGCAGTGATATAGCTAAAATGAGAAATATATAACTTCTCAATAATTAATGTTTTTTTTACAAAGGAGAGCCTAGTAAACCCGTTCAGGACAGAGTCAATAGTACACGTTCTGATCAAAAAATTTAAACAAAAACTGGAATTTGCGCTATATGTCTGTTCAACCGTAATTCACCTCTTTCATATTAAGTGCGCCCACACTTATTATATATCATTTTATTCAGGAGAAACAGGGCTTTCATATCTCATTAACTATTCATATATGACACAATTTATTATGAATAAACTGTGAGAAATTAATATTTTTTAAATAATTTGTAGTTCAGACTGACATTTTAGCTGTACATATAATACTGTTAGCTTTTACTGCAATAAAATGCACATATTTGAATTCAGCAATGTCTTACAAGTACAACATAACCCCATAATTAACAGATTTTATGTTGTTTTGGAAAGTTACAGGGTCAAAGATCGCACATTTTATTTTTCAGGTTTTTCACATTGAAATTTGCCAGATTAGTAATGTTACCTTTGAGACTGTATGGTAGCCCATGAATGAAAATTACCCCATAACGGCATACCATTTGCAAAAGTAGACAACCCAAAGTATTGCAAGTGGGGTATGTGTAGTTTTTTTTAGTAGCCACTTAGTCACAAACACTGGCCAAAGTTAGCGTTCATATTTGTTTTTGTGTGAAAAAAAGCAAAAACAAATATTTGGCCAGTGTTTGTGAATATTCTTGGGGGCAGTATCTCTCCTTTACTGCGCCTCTCAGCTGTTATTTATTATTAACTGCTATTTCTATGTCAGATTCTGATATAAACAGATAGTAACTGTACATGGTGTGTCCTTATTCAGATACAAGATTGGATTTGCCATGGGTGTTGCAACAGGCAGGTGTTGACACTTTGGTGTTTGGAGCCCATTTTGTCCGGGGTACTTCGGCCTAGTCAATGACGACCTCGGAAGCACAGTTGGAGGACCTGATGAGGACAGCAAACTGGTCTCGGAAATCTTTCCATGAATTTTATTTTCGACCGGTGACTCATGTTTTTTCTAAGGTTGTCAGTCAGCTTTGAACTTGCAGTATGAGCCTCCGTGTCTTGTTATAAAATTACATGATTTTGCCATTACATGACGAAAAGGCATGATTTTATTAAGTATTGTCCCACCCTAGATACAATTCTGACTTGGTGTAAATCTTCCCTCCCTGGTATGTTTATGCTTGGATAAAGTTGGTAGTAAGGTAAGTGGGGTTGTGATTACACCAGGCTTAATGACCAGTATATATTTAGACTTTTGTGATGTTCCTGGGTTTCATGATTTTCTGATAAGAGGGGTCTGTCAATACCTTATACTCGCATTCAGTTGCAAGGACTGAAATAACCATGTGGCTCCTGTTTATTTAGGTTTTCACATTCTAATTTGGACTTGTTTGATGGACTCCGAATGATTATCGTCTAATGGAATCCTCTATGTTGGCGATTCCGGTTTCCTGTGTTGGATTTGTCCCAGTTCGTTGGATTGCTACCTGGTTGGACTCCGACTGCATTTCCAGGCAGTTGTTCTTGTCTGGTTGGACTGATTCCTCGGTTCCTGTTTAATGTTTTTTTTTTGTGTGGTCGCATCTCCAAAGAAAGAGGAAGTGTGAAGGGAGGTGCCGACTATTATACTGGGACTTGGTATTGGAGTGGCCTATTGCTATGTATACCATCTTTTCTTACTGTTTTGTATTCTTTGCTGCTAGTGGACCATAAAGAAATGGATATGCAATACTCGCCTCCGTGTCTTGTTATAAAATCATGACTTTTCGTCGTCATGGGATAGCAAAATCATGTAATTGTACAGAACAAAGAAGGTAACATGTAGGGAAATGGTGCAAAGGTGAAAATGTTTGAGGTGTTGGAAAAAATTTAAAGTTGCTAGAAGAGAGAGTAGATGGAATGTTGGTGAAGGCGTAAAGTATAATTTACAATAGCTGGTGAAGAGATCTTATGCAGGTATGTTTTAATAGACCGAGAGAATCTGCATTGGTATTCTATAAGGGCAATGTTTTTTAATGTTAGTTCTATGGAATTAGCGTAATCAGTTGAATATCAACTTCCAAAGTAAATTAACACCTGATGAAAATGTTTTTGTATTTTTTTTTTAGCAGGCTAGGGGAGAGTGATTGAAATCCTAAATAGCAGGTAATTGAGTAGTAAGATATCAGGGGCATGATCTATACACACACAAACTGCTTTATTAATCTAAAGTTGTTTTCATGCTTAAAGTATCCCTTTGAAAAAAAGTAGTGAAGACAACACAATGAATATATGTCTATATAAACTATTAAGAAGCAGTTTTCCAGATTAAGATGGAGCTGGGTATAGATAGATCGAATCAAGATGAATTTCAGCAGTGGTCAAATGAATATTAATGATACAATGGTAGAATCCACCTTTGTAAGATAATTCAACCTCCTGATACTTCTATTTTTAATTTTTTTTTTTTTTTTTTTAGCATGTTAGAGACTAGGCCTCTCTTCTCTCCTCTTGAACTATAGCAGGGATATGTTATTTGTTAAATGTTGTGCCACACTTTTTCTTCAAATTGCTTTTGTACAAGAGTTGACTTATATAGGCACATAATGTTATGTGATTTATAATAAAAAACAAAAAACAAGAATATATGCCTATTTAGTGGTTATTAAATCATTAGGCTGCAGTTCTTGATCAAACATTTGAGTTGTTTTAACAAACCCGTGGGCATCCAAGGCACTCGCAACCCAACCTCTGTTCACTGGAACTGCTATAGTGGAAATTCTGGCTGCCACATTAGCAATATTAATTTCACCCATGTAGACAATGTTGGATTTAAGTATTTTTCCTCACCATACTCAGTTAGTAAAACAGCGGCTGACATCCACTAAAACAGCTTCTGTATCCACTATTCAGTGGTGTGATAAGAACTTCTGGTATGTTTAAATTTTTTTTCCCCCTGTTTTTTTTTTAACAAGGATAACTAGATCATTAAATAAAATGCCTATGTTCGTATGAAAGACCATTAGTGTGTGCTTAACCAGGCCACACCCACTAACAAGCTCAAAGTTCAGGACCTAGCCTCCTGCAACAGTTCCATGTGCTATTTAGTTGCCCACAAAATTGACCTTTGTCTCATAATTAAAAAAAGAAATTCAGAAATAATAAATAAAATAAAAAGTATCTCGCACACTTACAAGTTGTATAGATGTCATGTACTTTTTCCACCACAGGTATTTCTGGTATGCTGGCCCCATTGCAGACAACCCATAATACGTGTACATTATCACATGAACGGTACTGTTCACCAATGCATGGAATGTGCCCAGTCCACCTGAATGAGAGAAAAATTTCACAAAATAACTAGAGTATCATTTTACTGGAGACACAAAACCTATGATGTGTGTCACCACCATTGGTGTTAAAATATCTGCAGCAGTGGAGCCACCAGCAGTACAGTCAATGTGGCTAACCCGGGCTTATAAGCTGGAGTGGACCCAGTGGGTGGCCATCACGATTAGAGCCACCAGATGGTCATCTCTGATCAGGTGCCCGGTTGGGTGCCATGACCCTGTAACAGTACAACAAGGCCACTCTCACAAATTCTAGAGAGCCGTGAGGGGAAGGTTAGGAGGAATAGGAAAGAGATAGGAGAGAGCCCCCCCATCAGCCTCAGCCAGCAGTCAGATCCCATTGGACCCCAGGAATGCCACACTCCTGCACCCAAATGGTAAGGAAACAGGAGGGTGGCTAAAACTATCTTAATTATGACTTGTATGTCGTGGTATGTGTAAGTGTGTGTTGTGTAGTGTAGGTGTATATGTCCATACTTCTTAGCATCCAAACACACTAGAAACAAATATATCAGAGCATCCAAAAATCAACATTGAAATATAAACACACACTTTTACTCAAACACCAAAACTACGCACTAGTGCACACTTGCATTTAAATGCCAACACTACACACAAATATACGCCTACATTTTCACACACATACTATATACAAAAAACACATTTAAAAACACAATCAGCTCACAAAGAGAACAATGCAAGGATGGGAAATAGTATATCCCCCGATGGTGGTACAACAGTTGAGAAGCCATCTTTTGGCCACCCTTGCACTCGAGGGTGATCCAAAAACAATTCTTGCACCAGAGTCCTCTTTACATTATTCCACCACTGGATGGCGATTTTGTTTTTTGCAAAACTTAACACAAAGTAGAATTGTTGCTGGACTACAAATCCACAATCCTCTTCCTGGATGTAGAGTGTAACAGGAAGGAAGCCTTGATATTATAAAACACTGTAGTCAAATGTTTTGGCAGATGGGTACAAAGGGGAACAAGAAGTTTATTTGAAGTTATATGAGGGTATGTCCCTCAGCTAAATGTGATTCAGCATAAGTGAACATATTTAATATTTTAACTTGGAAACTTATTTGTGTTTATTAATGTTCTTTAATAAACGTGGTATAACTTTAAATATAGCTTCCTAGCATACAAAATGGCTGTATCAGGTTCAAATTGTCCAACAATTTATCCGTGGAAAACACTTGCTGCATTGAGTGCCATGTTAAGACATTCAGTTGGTTTTTATGTTGATTACTCATTATTTAGTAGTTTGTCCCAGAATACCACCTGCTTTTGCATTGAGGGTTTACCCCCCTCCCCCCCCAAAAAGGCCCACATTTAAAAAAAAACCCAACAACAAAATGTGTGTTGTAAGACAAGGGGCGGTCTAAATACTTGGAACACATTACTACACTCTTTGCCCCCTACAATTTCTCCATTCTTTGTAGTGTGTTGCTAGATAAAAAAAAAAATTAGAAGAAAAGATCGAGAGGCAGTTAGACTGGATTACCTGCTGCAAACTTGATTCCAAACCACCAGGTCCATGGCATGATTGAGTGATGGAACACGTGCAAAAACGTAATTTGACTATTCTTTTTGCGCAATACAAAAAATATCTATTAAAAAAAGAAAAAAAAATATATATGCACATGTTTCTCCATTTTCCAATTCTTTACATTTTCATGCATTATTTTGATATATTCACATTTTTAATGGAAAAGGAAAGATTGTTTTTTTTTCCTCAAACACTTTCATATCTAGACCAGAATATGTCTATTTGAGAATATGTCTAATATCTATTTGAGAATATGTTTTCTGCCCAGAAAGGACCATGCATTGATAGTTTGCAGTCTAGTTACGAGGAGTGAATATTAAAGAACTAGTGTAACAATCCATACATACCAGAGCTTAGAACTGAATATATTTTTGAACTATGTCACAAATGTCTCTTTGAATGAATTCAATATAAAATGTTTTCGTTTTTTTGTGTGTGGTTTTGTGCAGTATTTGGATGAATTACAATATGTGGGCAGTACTGATTCCATGACTGTTTGAAATGGGATTTTACTATTGGAATATTTTAAACAAGTGAAGGTTAATTGTACCAACGATAAAAGGGCAAACAAATAATGGAGTGCAGTTCCAAAGTAAAAGTTTTGTTTTAGCGCTATATTTTCTCTAAAATAAAAATCTTATCAGCATTTCTTCATTATAAGACTTTTGCAAAAGAACTTAATACATGGTGAATGCGCATTGCTCCATGTAATGATAATATTTGGACAGACTATCTCTATTATGATAAATTAACTTTGAGGATTCCCAGGATTGTCCAAAATAGCATGGATTAAAGACTATGCCTCGTATTTTATGGGCAAGGTGGGATGCCAGATTCACTATAGATATGCATGGTTTCATAATTATAGGCAGCCCATGAAAAGTGCTACCCATTAGAAGGTAGAATTCATTTACTACAGTAAAAAAATAATCCACCTAGTCAAACATAAATCCGTAAGCAAATGCCCTGTTTGAGTAAATGATTCCCTCTAGTAGCCCATGAATTCTACATACTGCAGTGTAGCACTTCATGTACTACTCATCAGCATAAACAAGTGTTCGGCGTCACGGAAAGCAAGGAAAATCTAGCAGGTCTATTTAGAAGAGTGGGGTATAAATTTGTTAGACATAGTGACATATTACTCAAAGGTCCAATTATAGGTTACCGTATATACTCAAGTATAAGTCGAGTTTTTCAGCACATTTTTTGTGCTGAAAAACCCCCACTCTACTTATACTCGAGTCAGTGTCTGTATTATGGCAACTTACATTGCCATAATACAGACCAGGACCGCCGGGCTCATTACAAACTGTGTAGGAGGGGGGCTGGTAGAGAGCTGTTACTTACCTTTCCTGCAGCTCCTGTCAGCTCCCTTCTCTCTCCTCCGGTCCGTCAGCTCCACTGTAAATCTTGTGAGAGCTGCAGGGAACGCTCCGTGCGGCCGCGAGACTTACAGTGGAGGAGAAGGGAGCTGACCGGACGAGAGAGAAGGGAGCTGACCGGAGCTGCAGGAAAGGTAAGTAACAGCTCTCTACCAGCCCCCTTCCTACACAGCCCATACACTGGGCCACCAGAGAATGAGAGCCCCCCTCCCTGGCCAGCTAACAAGCAGGGAGGGGGGACGAAAATAAATATAAAATTAAATAATAATATAATAAAAATAATAATATATATATATATAAAAAAATAATAATAAAAAAAAAAAAATGCCCACCCCCCCCACCAAGGCTCTGCATCACACACACACACTGCACTCATACACACATTCATACACACACACTGCAAATAAATATTCAATTAATTTTGGGGGGATCTAAATTTTATTTAGAAATTTACCAGTAGCTGCTGCATTTCCCACCTTAGTCTTATACTCGAGTCAATAAGTTTTCCCAGTTTTTTGGGGTAAAATTAGGGGTCTCGACTTATATTGAGTATATACGGTAGTCATATTAAGAATAGTAACAATAACTTGGCAAACACAATGTAGGTTCTAATTTAACCCAATCTATGTAAGTAAATGGTTTTACAATTTATGAAAAAAAAACAAAAAACCTTTAGCGATGTTAGATAACTAAGCAAGTTAGGTGCAGATATATAGCACCTCAACCCATAGGCGTTCGCACGGGGTGTGCCTGAGCACACCCTAATCCTTGCGGTCCGCTCAAGGATCTCCCCTGTTGGTCCATGCAGAGCCAGCGCTATCTAGCCTGCAGGCTAGAGTTCACTCACCACTAGAACCACCAGGGATCAAGGATGGCAGCAAGTATCCCCCTCCCAGGTAAAAGGTAAGAAGGGATGGGGGCTATTTCCTAATCTGTCCCCCCCCCCCACACACAATCCAAACCAATTCACACACTACCAGCATCCTCACACACAGCAATATATATATATATATATATATATATATATATATATATATATATATATATATACACACACACACACACATATATATTATATATATATATATATATACACACACACACACACACACACACACACACACACACACAAACACACATCCATCCATATACACGCAGCGTGTGTTTGTGCTTTAGGGTACACCCTAATGCAATAGGCTGCACACGCCTATGCCTCAACCACTTTTATTCCTCAAAGGAAAAACGCACAGAACATTCAATTTTGTGACCCTCTTGTTCTGCACAGTCTGCAGAGTAGTGACTGCAGCTATGAGATTGTCAACCTGGCATGCAATCATGCCATACTGATACGGTCTGTGAAGGGCCCCACACCTGTCATGGGCAGATGTAGCAATTTTGTGTATCAACAGTGAAATAGAAGTGATAAAATAGTTAAGTTTTATCAAAATTATCTTTAAAAAGGAATGGATCCTGAATCCTAAAATTCATTAAGAGATACACGAAGACTGAACGTCAGTCATGCAATCTCTAAAGTACCGAAACCAGGAAGAACTTCTTGCGGCTGTTCAATGCAGCAGTGTTTACACAGAAAAGGCAGCATGTACGTTGTTCAGATAATAAGCTGCAATGGTTCTGGTGCATATAGTGTCTCCTTAAGTAAAGAGCCACCACTTTGTATAAGGTTATAAATAAACTAAATTGTAGATTTGCATACTGGAAAATAAAAATTATTAAAGTTTTGAAAAATGTAAAATAATTTCACAGGAATATGCAGGATTGATACTTACAGTGTCTAATAATTCAATGAACTTTGAGAAATAGAACAGCCAACATGTCCATGCCATCTATAGGAAAGATAATTACATTCATTATAACCTTTACCAAGAGTTAAATTGTTCATTAATTGCCGGATCACGCAACTGTATGCAGTCAATTCAATGTCAGTTCAAGGAGTTGTAAGCAAATCTCGAAAAGAGAAGTACCTATGACAAATTACAAATTTTTATGACTCAGTGGTTTATAACCTGTGGGACAGGGCCCAGATTTATCAGTTCTTCCCCAATGTTTAGAACAAGGCTCAAGGAGGCTACCCACACTATACTGTTTGCTGTGGTGTCACTGCCTTCCTCTGTGAAATAGAGACCCTTGGACAACCAGAAGAGTCTATTAATAAAAGAATAAATGTCTGTTTTGCAGTACTTTTACTAAAAGACTGGGAGATGCACATCTATAGCTCAAAACTTCATATGGACAAAGAGTGACACTTTAATTCTCAGTGTGTGTACCGAGGTATGGTCAGGAACAGGGCTATTCTGAGAAATTTTATGTGAATTTATGAAACTAAAAACTATTCAGCAAGATTAACAATGCATCTTCTTTATGCAGACCGATTTCTAAACAATTATTTGTCATTTAAAAGACACATTACTGGGAGTGTTGTTGCTGTTAGACACACCAACAGTATAAGGTTTCTAGAAAAGAAGGACATTAGGACAAAAAAGTAGGAAAGGGGATTGGCCCCAAAACAGGGACTGACCCTCCTAGGGACGCTTGGGATGTTTCACACAAACAAAAATAGCATTACCATAAAAATGAAATCGGTTAGGGCATTCAAAATCTTCAGTTTGTTCTCACTGCGATTACTACGTTTGCTGAAGTTAAAGTGTTTGAATGAGCGGTGAGGTCTTATCAGAAATCTTGCAGAAGTGAAATTACTTACCCTTACAGCTTGAGGTGACCTAGAATAGTCAACAATGTCACACCGAAATGAGTAACCTGTAGCCCAGCCCGACATAAGGAACTGCAAGAGAGTTAACATTCAGTGTAAAGTTAGTTGAAAGTGCCTTTGAAGTTTTAGTTTTTTTCTAAATTGGAATAAAAATATAGTAAAAAATAAAATTATATTTAATATATAAATATATTATATAATAATGTAAATGAACATTTAAATTTGTGAATAGATAGTCGACTGCAGCCCTCAGTCTCATCTTGCCACAGAGCTAGCTTGGCTATACTCCACTGTCTGACATCAATGAAGCTATAGCTAAGACGCAAAATGGAGTCCAGTGTTTAATCTGGGGTAAACTGATGACGTGTGAGGATATTATCTTCGAAACATAACCTTGTTGGAGAAGGACTCTAAGCATCTTAGGCTTTTCTACTTGTCTGGTTGCAATTGCTTGTTTTATTAGTCCACCATTGTACAACACCACAGAATATGTTGGCTCTTTGTAAATAATAATGTCCGAATTATTATCCCCATTCTCAAATTTCTCCATAAATAAAGTTGCGTAGTTAAACCTACATTTGACATGCTTCTCTTATGATCAGTCTTTTCTCAGCAGTCTCCCTTTATGGTCTTAAACCACAAAATGGATACATTTGCCCTACCGCGGGTAAATTAAATCCTAAGAAATTCTCATCAATAGTTACAGTGCCGTAATATCAACTTTTGAGGTTATAAAAATTATACATTTTGGACAAGTTTAAATTTTCTTTTTTTCCCCCAAAAAATATTTCCCCCCCATACTTTTACCTACAAATACTTTAACAGAAACCACAGTTAGAACCTGCATTATTGAAATGTCCAATCAGTCCATAACACAAATTGGTTTTAATTGTATTTGCTGGTCCAACTCTTAAGAACACAGGCTTTTTTATAGTCATCGGGACATTTTTAAAACCAAGAGAAACTTTCATTTTTCGTAGTACAAACATTTCTTAAGAAACAAATAAAAAATGAACTCACTTCATAGCACATGTACAAGGAGAAGGCAACCATAACAAAGTTATAAAGTGCCATTAGCTCTTTCAAGTCAAACGGTTTTCTGTTCTCCATGAGCCTTGGACCCAGTGATGTAACAAAATAAATATAGGCCCCAATGATAACAGTTTGTAGGATTGGCGAAGACATGAGTGGCCAATCTTCCACTCGAGGATCTAGAAAAAAAAAAAAAAAAAGGGTGAGATGAAGTGGTTTAGAGAGAAAAGTGCAAAAATAAAAAAATAAACAAAAACACAACCTCTCTTATGGATTATAGGAAATTTAAAGGGGGAACGGTCATCCAACAGGATGTGGTTTTTTTTATTATAGTATGCTTATTTATCCCCTATATTTAACAAATAGATTTGTGAGGTGTAAAAAAAAAAAATAGGGATTTCTGCATGTAATATTACATCTTCATTCTGCAACTAAGTGACTATCTTTGTCAATCCTTGTTATAAACGCTGTCCTTTGCATCTGCCAAACAACAAAGATAAAGGAAATAAAGAAGACGAGAAATTAAACAATGTTTCTATTTCTCCTTTTCATTTGCTTTGTTTGCCTTAGCTGTGCCTTGTCTGGTTATGATATGGTTTGCTAAATATTTAATATACACTTAAAGGAGAACTGAGCATCAGGTAGGAAAAATGGTTAATACAAATAACAGGTGATTTTTATTCAATGGTGTAATGTCTGGTGTATCTCTTGTGCTGTAGTTTATGCCAAACTGGACATTAGTGAATTAGAGAGAGGTCAGTTCCTCTTTAAGACAAACTGTGCACTTTACCAAACAAAGCACATAGCTACTGGCTTAATCAAACAGATCAGACTGAAAAAGGCAAATTATTTGAAGTCTGGGTTTGACATTGCTCCTGGACTCGAATCATTTTACTATAGGTAAACGCTATAACCCGAAATCATTAACTTATTCTGTACATAGAAACAGTTACGCTTCTTGAGGCATTTTTTGAGCAAGGTTATTATCCACCTAAGCATGACTTTCACCTTTAAGGTATGTATTATACAGAAATTTACATATGGAGATGGGGATGGAATTAATGTATGGATGGAGAGGGTAATGAGATGGCAGAAAGTCACTTCTGTCTTAGATTTAATTAAGATACACAAATACATGGAGTAAATGGAGAATTGAATTTGCCCAGTGGTACAGAGCTTAGCTCACTGGCTGTGAGTGAACAGCAGACGATCTCTGGCAACGAGTCGACCCCGTTCTGCTGGACTTAGTTCAGGAGAGGTAAATACAGTTTTTAGGAGTTTCTGGCTCTCATACTGGAACATGAGAGGCAGACAGTGACTCCTGGTAGGAAGTTAAACCAGGGGAAAACAGTTGGACTACTTGGGGATGGGAGAGGAGGGGCAGATGGCTAGGTCACTCCAATCACCATAACCACTACAGTGAACTACAGTAGTTGGAGTGTTCATTTAAATAAAAGGTAAGAAACCAATGATGTATCCTAGCAGTGCCAGTACCCATGCCACCCTTTTAGCAGGTCCTTCCTCTATGGGGTCATACTTTTAGGTAAGCAAGTCACTCAGAAAACTCTTGTATGACACAGCCAGTGGTATGTACAAGTCAAATCTAACTTTCCATGCAGTACAATGGAGCAAGGCTTAATAATGTTAGAAGCCAGTTAGTCATACATTACTCATGTATTTATCGATCAATATTCTTTGTCTTTCCCACCCCCACCCCCCTCTTTCTTTCTGTCAAGGCCAAAGACTCAACCCAGACAACTAAATACATAAATAGCTTTCTACAGTTTGGAACCAATATGAAAGCTTACTTATTCAAGGGTTATAGTTGAACAACTACTTACCTGCATCTTTAATCAATTCATCATAAAAGATTACAGCTCTTGATGTTAGATCCTTGAAGGCCATGGTCCCCTGAGTTTAGACTTCTGCAAAAAAAAAAAAATTGAATTTAGTTGCACTATGATTTTCTTTGATAAATAAATGCATTTTCTGGATATACTCAGGATTTGCTTCTTCTGCAGTAAGCATTGTCCAGACTATGAGGGGTCTAAAAGCACTGAAGCAATTTTAGCTCATATCAGTTTTCTACTGAATACCATGGTAGAAGTCATATATATATATATATATATATATATATATATATATATATGAAACAAGGGGGGGTTGGCTGCACTCACCTGAACATTGTGTTATATATATATATATATATATCACCACAACAAAAACAGTTTGCTACTTATGATGAGACATATATATTGGTTGAATACTTGCCCATTCGTTTTGGCACAATGCCTCCAGGTCTAGCAAAGTCTTTGGTCATCATGCATGAATTGCATGTTTGAGATCTCCCCAGAGTGAGTCAATGATATTAAGGTCAGGAGACTGATGGCCACTCCAGAACCTTCAACTTTTTCTGTTGTAACTACTGGAGGGTCAACTTGGCCTTGTGCTTAGAGTCATTGTCATGCTGAAAATTCCAAGAGCATCCCATGCGCATCCTTCATGCAGAAGAATGCAAATTGTCTGCCAGTATTTTCTGAAAACATGCTGCATTCATCTTTCCATCAAATTGTCACAAGATTCCCCGTACCTTTAGAGCTCACACCCCTCCAAAAACATCAGTGAGCCACCACCATGCTTCCCAGTGGGGATGGAATTCTTTTCATTATAGGCCTTGTAACCAGGATTTTTTGTAGCATTGGCACAGTAAAAGGCTTTTTTTCCGGCAACTGGACCATGCAGCTCATTTTTGTTCAAGTATCGTCATATTGTGCTCCTTATAACAACCACACTGTCTTTTTCCAGAGCAGCCTGTATTTCTCCTGAGGTTACCTGTGGGTTTTTACTTTGTATCCCAAACAATTCTTCTGGCAGTTGTGGCTGAAATCTTTTTAACATTTGAGGGTATGTAAAGTTTTGATCAGGGCTATTTGGGTGATTTCTGTTATCATTATGATTTAAAAGGGAGCCAAAACAACTATGTGATGATAAATGCCTTCACATGAGCACTATCCTCCAATAAGACAGTTTTTGCATGTTCAGTCATATTTTTAAAAGCAATGCCAAATCTCAATTTCTGCCAGGGCATGCAAACTTTTGATCACAACTGTAACTGTATAACTTTTCATTTTCCTGGAAAGTACTTGGTGTACTTTATAGAACAGGTTTTCAAGGTGGAGTGATTTTAAAATCAACAATAAGGAGTGTCTGCAGGCATCCCTAAACAACATGGTTATCATGATTATTGCTGACAGTATGAACTAAAACAGACCCAGAGGTTGTTGGTGGTCCAGAGGTCAGGTTTGAAGAGGAACACAGGAGGTATCGCAGTTTGAAGAACAGTGGCACTCTTGACAGACACCACATTCTTCTTATAGCCGTCTTCCCACAACAGCATACTTTACATTCTATTGCATTATTTGTGAATGCAGTGCTATAGCCTGCCTGCTAAATACTGCACGGAACCATTGCAGAGCACTATGGAATTTGCTGGCGCTATATAAATAATAAAATAACTCTTAAAATGCACTGGAAACTGAAACCTGGGAAGCATGCTTCATTACATTTGGCTTCTTCAATGAACTTTAATAGGCAACACAAATACCATTCCAGTTTGTTATTGGAGACTTCAATCACCATATATTTTGACTACACTTCATAGATTGTAAGCTCATTTAAACAGGACATTGTTAACCTCTTGTCTCTTAAGAATTTGTATGTCAACTACTTGTCAGTTATACCCATTCTGTGATTGTAAAGTGCTGTGGAAAATGGTCTGAGTGACTGTCCAGGCCTTAGCTCAGGAAAGGTAATGTAAATTTGTAGTGGAAGTGGCGGCAACCCGTTACCACAGGTAAGAAATCAAACGGTTTAATAATTAGAGGAAGAGGGGCTTGAGGGAGATTAAATAATGATTACAACACACTGTACTGTTTTTTTACCCCCTACATAAAAATGTATCTCTTGTGCTGTAGTTTATGCCAAACTGGACATTAGTGAATTAATATTTATGTCTCTTTTATTCCTTTTCTCTCATAATAAAATCAGACTCACATTCTGTAACTCACATTCTTATGATGTGTCAATATCTTTAAGTAACCAACCCTTACGGATTGTTAAAAAGAAGCATTTATATTATTATTTTATTTTTTAAAACAAAAACAGCACAAACAATGAATGTCCCCCTTTATTTCTCCTGGCTAGTGACTGGGGTATGTCACAGTGTAAATGCCTGTCACAATGTTTTACAGCTGGGAGTAATGGGCCCGACTTATTACAGCAAGGGTTTATTACTATAATGAGTAACAAAAGGTACAATAATCTGTGATAAAATCAGGAAGGTAATACATTGAAGTGAATTGTGGACAAGAATTTTCTCATAATTGTTTATTCACTAAACACTAAACTGTATTGAAGTAAAACAAGATGTGGTGAGGGGGGCTGGAGAGACACATTAAGGTATAGTGAGTGTAGATGTGCAGACATACCAGGGTGGCCAAAGTGGTGAGGGGTCATTCTTTGGTGGATGCCAAAAGACAATTGTACTTCAGGTGCCATTTAACCCAAGTATAAGAATAATGCACTTAGCCTGACAGAGGTCAAAATAGCCAAATAATGCCTATTTAATATCCCATGATGATCAGGAAGGATGCTTAACTTGTGTTCCTGATCTTGTGAAGATATTATGTTACGATGTTTAACTTGCACAGATTTCATGTTTACATTTCAAACTCCATTAGGATTGTGAACTTGACCTTTATCACAAAGTACTGATGTTCACTGTAGACCAGGCCTCACCTGTCAAAGGGAAATGCTATGCACCAAAACAACTTTAGCTTAATGAAGTAACAACGACAATTTACATTCAAGGTTTATTAAGCAATCTCATTGCAATGGTAAGTGATTGATCTGAACACATTCCCATAACAGAGTTACGGAAGCAAATACACAAATCCTTTCCTATTTGTGCCAATCTTCCGTTCCCTAGTTTTTATCAGGTATAATGCCAATACGTGCACAAGAGGGGCATATAAGGCAAGAATAGCGAGGGGGCAGGGCCAGACTTGCCCACCGTGATACCATGAAATTTCCTGGTGGGGCACGGCACCTGGAGGCTGCACAGCACTCCAATTCTGCCCTCACAGAGTGGAAGCCCTGCCTAACCAGGCCACCACCACAAACTAATACTGACAGCAGTGCAGCTGTCAGAAAGCATAGGACGACTGATGGAGGAGCAGACCTGACTATAATGCTCCTTCGCGGTTCCCACAATTCCCAGCCCAGCCCCATCATAGAGTAGAGATTATTCTATGATGTTGCTGTGCTGGGAATTGTGAAAAACGCGAGGGAGCATTATAGTCAGGTCTGCTCCTCCATCAGTCGTCCTGTGCTTTCTGACAGACTGTCAGACAAGCGCAACTATAGGCTGTGGTGAAGGGGAAAAATACACACAGGTGAGAGGGGGAAGAGAGAGACAGGGGGGAGAGGAAAGAGAGAGAGAGACGGGGGGAGGGGGGAGAAGGCTTTAACTTATTCATGCAAGTCTTGCTTGATTTGAAAATGATCTAACAATAAAAATGTGACACAGGATGTTAAATCCCTAAACATTAGCCTCTATACAACCTGTGAGTTAAATATCAGAAGAAACATCCTCTATGCTTTCACCTTGTTAACAAAGTATCTCTTACCTGGGGAATTCAATGATCTCACTAGTTGCATATGGGGAGGAGAGTGCGCATGACAATCATATGCACCTCTTCTATAAGAACCTCTAAACTAGAATTTACATATTATAACAAAGGCAGAGAGTTCACCCTGAAGCAGATGCTAGCTTTAAAAAAAAATTTAATAACAGAGTTGGTATTGTTGTGCACACCCTCAGAACTGAAACAATGCCAAAAGTGAGCTCTGCAGAGGAAATCTATGGGATTTTACTGTTCTTAATCAGCAATCTGTTTTTCTCTCTAAACCACATACCATTCTCTCTATATATGTCAATAGATATCTAAACCAGCCAAATGTAAAATGTGTTCCTGAGTATCCACTGTCATAGCAACGGTTATTTCTTCATATTACCATAGTTTATCAGACAGGTGTAAAATGCAGAGCGTTTTGCATATGGGAACAGTGTTTCCCAGAAATCATTTCCACAAGGATTTTACTAGGTATAGGAGGGAGGTTTAAAATGCCCCTTGAAATTCCTTCTGCATTGGCAACTATTCTGGACATTATGAAAAACTCATTATAGGACTGGTTTAAACACATGGCATCATTGGACAACAATGATGTTGTCAGATTCTCTGTGTGTATTGCAAGGCAACACAGAGCAGCCTATATAGTATCCAAAACTCTGGCTATTAAGTGTTCACGAGTTTAGCAAGTAAAGGATAAATAAACCAGGGACAGGCCGGGCTTCCCTCCAGCACCTGCATCCCACCCGGATAAATGATGGCAGGTGTGTCTGATCCTTAGTTACCATATTATCACACCAGCTACTGTATGTTTTGTTTAATAACAGACGACACCTAGATTGTAAGCAGAACACCCTGGAATGAAAAGTAGCCTTTAGCCTCTCCAAGTCATGTTTCTTGGCACTACAGATACACATTATTAACCAGTAAAGGGTTTAACTTATTTCGATATTAGAGATTATACAGTGATATTCTCTTAAAGTGTGCTTATCCTTTAATCTTCCAATGAGATCATCATGAAGGGCTGAATTGGGTTCAGAATAATCAACAGGATTTATTTTTTAGTTCGTTTTAGACTATGATATTTGTAACAATGCATAGTGTTGCTGTGTTTTAACCCATGCCCCTCAACCTTAAAAAGGGACACTATGGGCATCAAAAGTACTTTACACACAAATATTTAGGTGTTCAACCCCCCAAAAATAAATAAATAAAACCAACGCCACACAAGGCAGCCAGTACTGGACTCATGCCGCCCCCTAACTGAGATCATCAGAATTGACGATCTCAGCCAATTCAATGCTTTCCCATGCAGTAAAATGAAGCATCTCCTCATAGAGATGCATTGACTCAATGCATCTCCATGGGGAAAGTTCAGCAGAGCAGGGAGACGCTGAACGTCAGTTCTGAGAGATTGCCACTGGAGAGTTCCCTAGAGAACTTGGCTATAATAGGTATGGCGGGACCACCCTTGAAAGAATGTTTTCCCTTTTTAATTTTCCCCTTTTCTATAATTTTTACATGAAATCATACAAATTACCCCCCCCCCCCCATACCCCATTTAGAATGTTTAGTTAGAATGATCACACCTCACTAACGAGGTGTGAAAACCACAGACCACAAGCTTCAACTACACGCGCCTGCCGGACCACCCCGATACTCCATTTAGAACGTCTGGTTATAACGTTGACACCTCGCTAGCGAGGTGTAAAAAACGCAGACTGAAAGTGAAACAAGCGGCACGTGCTTCCCCTGGGTGGCCACCTGTTCATATCACCGAATGCCCACCAGGGGGAGCATTCACATCCCGAACCGGCCTGCGCGCACTGACTTCGATTCCTGTGTTGGGGATCGTCCTACCTCCCAATGTAGCTATAACCACTCTTTACACCCCTAGGCTTGGCTCGTGGCTGTCCAGGAAAACACTCTTTTGGTTGATTGATACCAGCGTGGGGATATCCACCCCGAGAGAGGGACGTGCACCACTAGAGAATCCCGGGGGCCCCCGGTTGAAGTCTGTGATGACCAATGGGAGAAGGAGTGCACATTCAAACTGGGTTTGCGCCATTCTTCTGGTTGGTCGGCACGTGGGAGTGCTGATTGGTCACTGCAAGGAGCCGGCAACCAATCAGAGCAGGAGCGCTCGCTCAAAGGAGTTTCACGCCCTTTCTTCTGATTGGGCAGTGAAACCCCTCTCCTCCCCGAGCACCAATTGGGGCAACCGGGTTTCACGACCTCTCTTTTGATTGGGGGGCGAAACCCCTCTCCTCACCGAGGGCTGATTGGCGCAAATTGGTTTTGGGCCTTCCAGCGGATTGGTGCATCGGATTTCTTGCCCTTTCTCTGACTGAGCGGCGAAACCCCTCTCCTCCCTGGGCGCTGATTGGCGCAAATTTGTTTTGCGCCTTTTAGCGGATTGGCTGTTGCTTGGTTTGGGCTCAAAGTTTGAATTCACTGGACCAAACCAAGCGACGCTGTGAAACTGATTTCGGGGATGTACAGAGCCTCGTGCCCCAGACTTTAGATGCTGGTATCTCGGACTCTGTACACCCGATAGTCTCGCTATTTGCAGGGATCCCGGGGTTATCCAACAATATATGTTTTACGTGGGGGACCCCTTCCTGGGGCGCCGAGTCCCAAAGTTTACCCCCCCCATATGTAATGGAAACCAGCTCTCTCCTGCCTGGGATTGTCATCATGTTGAATGAAGACCCCCTGCGGAGGTCTGTGTTTAAAAGAATAATAAAGGAGTTCAGTGCTTAAACCTCCAAAACTGTGTCATCCAGTTACTGGGGGAAAATGGGTCTCTTAATACACGAATAGCAGGGGTAACCAGCCAGGTTACCCAGGTCCCCCTATAATAGGTTTACATATTATACTCATCAGAACAACTACATTAAGTTGTATTGTTCTGGTGACTATCGTATCCCTTTAATGAAGTAATTTTGCAGGATAGCTCATGTCCCTGCAGTGTCACTACTCAATTATCTGGCATTTAGGATTTAAATCCCTTTTAGTTCTGTCTATGCATCTCTAGCCACACTTCCCCTGACTGTGACTCACACAGCCAGCATGGAAGAAAAAAAAACAAAACAAACAAAAAAAATAAAATAAAAATAGATGTTACCTCCTCTGTGTAAATTGAACTTTAATCATAAACAGAAGGCTACTGCGGGGTCTAGAAGGCTATTAAATCAGGAGATGCATTCTAATTTTAACAGAATGTACAGGGTGGCCCATAAGTCCAGCAGTCAGATAGGGTAGGGACTTATGGGCCAATCTGTACAATAAAGGAAATGTAAACATTAGATCTTTACAGGAAGTATTTAGGAAGACTATGCAAGTCACATGCAGGCTGGTGTGACTAGGGTTGTATAAACAAAGTGATTTAGAATGGAATGGAGAAAAATGCATTAAAATTGTAAACAGTGAGATAACAGGTATACTTTGTGTCCTGGAGAGCTTATTGTAAGCATTAATGTTAAAGCTCCCCTACGTTTACACTGACACCGACATCGATTAAAAGAAGCCCTATATAAAAAAAGGACACAGTAATCACCATGTACGTAGACTCTAAAATAATAGGAGAACTATAACTGGTGTGAGTTCTGCAGCATTGTCTTACCACATGTCACCAATTCCTATAACACCAACCATTCCAGACAGGTTACACAAGATTTAGCCAATTCTAGGCCTGATGGGGTTGCACAAGTATTTATATTAGTTCACAATTTATATGGGTTGTTCAGTAAATTTCTGCCTCTGGTCCTATCAAGATTGTGTTTTGAGGGTTCAAATAGATTTTGACCAATGATTAGAATCTCTGCCATTGAGGTCCCCACTACTGCTGACAGTTTACAGTCCTATTGTGTTTTACACCCCACCTCTTATAGAATGTAAGCTCATTTGAGCAGGGTCCACTCCAACCTATCGTTCCTGAAAGTTTTCTGTAATTGTTCTATTTATAGTTAAATCCCCCTCTCATAACATTGTAAAGCGCTATGGAATCTGTTTGCGCTATATAAATGGCAATAATAATAATAGCTAAACAGGTACTGGATGGTTACCCTTATCATGCAAGATAAATGGGAAGTCCATTTATTTATGGTGCTCAGCCATTCCTCAAGGTAGATCATTTAAGCCAAGGCCTACAGCACCTTTGGGACAATGTAGGTAGTGAAGTGAAAAAACAAGACGTGTCAAATTAAGTGGTGCATTATGTTTTGGTTTGCTCTAACCAGTTACCCCTGTTTTCACATTATAGTGATGCTGAATAGAATTCCAGAAACATCACACAAAGGCTGGCAAGGCATCATGGGAGTTGAAGTTCAACAAACACTAGAGAGCTCTTAGAGAGATTAATACCCTTGGTGACATTTGCCCCAAAAGAATCACTAACAGATTGTGTGATACACAAATAACACAAAGAGGAATGTTGTGCAGACTGGGTATACAGAAAACATGTACAGCAAGTTTCATAGTTACAGGCTAAACTGGTAATAAAAAGCTGAACAACAGGTTATTCTCAGATCTAAAGATGAAACATTTTCTTCTCACAATGTCACATTTTCCCTTTTCAGGTGTGAATAAAACATTTCACAACAGCAGTGAAGGAAATCCTCCAATTTCACAAGGCATGATTGGACAAAATTAAAAATGAAAATCAAGACACAGCACCATGAGTCGGTGTAACTAGAACCCTGATGTCAAAATGGAGTTTCCAGTAACAATTTGACATTTACCACAGCCACATGTAACTACTGTTCAGCACTCTGAAAGTTAAAAAGGGAAACTCCACTGCCCAAATACAAAAATTTATAAAAAACAAAAACAAAATAAAACAAAAAAACAAAAACGCCACGGTTCAGTAGATATACCTCAATGAAAACATGCAAGCATTTCATTATGCATGTTTATTGCGGGATATCTAAAGACAGCTTGCAAATGGGGAGGTCATACTTTTGGGAGCATTGCCAAGCGGTTCCCCTACTAACCTCGCAAAGACTGTCCAATCACAGACTTCCCAATGCAGCTCAATGAGAAGGCAGGTGCTCTGAGCAATTGCTGTTCCTTGAATTTAACTACACTGAGCTAAACAAACCGAGAGGTAACAGACAGAAACAGGACCTGTTATCTGATTGAGAGCCAGTGCAGTTTAACAAAATTAATTTATAAAATGCCAATTTCTATTGAAAGCGGCACTTTTTGGAAAATGAAAAAAAAAATAAAACAAAACCGAGCAAAATACATTTTTTTACAAAAATCACAAACTGTTTTTCCACCAACTGAAACATATGGAACAGATATATGTTCATTAATTTAATTCATATATCAATTATGTGAATGGTAACTAGACTAAACACCAAATTACAAGGAGCATGACCCACACACGTTTATAGTACTTTACTTCTATATAGGTTTGTTTCTGAGGGGAATTAAAGGTGAATTTAAATTAATGGACAATACAGACATTGAGAGAAATTCTCCAGTTTGTATACTGGACCCCTACATTTAATATTCATTTTGAAAACACTTAAGTGACTGTCTTGACATTGTTTTATTTGTCACAGTGCTATTGTCAAAACGAGTTGAAGTGTTTCGCAACAAAACAATGCAGTTACTTAAAGATCACTGAATAACAATTCTCAGTAACAATTGTTTTACATTTACAGCCAGCCAGCCAGCTCCCAAGTACAAATATATCATTCAGGAGTTTACCAGAGAATGCTTAGTCTCTTGCAATACGATGTGCCATTAGTAACATAAACGGCTAAACTAAATTACAGACTAGCCTGGTGGTGGGTGGGGATCTTATGATTTCACACCAGGTGGTGAGACCGGTCTATCCCTTCTGGCTATCAAAAGGTTAACAAAAAAGGCTACAGAACCTAAACCCAATACTAAGGAACATAAGTTCGGTAACCATATCCACCATGTTTTCAGAGACACATTTAAAAAAGGTAATTATAATGATGAATATTAATTAAAAAAAGGGTTTCCTTGAATTATGTATACTACATATTGCTTTATTGCCCAGTTACTTAATCTTATACACCTTCCATATTCTACATAATATACTTTTTTCATGTGCTGCCCATAAATATGTATATGTGACATGTGTCCCTGAAAACATTGTGGATCTGATAACCCTAAATATAAAAGAATACTGAGCTAGCCAAAACCAGGTTTGGATGGCAGTATGTTACCAGCACAGGTTTCCTAGAGAACTAGAACACAGAGTGGAAGGCTGATAGACTACAATCACAAGTTCTAATGTTACTCTTCTGATGTCGTGGGGCAATACAGGTCAAACTAGATTGTAACAATAGTTGGTGGAGATTACCCTGTACACACACTTAGAGCAGATTCCATTACATTGTAATATTATTCACTAGCTCCTACACAGTACATTTTAGTGGTACAGGGTTCACTGTAGGACCAAAATAAAACAAAGAGTATTCAAAGTTACTGAACAAAAAGCAAAAGCTGATATTAAGCAGAAGAATATAAATAAAGACAAACATCAAATAATGTATTCTCGATGAAATCATTGACACAGAAGGTTATAACCCATCAGCAGTGAGCAAGACAATATAACAATCATAGAAATGCTATTGTAGTCAAGCAGTAAGTTCAGCTTTGGTAAAGGCATTCAGCAATTGTGAAACTTGGCAGAAATGAAGGTTTAATATCAGGTGAGTGAGGAACCACTTGGGATATAGAAATGTAACATAATTGTATGAATTCATGGTTTAGGGGAAGCCAGCAAGCTTACCTGCCAGAGCTGCACCTGTCCCTGTCATCCACAAGAAAAGGCTTGGCTCAGCCTCAGCCCATCGTACACAGGGTGGGGGGAGTGACCCAGACACACCCCCTCTCATTACTCCATGCCTAGGGAGTGGCACTTACAGCCTTCCTGCAACTCTAGGCTAGTGAGATTTCACTGTGTACCAGGATGTAGGATTTCTACATGTTACAATGCTGAACACACATTGTCCTAGTGAGCAGGATCGCACGGCCACATTGTAGCAGCATATATTATAGGACTTGTAGACATGCCCACGTTTGGCAGGCTTGACCATCTGTTTTGTGCACTTATAGTGGATGTTTTTTTTAGTTGACCGGGAATTTTCACATTTTAAGTTAAAATAGTTGAATTGGAAACCTAATTCTGGATCGTTTAGTGTTTGTGTTATGTTGGAGTCGGTGGAGTTTATACACTATCACTATCAGTGGAGTTTATTCACAAACCTGAATTGTCAGCAATTCAAACAGGATTATTTACAAAAGGTAGCCATGCTTCCAGTTCAGCTACATTGACCTGAAGTTTGTTCTTGAATTATTTATAGGGCATATAAATGGAAAGTGCAAATCAGATTTTATGCCAACAAAGCTGAACTAAAAATATGGCTGATTTATAGATTTTTTCAATTTGGCTGTTATGGCCTAACACAGAGGTTCTCAACCCAGTCCTCAAGTACCCCCTACCAATCCAGGATTTAAGGATTACTCTGTTGTATCTAAGGTGCTTTTAGAAAAAGGAAGAAAAAAAAAACAACACTTTAGACCTGTACTATTACTGCAAAAACTTTACACAAGAGATCTGAAGCTTTTGCACACTTTTTTTTTTTTACATACACCCCCAATGACAAAATACATATTTAAATGCAATCATGATTTAATTGGGGATATATCTACAAACCATATATATTTGGGCAGTAGAGTCCCTCTTTTAAATTAACTTTGACTCACTGATAATTTTAGTGACTGACCATACTGGAAAGGTTCCAGCTCAGAATGTAGGGCTCCTTAGCCCTGAAATTCTTTAGTCCAACAGCCAGTCCGGAGCCCAGAATTGCTAGTTTTATGCTGTCAACCAGCGCCAATTGTAAGGGGGAGAGCCAAAGGAGAGGGAGCAGGACTTAATATAAGGGGGCAGAGTTAAGCACTGCACACCTTGTCAATGTGCCTCTTAGCACCCACCCTTGAGCAGCCCTGGATTTTGCCTTGGCATGGCAGATGAGCTAACACTTTAATAGCTATTGCAGTAATACTAAAAACCTCCAGTTATTTAAATATGCACATGGATTTGGGATGGTGTGCAAATAACATTTTCCTTAGTGTTTTATTGCATATATTTGGGCTGTTGTGTACTGTAGGCATTTCTTCTGTCCATGAGTAGTGGAAGATTAAGTGCAGGGCTTAGTTTTGTATGTTTGTATATACTTGTGTGTGTAGGGCCGGACTGGGAAAAAAAAAATCCAGTCAGGGCATTTTTTAATAACAGCGGTCCACTGAGATGAGAGCGTGGCCAGAGAGGGTGTGTTTTCACATCACCAATGACAAGCATGCCTCAAAGTGAGCATGTTGGTTGAATGCTTTTCCAGGGCAGACCATGCGCAGAGCTCTGCTGAAGAGCTCTCGCATGAGAAGAAGTCACTGTATTTGTTCTGCAGAGCGCAAGCAAATTTATTAACATGCTTGCACTGTGTTTGCTTGTAACCTAGGACGTGTCTACAGCATTTGGTGCCCGGGGCAGATCCCGTGCTTGGAATCCCTCCCCCCCCAAACTTTAAAATGCAAAAATCACCCTCAATATTTTTTATATTTAAAGAATATTTATTGCACACATTTACAAAGCTGTACAAAACCTCTGCCCCTTCTAAAAAATAATCCTGCACCACTCCTCCACAAAAACCTGTGCCCCCCAGACTTCTACAAAGCCCCTGTCCAGCCCCTTCACAAAAAACCCTGCCCCATCTACAAAAACCCTTCCCCCTTCAGAAAAACCCCTGTACCCCCTCCAGAAAAAACCTTGCTCAGCCCCCTTCTACAAAACCCTTACCCCCCTCTACAAAAACCCTGCCCTGTTTCTTTTCTACAAAACTCATGCCCCCTTCTTTACAAAAACTCCTGTACCCCCTTCTTCAAAGAAAACCCCTGCTTCCCCCTTATTCACAAAAACCCCTGCACCTCCCCTTCTTCAATAAATTTAAAAAAAAAAAACAACAAAGCAGACACTCACAAATTGCTGCTTCCTGCTGCTGCTCCAGTCTCAAGGCTCTTCCACCAAATCAGATCCTTCCGCTACTGTTTGAGATACCATGGAGGGCAGACAGGCACGTGGACATCACAGGATGGCTTACATGACGCCGCGCGCCTCCACTCTCCTCATATTTAAGTAATACTGCCCGGCCCACAAGGGTGGATGGCAGTCATGTCACCCCCCCAATGTGTGGCATCCAGTGCAGACTTCCCCCTCGACCCCCTATTAGTATGCCACTGCTTGTAACTTGTCTCTGGTGCCTCGATAAGTGGGATACCAGGAGACAAAAGGACCAGGAAAGAGTATAATACATGTGTTTGGTATTGTGTATGTGTTTGGAGCCTGTTTGCGGGATTGCGTGTGTCTAGAGTGAGTTGATTGTAGTGTGGTGTTACGACACGTACCGTCGGGTAGATGAAGCCGCCGTTTAGGCAATAATCCCCTTCTCCAGAAATGCAGGTTAAATTCAGCCGACCGCCAAACTCCCGAACGAAGTCCGCGAACACGGCAACTCCCGATCAGCCAAACAGTCGAACGCCTTCCACAGCTAGAAATAACGAAAGCGCTGTCCCAGTAATAATTCCCCCCACAAACGAGACCAAGCTCCGTCTTGAGGGTCAAATGAAGATCTGTTTAATGGGGGCTACCTGCCCGGTATTTATGCAGGTCTCCACAAGGTGGACACTCCCCGAGGGGACCTTGTGGAAGACTGTAAAACATATTGTACAGTAGCCAATCGCAGTGGCTTCAATAATAGCCCTTCCCATCTTGCCCATAATTCCTTCTCCTCTACCTCGGAGATAATTAGGAAGAAACCTAATTATCTCTCAAGGTAGAGACAATCGCCATCTTGGAATACAGTAACAAATTTACATTAAAATACATAACGACAGAATACCGAATGCATATGGTTCGTGCAACGTATCCCCTGACAGCCTGGATCTGAGGGCATGTTTTCACCGAATAGCGCTCAGATCCGATGTATCTAGTCGAATCGCCATGGAGTCAAAGTCTTTCACCAGTCCTTCGGTATACGAATGACTCCATGGGATGGCTGTCGGGGTAAAAGTCCATACGAATGAATAAAACTCCCGAACGACCGACGTTCGCATGCCTTGTCGAAAAGGAAGGTAGGCAGCAGCTTTTCAGCGGTGTTCGGTAGTTTAAGTGTCCGTTTTTAGTTCCATACAGTTTGTACCGAACACCGCTCTGTGTTCGTATGTCCCAAAATGGCCGCTGCCTCGTGGTCGACATGCGAACGACGACCACCCGTACGAATGGAATGGAGAGGTGTCTGCGGTTAACCACAACGTTCTAATTGGGGCCAATAGGTTAACCAGCAGCACACTCCTCTCCTGGGTGGTCGTTCGTTCGGTAGTTTCAATCGGTAGTTTTGCAAATTACACGAACGGGGTTATACGAACAGGCAATTCCGCGAACAAAGGGAAACAGATGAACCAACAATGCAGATGAATCTGTCACACGGCTCCCCCCTTGTGGGACACTCCAGCAGACCCGGCTTGACCCTTTAGCGGGTCAACGTGGGGATGACCGGACTAAGATGGGGTGAGGATGTCAGTTTGCCTGGACAATCCATCTGCGTTCCCATTCTGCTTACCGGGTCGATAAGTGATGGTGAAGTTATATGGCTGTAGTGCTAAACTCCACCTCAGCAGTCTGCCATTGTCTCCAGAGACCCGGTTAAGCCAGAGAAGGGGATTGTGGCCCGTCACCAGGGAAAATTCCTGTCCATATAAATACGGGCTTAGATTCTTCAATGCCCACACCAGGGCCAAACATTCCTTCTCCACTGCCGCATAACTCACTTCCCTGGGTAACAGCTTCCTGCTGAGATATGCGACAGGGTGCTCTCCTCCATCTTCCCCGACCTGGCTCAGCACAGCCCCCAGTCCATACATGGAAGCATCTGTATGGACGAGAAAACGTTTGTTAGGGACCGGGGCAGCCAGGACAGGGGCATTCACAAGAGCTTGTTTGAGTGCTTGGAACGCAGCTTCACAAGCCGGAGACCACAGGACCTGCTTAGGAAGATTTTTCTTGGTCAAGTCAGTCAGGGGTTTAGCAATAGTGCTGTAGTCGGGGACAAAGCGTCTATAGTACCCTGCTGTCCCTAGGAAGGCTAACACCTGGGTCTTGGTGATAGGTGTGGGCCAGTTAGCAACTGCCTCTATCTTGGCTGGCTCTGGCCTCTGGCTCCCACACCCTACTCTGTGACCCAGGTACTGCACTTCAGCCATGCCTAAATGGCACTTCTCTGGCTTCAATGTCAGGCCAGCGGCCCGAATTTTGTCCAGCACCACCCCTACATGCACTAGGTGTTCTTCCCAGGACTCACTGTAGATCGCAATGTCATCCAGGTAGGCACAAGCAAATTCCTGGAATCCATCAAGAAGTCTATCCACCATACGCTGGAAGGTAGCCGGGGCATTCTTCATCCCAAATGGCATGACCTTAAATTGGTACAGGCCAAATGGGGTGACGAAGGCCGACTTGGGGATAGCATCCTCGGCCAGGGGAATCTGCCAGTAGCCTTTGCACAGGTCTATGGTGGTCAGATAGCGTCCCCTGGCAATGCGATCTAACAATTCGTCTACCCGGGGCATCGGGTAGGCGTCAGTGGTGGTCCGCTCATTGAGACGCCTGTAGTCCACACAGAACCGGGTGGTCCCATCCTTCTTGGGCACCAGGACTACAGGCGAGGCCCAAGGGCTATCGGAGTGTTCGATGACCCCAGCTGGGTCATCTCCTGTATCTCCTTCCGCATTCCTTCCCGGACTGCTTCAGGGATACGGTAAGGGGGTTGTCGCAGAGGGTTCTGTCCAGGGGTTTCTACCTTGTGTACAGCTAGGGTAGTGTAACCAGGTTCCTGGGAGAAGGTCGCCTGCTTTTCCCACAGAAGCTGTCTTGCCTGGCCCTTCTCGGTAGCGCTCAATCTGTCCCCTAGCTGTACTAGGCTAGTAAGATCCGTCCGGGGGTCCCTCTCTAACAGGTCTGGCAAGGGTAAACTTTCTGTATCATCTGCAGCAGGGGCACATACTGCAGCGACATTCTCCGGTCTCTCTTGATACTCCTTTAGCATGTTCACATGGAAGGATCGCTGGATCCTTTCATCTGAACAGCTGGCTATAAGGTAGGTAGTATCACATATCTGTGCTAACACCTTATACGGGCCCTGCCAAGATGCCTGCATCTTGTTCGCCTTCACAGGTTTGAGTACTAACACTTTCTGCCCAACCTGGAAGACTCGTGGTCGGGCACCCCGATCGTACCACCTCTTCTGTCTCCCCTGAGCCACCTGGAGATTCTCCCTTACCATTAGGGACAGTTTCTCCATGCGGTCCCGGAGTTCCAGAACATAGGGTACTATGGGGGTCCCCTCCTGCTCGGTCTCCCCCTCCCAGTGGCCTCTAATGAGATCGAGGGGTCCGCGGACCCTTCTCCCATATAGCAACTCGAAGGGGGAGAACCCAGTAGATTCCTGGGGCACCTCTCTGTAGGCAAACAACAGATGAGGCAGGAATCGCTCCCAGTCTCTGCAAGTGTCAGAAAAGGTCCTCAGCATCTGTTTGAGGGTGCCATTAAATCGCTCGCAGAGACCGTTAGTCTGTGGATGGTAAGGTGAGCTAAGCAGCGGTTTAATACCGCACACCTTCCACAGTTGCTGGGTGAGCACAGCGGTGAATTGGGTTCCCTGGTCAGAGAGAATCTCTTGAGGGAACCCGACTCTGGTAAAAATCCTAACCAGGGCATCAGCAACTGTCTCTGCCTCTATATTAGACAGCGCTACTGCCTCTGGATAGCGAGTGGCATAATCCACCACGGTGAGAATATATTTCTTACCGGATGGACTAGCCCTGGCCAGTGGACCCACAATGTCAACGGCTATGCGGGCAAAGGGTTCCCCAATGATAGGCATAGACATAAGCCTAGCTCTTGGGTGGTCCCCCCGCTTTCCTATCCGTTGACATGTGTCACACGTACTGCAGTATGTCCGCACAGCCTGATTGAAGTTTGGCCAAAAAAAGTTCTGCATGATCCTATAGGCTGTGCGGCGGGAACCTAGATGTCCAGCTAGTGGAACATCATGCCCTATCCGCAGAATCTCCTGCCGGTATTTCGCGGGCACTACCAGCTGTCGATTCGGCGGCGGGGCAACACTCTTCGGGGAAAGCTTGGGGATCCTATACAACCTGTCCCCCACCCACTCATACCTTTCCCCATCTAATCCTTCCTCTCCAGTATCTGCTCTGTCCCTATACTTCTGGAGGGTCGAATCTGTCTGAGTTTCCCTCCCAAACTCCTCTGGGGAATCCCAGTTAACAAAAGTCTGTTCTAGGGTACCAGTCGGGGACTCGGTCCTTACCTGGGTCTCAGCAGCAGGTGGGCTGGTTCCAGCGGCACGGGTCTGGGCACGGGTAGTCACTGGGTTGATAGCGGCCGGTCCCATTGGAGCATAAGCGGACACCAAAGGGGCCAAGTCATTCCCAAGCAAAATATCGGCCGGTAAGTCTTTCATGACCCCCACATTCACGTGTCCAGAGCCCACCCCCCAATCCAAGTGAACCCGGGCAACCGGTAAATGGAACACTGCACCTCCCGCCACCCTCACTGCCACAGTATCTCCAGTGTGTTGGTGTTCGGACACAAGGTTCTTTTGGAGCAAGGTCATAGTGGCTCCGGTGTCTCTCAAACCAGTTACCGCTTTGCCATTCAGTTTAACGGTCTGTCTGTGCTGTTGACGGTTATCCTGCTGCGCTGCTTGTACCGGATCTGCCTCATGTAGTATAGCCCAAAATTCCTCCTGCTCAAGACAGTGGGCGGAAGGTTGAGGTGGTTGCTGATTTCCGCCGGCTGGTCTTCTCCACGACTGGGCTTGGCTTGAATTGTTTAATGGGCACTCGGGTCGCTTGTGCCCCAACTGCTTACACCCGTAGCAACGGATCGGCTGTGAGTAATCCCGGGCGTTGAACCGGGCTGGCTGAACGTAATTGTTCGCTGTTGGCATGGTGGGGGTGCGTTGTGCTGGGTGTTGATATACTGCAGAGGTTGGAGGGGCTGCTGGTTTGTACTCCACTCGGGTAGGGACCTTGGCTGCTGTCTGGTCCAGTTTCCTGGCGTCAGTGTACTCATCTGCCAGACGAGCAGCTTCGGGTAAGGTAGCGGGTTTGCGGTCCCTAACCCACTCTCTGACTCCTACAGGTAAGCGGTCAAAACAGTGCTCCAACAGAAATACTTGCAGCACTTCTTCCCCAGTTACCGCTTGGCACCCTGCCATCCAGTGGACTGCTGTGCGGTGTACTCGGCATGCCCACTCCACATAAGAATCGCCAGCCTGCTTGTTAGTGTCCCGGAATCGCCGTCGGTATGCCTCCGGGGTCACAGCATATCTGGCCAAAACGGCATCTTTCACTGCCCTGTAACTGGTAAGTTCCTCCTCTGGGATGGCCCGAAACGCCTCAAAGGTACTTTTCTCCTTCCATTATTATTATTATAAGGTACCTCAGCTGCTGCAGCGCCTCTTCCTTGAAGCGCCTGTTGTGCTGCTACTGCCGCTTGTACTTGCACCACAATATCTGCTGCGGGGTTGGGGCCAAAATGTGCCAGCCTGATCTGAACTGCCGGTTAAACTGTATCTCCTCGGGTGTTAACTCCAGTATGCCAGGCACATCCGCTCCCCCTGTTCCCTGTGCTGCATCCATTTCCAATAGTATGGCAATAATCTCTCTTTTCTTGAGATTACTCGCTGATCGTCCTCTGCGTTCCAATATATCTTTAAGGGTAGCACGCCTTAACTCCTCATACTGCATTTCCAACCTGGGATGTGTAGCTGGCCTTCTGGGCTGTAGGATTCATCCCGTCGCTTGCCACCAATTGTTACGACACGTACCGTCGGGTAGATGAAGCTGCCGTTTAGGCAATAATCCCCTTCTCCAGAAATGCAGGTTAAATTCAGCCGACCGCCAAACTCCCGAACGAAGTCCGCGAACACGGCAACTCCCGATCAGCCAAACAGTCGAACGCCTTCCACAGCTAGAAATAACGAAAGCGCTGTCCCAGTAATAATTCCCCCCACAAATGAGACCAAGCTCCGTCTTGAGGGTCAAATGAAGATCTGTTTAATGGGGGCTACTTGCCCGGTATTTATGCAGGTCTCCACAAGGTGGACACTCCCAGAGGGGACCTTGTGGAAGACTGTAAAACATATTGTACAGTAGCCAATCGCAGTGGCTTCAATAATAGCCCTTCCCATCTTGCCCATAATTCCTTCTCCTCTACCTCGGAGATAATTAGGAAGAAACCTAATTATCTCTCAAGGTAGACACAATCGCCATCTTGGAATACAGTAACAAATTTACATTAAAATACATAACGACAGAATTACCGAATGCATATGGTTCGTGCAACGTATCCCCTGACAGCCTGGATCTGAGGGCATGTTTTCACCGAATAGCGCTCAGATCCGATGTATCTAGTCGAATCGCCATGGAGTCAAAGTCTTTCACCAGTCCTTCGGGATACGAATGACTCCATGGGATGGCTGTCGGGGTAAAAGTCCATACGACTGAACAAAACTCCCGAACGACCGACGTTCGCATGCCTTGTCGAAAAGGAAGGTAGGCAGCAGCTTTTCAGTGTCCGTTTTTAGGTCCATACAGTTTGTACCGAACACCGCTCTGTGTTCGTATGTCCCAAAATGGCCGCTGCCTCGTGGTCGACATGCGAACGACGACCACCCGTACGAATGGAATGGAGAGGTGTCTGCGGTTAACCACAACGTTCTAATTGGGGCCAATAGGTTAACCAGCAGCACACTCCTCTCCTGGGTGGTCGTTCGTTCGGTAGTTTCAATCGGTAGTTTTTCAAATTACACGAACGGGGTTATACGAACAGGCAATTCCGCGAACAAAGGGAAACAGACGAACCAACAATGCAGATGAATCTGTCACATGTGGTATTGTGTAAATAGGTGTGTGTTTGTGTGAGAGGAGCAGTCTGTGGGGGGTGAAATGTGTAAGGAGTGCGAGGGGGCGGGGTGCAGTGTGTGTGAGGAGTGCAGTGTGTGTGTGAGGGGTGCTGCATATGTGGGGGGCTGTATGTGTCGAGTTCTGCGTGTGAGGGGTGCTGTGTGTGTAGGGTGTTGCGTGTGAGAAGTGCTGTGTGTAAGGGTACTGTGTGTGAAGGTGCTGTTTGTGAATATGGACCGATTAATGTAAATATATAATTTTGTTAAAATGATTTTTATTTAAATATTTATACTTCATATCCCCCCCTTCATACCTTTTCCCATGGAGGGGGGCCATGCTGGAATCCCTGGTGGTCTTAGTGGTGAGTCTTCTGTCTCCACCGGTGGCTGCATTTCACCACTTGTGGGTCAGCGAGGGAGATCTTTTATCTCCCCAGCGGCCAAACATGGCACACAGCAGGGCCGACGCTCATATAGTGATGGCCCTACATGGGCCAGCTGGGGACATCTCTTGATCCCCTCTGTCGGCTCGCGGCCCACGAGGCATTTGGCTGGTATGCCTGATGGCCAGTTCGGGCCTGTGTGTGTGCATGTCTATGTGTGCCTATGCTTGTGTGTGCATCTATGGCTTTATGTAAATATCTCTGAGTGTTATGTCTGTATTTAAATGAGTGTGTGCTTATGTATGTATGTCATAGGTGTGCGCACGGGCTGTGCCTGGGCACACCCTAATCCCCGAGGCACGCCTATGGTTTGAGTCCTGCAGGAACAGCGTTCCTGCACTTTTTTTTGAGCAGGAACGCTGTTCCTGCAGGCACTCAGCGCCCCCTGTCTCACCTCTTGCCCTTTGTCATGGGTGGGCAAGAGGTGATGGATCCCCCTTCTCTCTCCAGCTCCAGCTCAGCTGCGGCGAGGGAGCTGTCTGCTCTCTGCTCCCTCTCGCCGCACGCCGTTTGCTGATTCCAGCTCCGAGCTACAGCAGACAGCCCGCGCGGCGAGAGGGAGCAGAGAGCAGACAGCTCCCTCGCCGCGGCTGAGATGCAGAAAGGCGCCCGCCCCACTGGTCCCCAGGGTAAAAGTCCACGCCAGCACTTCAGGTAGAAGGCTGGGTGGACATTTTTTTTAATTAAAATATAATAATTTGTTCTTGTATGTGTGTGTCTGTGAGTGTATGTGTGTGTGTGTGTGTCTGTGAGTGTGTGTCTGTGTGTATGTATGTGTGTGTGTGTATGTGTGTGTCTGTGAGTGTGTCTGTGAGTGTGTCTGTGAGTGTGTCTGTGAGTGTCTGTGAGTGTATGTGTGTG
>OW240916.1:252959422-252987450 GCA_933207985.1 Pelobates cultripes
CAGCTAAAACGGTTTGTGCGCAAGTCTAGTACACATTTGTTGTAGATAGGGATCTAAGAAAAATGCTGCTGTGGAGCTTATTGCTGTCCAAATAGATTTGTAAGAAAGCAGCAACCCAGTTTCTGAATGTCAGACAGGTGAAATCACTTGAACTCACTTGAACTGACTCAAAGGATTCCACTGGCAAGAATACATGACATTCTGTCTTGAAATTGTGAGCTATTTGGTATGCACACCCTGACCTGTTATAAGGATAAGGATATATTGTTTTAGAAAAGTTCTTTACTAATACAACTTTCTGAGGCAAGTCTTCTTAGGTGGCCCTGTTTTTGGCACTTTTCCCACTTGCGACTATTTGGTTCCTTATTTGTGCCAAAATATTATTTTCCGTCACTTTATTTTCTTGTTCCATTTTGGTTATTTCTTTTTTCAGTTTACAAATGCGTTACTTTCAATGTTTAGGAATGCATCTTTTTTTCCTAAAAACCTCCCAAAAACTTACAGGAATTTGGAGGATTTTCTAAAACAGACAAGCAGCCTTCACACTCTTCTTCACTATTTATGGAATAACAAATCCTTCAAAATTGTGAATGTGTATTTTTTTCCTTAGAAATATTATTTATTAAAAGTAGAAAAAAAGTTGCCAATGTGTAAAGGATGCAGTAAATGTTTAATACATAAGATTACAGTGCATGATCAGGGCTGGCTAGGGCGCTGCTTAAGGTGGGGGCGCCGGCACTGACTTTATGCTCTTTTGTGCCGCGGTTGCCCCTCTATTAAGTTGGATTATTTTGAGCGTGCTGCTGGCCTTGTTACAGGGCGCTAGGGGGCTCTTACATGGCTGCTCACTAGCTCCCGGTAGAACACCAATCTGGTGGCATCCATGTCAGGCCTTTGGAGCCATGCACCCTTCCCAGACAATCATTATGGCAGCATCGTGAGGGCGCTTCAATTGCTCGCTCCCACCCCTTCCCCTGTACATGGGGGAACAGCAATGGAGGTAAGATGTGTGTCAGAGAATGTGTGTTAGTCTGCTTCAGTCAGTATGGGTCATTTTGATTGTGTGTCTATATGGGTCAGTGTGTGTCTGCATGAGTCATTGTGTGTCTGTATGAGTCAGTAAATGTCTGTATGGGTTATTGCGTGTCTGTATGGGCCATTGTGTGTGTCTGCATGGGCCAGTGTGTGTCTGTATGGGTCATTGTGTGTCTGTATGGGTCATTGTGTATCTTTATGGGTAATTGTGTGATTGTATGGGTTATTGTGTGTGTCTAAATTGGTCATTTTGTATCTATATGGGTAATTGTGTGCATGTCTAGGTTATTGTGTGTGTCTATATAAGTCAGTGGGTATATGAATCTGTATGGGTCATTGTCATCTGTATCGGTCAGTGTATGTCTGTATCGGTGTGTGACTGTATGGGTCACTGTATCTGTTTATGGATGGGGCGACAAAATATTTTTTACCTAGGGCGGCAAAAATACTTGCACAGGATCTGTGCATGATGTTAAACTGGCACAAATGTGAAAGTTAATGCAACAATTTTTACATACAGAACTCACATTATTTTCCTTTTGCCTGTAAAAAAATAGGTGTGCAAAATGTGTGAATATGCCACGCAAATCGTAAACTAGAGGGAGCTACCGTGCTCAGTATCAATGAGGCAATAATGTCTCAAACACACAATATCCACTTATGGTTTAAAACTGTTAAAATTAACCTTTTTTTTTCACCTTATGTTTACATGCTAACAAATGTGCAATATATAGTGACACTTGAAAATGCATGCCTTATGGCTGTTTTGTGATTCAGTGCAACAGGGCTTCATGTTTCTATAGCAGTACTGACTTTGCTATAGGAACGGGAATCACAACCTTCTGCATACAACCATTGTAATGTGTGATGTACTGGAGACTATTTGCAAAACAAATTCTAGTACAATAGTACAAACCAGATCTAAAGAGACAGTGATACAGCAGGGTGTTCAGTAAACATACAGCAAATAGAAACATTTGTTTGCAGAAACTCAACTCTATTAGATAAAATAAGGTTTTGTAATAATACTTAAAACCTAAATAAAAAGAATATAAGATCATATCTATGTATGTTAAATTATCATCTGTCAGTTGGATGTTACATAAAATAAATATATAAATAAAATAAATAAATCAAATTCTGCTGGTATCTCTATTGTACAAGAGTATTCTAGTATAAATGAACGCTATAATGAGACCCATTGACCCACATCAGAGGCTGTTTTTCTACAGTGAAGTCAGGCCCGGAGTGTCATCGGGCACACCAGGCAAATGATCAGTGGGCCGCGGTGGCCATGGGAGATCACAGGTCTATGCAGGGCTGGCAATATCCGAGCGCCGGCCCTACTGCACACTCCCTCACTGGCCCACATGTAGTGTATTGCAGCTGCCAGCGGGGGAGAGAGGGAGGGAGACAGGATAGGAACCCAGAGGAGCTCTAACTTGCAGCTCTGCCGGGTTCCTCTTGTGAGATTCGGAGCGTTGCCAAGGCAGGGTCTCGCAAGAGTGAACTTTAGCCCCACAGGCATCACCAGGGATGGCAGCAGCACGACCCCCCCTCCCAGACTAAAGGTAAGAAGGGAGGGGGGATATAATGCCGCACACACACACACACACTGAACATTGAAACTCACAGCACCCTCACTCACACACACACTGCACCCCTGACCCTCACAGCACCCTCACACACACACTGCACCCCTGACCCTCATAGCACCCTCACACACACACTGCACCCCTGACACTCACACACACTGCATCCCTGACCCTCACAGCACCCTCACACACACACACCGCACCCCTGACACTCACAGCACCCTCACTCACACACACACACTGCACCCCTGACACTCACAGCAACCACACTCACACACACTGCACCACTAACACTCACAGCATCCTAACTCACACACAAACACACACTGTGTGCATCTTCTTGAGCCACTCCTTTGTTGCCTTGGCTGTGTGTTTTGGGTCAATGTCATCCGTGCTGTATTTGCTTTGGCTTATGCCTTGGGTGGCACTTTCCAGGGGGCAGCAAAAAACGCTGCCCCCAAATGCCCAGGCAAACACCTTGTTAGCCTCGGGACAGGTGGCTAGCTTAGTTAGCTAGCCGCAGAGTGATACTGGGAGCTGGAATATGATGACCCACCCGGACCTCAACCGGTCTTCCTGGCTGCCTGCACACTGCCTTCCTGCCCAAACAGCACAGCCTGCAGTCCCACTGGACCCCAGGTAAAAAATCCACCCAGCTCTCCCAAAGGTAGGGAGACTGGGTGGATTTAAAATAAAATAAAAAATCTGTGAGTGTGGGGGGGGAAATGTGTGTATATGTGTGTGCGTCTGGCTGTCTGTGTGTGTGTATATCTGTCAGTGTGTGAGTGTGTGTGTATATCTGTAAGTGTATGTCTGTCAAGGTGTGTCTGTGAATAAGTGTGTCTGTCTGTCAGTGTGTGTCTGAATGATTGTGTGTGTCTGTCAGTGTGTGTGTATGTCTCTTAGTGTGTGCCTGTGAGGGAGCCTGTGTATCTGAGTGATTGTGTGTGTGTGTCTGTGAGTGTGTGTGTGTGTCTGTAAGTGAGTGTGTGTGTCTGTCAGTGAATGTGTGTGTATGTGTGTGTCTGTGTGATTGTGTATGCCTCTGTGTGCGTGTCTCTCTCAGTAAATGAGTGTGTGTGTCAGTGAGTGTGTGCGTGTGTGTCAGTGATTGTGTGTGTCTGTCAGATTGTGTCAAATCAGTGAGTGTGTGTCTGTCAGTCAAAGTGTGTGTGAGTCTTTAACTGAAAGAAGTGTGGCCGTGACAGAAACATAGAAACATAGAATGTGACGGCAGATAAGAACCATTCGGCCCATCTAGTCTGCCCAATTGAAGGGGTGGGGCAAATTTAAATTAGCGGGTGCCCGAGCTCCGTTATGCCTAGGGTAGCACAGATCCAAAATACAACACTGATTGTCATGCGGGAAAACCCATCCATGAACCATTTTCAATGCCCTGGCTGAGGGTAGGAGGTTCTTGCCTAAGATTTGACAGTACATGGCCCCGTCCATCGTCCCATTGATGCGCTGCAGTTGTCTTGTCCCCTTAACAGAAAAACGCCCCCAAAGCATAATATTTCCACCTCCATGTTTGTTGGTGGGGATGGTGTTCTTGGGGTCATAGGCAGTATTTCTCCTCCTCCAAACACGGTAAGTTGAGTTGAAGCCAAAGAGCTCGAATTTGGTCTCATCTAACCACAACACTTTCACTTAGTTCTCCTCTGAATAGTTCAGATGTTTATTGGCAAACTTCAGACGGGCCTGTAGATGTGCTTTCTTAAGCAGGGGGACTTTGCGGATCCTGCAGAATTTCAGTCCTTCACGGTATAGTGTGTTACCAATTGTTTTCTTGGTGACTATGGTCCCAGCTGCCTTGAGATCATTAATGAGATCTGGACTGATTCCTCACTGTATTCATGATCATTAAAAACTCCACCAGGTGAGATCTTGCATGGAGCACCAGACCGAGGGAGACTGACAGTAATTTTGTGTTTCTTCCATTTGCAAATAATCGCACCAACTGTTGTCACCTTCTCACCAAGCTGCTTGGCGATGGTCTTGTAGCCCATTCCAGCCTTGTGTAGGTCTACAGTCTGACATCCTTGGACAGCTCTTTGGTCTTGGCCATGGTGGAGAGTTTGGAATCTGATTGATTGATTGCTTCGGTGAACAGGTGTCTTTTATACAGGTAACGAGCTGAGATTAGGAGCACTTCCTTTAAGAGAGTGCTTGTAATCTCAGCTTGTTACCTGTATAAAAAACACCTGAGAGCCAGAAATCTTGCTGATTGATAGGGGATCAAATACTTTTTTTACTCATTGACATGCAAATCAATTTATAACTTTTTTGACATGCGTTTTTCTGGATCTTTTTTCGTTATTCTGTTTCTTACTGTTAAATTACACCTACCATTAGGTATAGATTGGTCATTTCTTTGTCAGTGGACAAACTTTCAACATCAGTAGGGGATCAAATACTTTTCCCCCCACTGTATAGAGTATGTTTGTGCCATGCCCAAAGAGTGAAGAAGGAATAAGCTGAACTGACAGCGATGTGAATGAAAGGGTAGAGCTGGAGCATACCAAAGAAAGAATGAAAAGGCACTTTGTGGAGGCTCCCAAGAAGAATACCTTGTATTCTAGAGTGGAGAATATGGAAAAAGGAAAAATACAACTCTCTGTTTTTTAGGAAGATTCACTTAGCTTGCAAACCTAATGCAAATCTGAGAGACCCACAAAGAGAATTTGCAGCAAAGGAACAAGGGGGTCAACAAGCGTAGTGTAACTTTGAAATGCAATATAATATATACCGGTCCTTAGAGTGGCCAGACTTAACTATACATAGGAACCGAAAGCCGAGTAAAGGTTTAAAGAGAGAAGAATATAGTCAAGATAAGCTGAAGTCAAAACTAAAGAGACATTACAGAAATATTATGTGCTATTAGGACCAAAACAGTGTAAAAACAACTTACACACAAAAGAATTTACACACCAATTTAAACACACCACTTAGCAAACACAGACACTCCCTCTCACTCCAGATTACACACCAACAGACTCAAAATAAATTACACACAATGAAAATAAAAAAAGTGGGTGTCTGGCAAATAGAGAGACAAAGCATGTGGAATCCAGTGGGGGAGATCACTATCTGAAACGGCCACCAATAACTAGAATAGTTCAAATAAATCAATAATCAATCAATCAATCAATCAAATAATCACTACACTTGTTTACTTGTTTCTCCGTCATTCACATTGCTGCCTGACGCCCAGGTCTAGTTGATCTATTTGAGAATAAACCCCTACATTCCTGCACGCAGGGGTTGAGTAAATACAGGCATTGCCTTATTCATAGAATAAGTTACGTGTCTGCATTTGTTTTGGCATTGTACAAGCTTTGTTCAAAGAACTGGAAAATGAACATAGTGATTCAGAAGACTGGAAGCACCTGTTGTACCACTCTGCTTTTACTTTCTTGTCTCCATACACACACAACTAACACAATCCTCTATTCTTCTATGGCACTTAAAGAAATCACTGCACACAGTTCGGCTTACAAGATTGTGAACTGCGCTGTGTATAAACTTAATTCAGATTTTAGATTGCAGAAGTGCAGTGTGTCTGCTATCAGCTTTTAAAGCATTTTCAATCATGTCATGTGCTAAGCTGAACTGTATTTGGAGAAACAACCATCTATTCAATAAACCCCCAGTTGAGATGAAGCCGGATGTTTTGGCAATGACATAAGTAGTGACTTTTACTTTTATTTACTGTGTAAATAAAATGATTTTCCCCTGTGTGCCAACTGCAGCAAATTAAAACTTAACTCAGATTTCACATTGTTGAAATTTAGATTGTTAATTCAGATTTTATTAGTTGAAATTCCAAAGTTAGACTAACAGATAGTGGGAAACGTGGGTTTGATTATAGTGGCATATATCAGAAATGCGTTATGTATGTAAAAAAATGCTGAACTGTTTTTACCACAAACTTTGACATAAACCGGTGAACAAATGGCAGAAAATTAGAGCTCAATATGCCCAAAAATCTCTTCTAATTCCAACTTTCAAAGTTCTAAAATCGTTCCACTGTGAAATTTTATTTTACTCCTGTAGCTTCTAAAAACAAACTGAAATTCTAGCCATACTAAGTACTCTGTAAATCATGATAAATACATTTATTTAGAATTACTTTTCTTAAGCTGCACTAATTATGCACACATTACTATTGCCAAAAATGTGATTTTTATTTTCATTTTTGCGTTTTTGTTATAATAGATGATATACTATATTCAAATATATTTTGCAACTACAAGGCCAAGATAGCCGTCCTAGAAATATTTTCAGTTCTGCTTCCAGTTTGGCTACTTTGACCATAAATTTTATATTCACTTTAATTCCTTAAAGTGCTAATCTTAGTAAATAACCCTACCAGTGTTCCTTAGTGTACACTTTCTAGATTTCCTGAAGCTGTTCCAATCTCTGCATATCTCTGCTAGCACATTTTCCACCGGCTTCCAGTGGTCCTTTTCTGTGTTGGCTATTTATTATTTTGGCTTTCACAACACTGTACGTACTAGTAGCAGTCCATGATTTGGATGGCTGAATAGGGTTTTTTTCTGTCTTACTACCATTCTAATAAGGTTTTATGACCTAAACTGTGATCACCACCTAAACAGGCTATCATCGGAATAATAAGTCATTAGAACCTTAGAGAAGGAATAGCCTGAAGCTGGACGTGAGAATTGCCTTCATATGGCAATATTATTTTTTTCAGTGGTGTTGCTCTCAGAGGGGTAGTGAAGTGCCATATACCCTAGGGCAGGGGTTTCAATGTGGTTTAGTATCCATAAAGGAGTTGAACTGGTCAAATCCAATCTAATTAAAATATACATGCTGTATACGCACACACTGTATTTGTTTCAGTCCTTTTCTGGCTTTCATTCTATTTCCATTGTATGATGTTCACTGTGTCTTTGTGTATTTATCCATTTAGTACTGACTCTTCCACATTCCTTCCTTTTATCTTTCTCTTGCATCTCTTTATGTCTGCCATTTATGCCTTTTTGTATGTTTCAGCCTGCTTCTTTATATGACACACAAAGAGTTATTAACTAAAGAGAGAAATCCTGGAGAATTCAAAGTAAATTTCAAATTTAAGACCAAGTAGCCAAACTGGACTTGTAGCTGACTTACAGATTTAGCCATATGGTGTTTTAGCTTGTGCAAATATGAGTAAGTTAAAGGCTGGAAAATATGTACATGAAGATAATACCACTTCTAACAAGGGGTAAAGAATAATGATCCCAGGAAGACTTTAAATGAGCATTAAGAAAACTGAGCCAGACAGCACTTTATAAGCAAATGAATGTACAAGATTTTGCATATGAATATATAGCTTTCTGTTTATAGTGCCAATGAATGTGTGTGTATCTAGTGACAATGAATGTGATTATTGGTTACATGTACTGTCAGTGTCACATAGTGTGGGATTCGTGGCTTGGCTATATGATGATCAAAGCACAGAGAGTATTACTGATTTCATTACATTAGTAATATTTGACTCCTCCTCAGTGGTACTCTGAGCTGGGTATATGTACGTGAAAGCATGCATTCAAATGATTTGCTGTCTCGTGTAAATAGGTTGATACAAAATTATTTTGAATTCTACTCTGATCAAAATGGTTTGGCGAACTGGAACCTTTGGAGAGTTCTAAATTCTACTGGATGAATGCTATTCAAAGTACCAGCTTATTTATAGCTCAGGATGTGAGAATGAGAAACAATATTAACAGAGGTCAAGATGTAAAGGCATAGGGAGAAACATAATAGCCAAGGATAAGTTTATTTAATTTACATTATACATGAAAATACATTTTCAAAAAATAGCAGTTATTCCCATGTATTTATCCATTTTAATTACATTAGTCATAAGTTTTTATGTTAGAGTTTACCTCTGTCATTTTTACAGCAGTGATGAAAGGATATTTGGCAACTAATAGGGTCTCCATTTATCACATAGCAGATCGCGCCCTGGCGTCTCTGTGTCTGGGAGATAATTGAGTCAACTCTTGCTAAACCAATTATCTCACGGGTACAGAGAGCCTTACCCAGAAAACCCCTGAAAACAGACATAAAACATCCCCAACCACTATATGTTATACTTCACCAGATAGTCCTTGTTGGAGTGCCCAATTTGGCAAAATAGCGCTCTGATCATTGGAGGTTTAAGGAAATGCCAACCCATTAAAGTTCGGACCAGCCACTAGAACAGTCCTGGACGAAAACAGTTCCAGGCATTTTAAGTCACATGCTGATGTTTTAATGAGGGCTCCCCTTGGCTCATAGGTAGCAATTCTTCCCCTTGGTGGACTGTAACTCCGCTCCAAAATATTCTCTTATAGGACATTGGGAAATGGGTGAAAACTGTGAGGAAATATAACCGGACCGGTGTAATGCTAGCGGCTGAGCCGGAGTTCCAGAAGAAACACAGACAAGCCCAACTGAAGATATTGGGATACGCCGGCTCTTTGTATGGACTGGGGACAGTGTAGAGTGAGGCACTTGCTGGGAACTCATGGAGGGGAGGAGGAACAGGGAGCCAGGAAAGTGTTATAGTCTTTTAGTAAGTTTTAACATTGTTTCATGTTAGTGGTATCCGCTACACTAATTTCCCACATTTTGATTTATTAGGAGTCTAGGCCAACTCCATACCTCCCAACTGCCATAAATGGGAAAGTGCCTATTTTGGGCCCAAATTCATCTGTTCCTATTTTCGTATTTTTCTAATGTCTCAATTTTCTATTAGCTTTGTATTATTAGTGTTTCTGGGCGTATACTTGCGGTAAAGTGTTTTTTAAAACAATAAATGTATTTAAGAATCAATTTGTGCAAAATAAAATATAATGTTCTACTTCTAATATACATTTTAGTACCGTAGCATAAATTTTCACCAAAAAGTTCTCAGAATAACCCTGCCACTAGCCATACCCCCCACTCACACCCCTAGAAGTGAAATGTCCCTCTTCGTCCATTTGAAATATTGGGAGAGATGCTTGCACCTTTCACTGTCACAGTTGCCTAATTCCAGGGCCCTATTTATCCTTGCACTGATGAGAGACTCATAAGTTGTGTCCCAAGAAAGTGGTTCAGAAGAAATCTCAGAAGAGCAGGCATCAGATTTCTAGAGTAGGACATGCCAAATAGAGTATAATGGCAGGCTTACGCAATGTATGATCATGGCTGTTTCTGAATCCCCATTATTTAAAAAATTATTAAATAATTCTGTGGATGTTGAAGCTAGTTTAAGGTCGAATGAGTGTACTGACTTTTGCACAATGCATCTATAGGTCCCAGTAACACCATTATAATGTATGTATGTATGCATTTAAGGAATACAAAAACATTTTGTAAAACCCAAAATATTTAAAAATACAAGCTGGTATGCCGATTTTTAGAATGTATATATTAAGCTTCAATAAAATGATCATCCTATACCATAACTACACTGGGTACACTGCTGTAAACATGTAATTACATCACTGGAATAGCATTTAAGTTAGCCCATTAATGAAGTCTGACCTACATAGCGTTATATAGATGGGACTGTCTTTTTAATTTATAGCATTACAATAATGACACCAATATTTTGTTTGTCTCGATTTATTCCTTGGAATTCAGTGTGTCAGCGTGTATGTTCCTGTAATGCTTATAAAATCACACAATTCACCCACTGCCTGTAGCTTCCTCTGGGTTGACCAGCAATGCTGTGAAAAATAATGCAGCTGATAATAATTCTTATCGCTAGACACTGAGTAAGTCAGTACAGCTGTGAAAACACACAGAATGATCTCTACGTTCCATGCAACAATGGGAGATACCTCCCTGTATAGATCTCGTATTGCACTATTAGTTGAAGGCAGTGTTATAATCCATCAGAGAATGAGTTTAGTTTGCCAGGAGCGCTTAATGAGAGTTAAAAAAAAAGTCTGCAGTCCCTTGGCATGTCCAATGCTGCTACAATGCTACATTAAACATTCAACAAAAATGAGGCAGCCCATTCATGACAAAAGCATGGAAGTCTTTTAGACAGACTAATAAAGTGGAAGAAAAGAAATATCCAGGCACACCGGAGGTTTCTTCTAAAAGGCCATCTTTTTATTTAAAACAAGAAAGTGGAGACAACCTTTCGGCTCCTCTCCGAGCCTTTATCGAGGCTCAAACTCAGACTTGATGAAGGTTCAGAGAGGAGCCGAAACGTTATCTCCACTTTCTTGTTTCAAATAAAGACTGCATTTTAGAAGAAACTTCAGGTGTGCCTGGATATTTCATTTCTTCCATTTGATGTCTTCAGGGATTGGCGCTCTCTTTCTGGAGCACCCTGCAGGAAGTATTCCCCCCTTTTTAGTGTGGGCATTGTACTCTTGGTTTTTTTTTTTTAAAAGACTAATAGAGTGAGACCATGGACATCTTAACATTTGCTTTCCAAACTCAAAACAATGAAACAATGATATATATGAAGTTATCTGAATCATAATTGAATTATATTAATATTCTTTATTTCTTGACAGTCGTTTAATTCACTTACTAGGACAAATGAGAATATTGCTACTATCACCATGTTACAATCATTATAATTAATGCACCAAAATAATATAATGATAAGTTTAAATATCATCATGGTTGGGCAGAGAATAAAATATTCTACAGTCAGACAAGGTTACTTTATGTATGTTGCAGTTTTTTTGAAAGTGAACAAAATGTAAAAAATGTTAAAGCCTGTTTTGTAAACATTCAAATGGATTAAATTCTGCACCTCTGTAGCAACTTTTCCATTGTGCAATGCACTGTGTAGCTAAACACTGCAAAGGAATGTAAGATCAGTCACTTGATTCTTTAGCACTTAATTCTGATACACAGTGAGACTGTATTCATCAGACAGATCTTGATTTATTATTTTTGCCTGAGCTTTAAATGATTAAATAAAAAAAAATCATATATTAAACAAATGTACCAAAAAAAATCAAAATATAAAAAATTTTTCAAAATATTAAATAATTTTAAAAATGTCCCCAAAAATATTAAATCATTTGAAAAGAGTATCCAAAATTAATAAATCAAGGCCACAGTATGAGTGAATTCCTGTTTTTACTCTGAATACTGCACACACTGCCTGAAACATTTGTATAAACAAAAATCACTCTAAAATATGTTATATTATTGTTTTGTAAACAATTTCATACAAAGAAACATGGGATATTATACTAATTTACGTTGGGACCATCATGATTTCAAGCTTTGCTTTGGGAATGTAATGAAAAATAATGAATTTTCACAAAATACAAAAATTTACACTTTTACTTTTTGTATTTTGTATTCATTTGTATTTTAATGCCTTTTTATTGATTGATTGATTTATGTTAATACAGCTAAACTATCACCACTATTTTTTTTGTGTGTTTAATAATACATAGTTATCCTGGCAGCTGAGTAAGGAGGACAAATGTAAACTTTCATATAATTAAAAGATGATAATCCTGGCGAGGCACAAGCTTTGAACAATATTACAGGGAATATATTCATAGAAAAGTTCATGTTTACATTTATTTAATACATTTGAAATTCTGTGTCATGCTTGACACCTAATGGAAGCTAAACATACACTTTCTTGTTGACAGTCTAATTTATTTAAAAATAACTAAACGTACCACTATGCATTTGATGTACAGGAAGTGACAGTTAAAATGTGGCTGAATTGGACTCCGCTCTCCAGTGTTTATTTGTATCAATTCACAACACTCTTTTGGAGTTAATGTTGCCTGTAAGTCTTGATATGTAGGGAAATGGGAGATCCCCCACTTATGAGGTGGAGGAGTACGATGGAGGTTTAATATATTTATTCATAAGTAGTGGCCTGGAGGCCCCCAACTGTAAGGAACAGGCAACATTAGAATGTTTTGACTTTTCTCTGGGGTCTGCCATTCACCACTCCCGAACTCCAAAATTGACGATAAGGAGAGCTGACAGCACTCTGATTGAGCAAAGCTCCTTAGTCCTGGGTTTGGTCATTGGCTGTAGACTGTAGTGGTTATGGTGCTTGGAGGGTTCCCTTTACCAACAAGTATTCTATTTATATTTCAGTTTTTCCACTGATATTTTTGTAACTCCTTGTTAATGTGTAATAGTTTTAAAAGAGAGTAAAATAAATTTATTAACAAGACGCATTAATGAAATCTAAGAATTTTATGAGTGTTATAAAAAAGTTATTACAGATGTGCGCAATATCATAGTGTGAGCCATAAACAAGTAATTAGTGGTGATTTCACACTGCTAGAGAACTGTGATCCATAAGTTAAAGTGGAGCATAGGTGGATAAGCAAAATTGGAGAGTAAATGGTGGGGGGCAGCAAGCAGAAATGCAGTCTTTTTAAAACCAGTTTACTGCTTTGTGGCAAAACCGGCCTCGCCACGTGTCCTTGGAGGGGGCTGCTTGCCCGCCTCTTGCCTTTGGACTATGGACCAGACTTTATGTGAATGTGTTAACCCAGATAGCTATGCCATGGAGCCCATTCGTGTAGTTAAAGACTTCGGCTCCATGGCAATTGAACTGTGTGAATAGGATCTGAGCGCTATTCGGTAGTTTTGTGCGCTCAGATCCCAGCTATCTGGGGATATGTGACATGTCTGTGTTTTATGTATAAAATGTGACTTTGTGTATTTTATAATATTTTAATGCTTTGTGCTCACCATGTGCATAATGGAGTCTTGTGTCTGTCCTGGGAGATAATTGAATTACTCTCAATTATCTCCAGGATAGAAGACTCTGAAACTGGTTTGGGCCGGAAAGCCATGCTTCATTTAGTCACAAAGGACTTTCCCTTAACTTTTGAACCCCTGGTCTGATTCGTGCCATTTTTTAATATGTTGTTCCCCTGAATGGATTGATTATGAAAATGTATGTTTTATGTTTGTGACATGTATATTTTAGAAGTTATAAATATTGTGTAAAAACTGTATTCCTCTGCCGGTGATAATGAGATTACCCATTGTGTTCAGTAATCATATCACAGCAGAGGGGAGGATTTTGTGTGGGAGTGTCTGGGTGTATTGTACGGATTGATTGGTTGTTTTGTAACGCCCTGTGGGCTGTACTATGTTTGTGGATTGGGAATAAAAGAGACTGTATGTGACAGTACAGGGAGTTCCTGTTTTAACCCTCAAAGTGAAGTGTCGTCTCATTATTGGGGGAAGGATTTATTGTATGCTGTTCCAGTTTGACTGCTAGGAGAGTAAACCTATTCGTATGGTTCCTATTCAACTGTCTACAGCATTCATATGCTTGGGAGAATTTATTTGTTTCTCCGGTTCAGTGATTGTGGTGTCTGCCAGAGTGCTTGGAGTCCTCAGGAAGCGCTAGGAGCATCCTTCAACAGAGGTACCCAGTCGGGGTGCCAGGCGATCCGTTACATGCTTGTACTGAAATGATAAAAGGTGGAGATATATAAAAGTCTTATGATGTGGAATATGGTGCGGGGAGAGAAATGGAGGGGCTGCAGGAGAGGGGGAGAGAAAAATTCAGGGGCTGCAGGGAAAGGGTGGGGGAGAGAGCAATGGACAGGCTGCAGGGGTAGGCAGGGCAGGGCAGGGGAGAGGAGAGAGAAATGGAGGAGCGGCAGGGGAGGGGAGAGAAATGGAGTGGCTGCATGGGGGGTTGGTTAAATGGAAAGGCTGCAGGGAAAGGGGGGAGAGAAATGAAGGCGCTGCAGGGGAAGGGGGCAGAAAGGGAAAGGCTGCAGGGGAAGGAGAAGGGGAAATAGAGGGACTGCAAATAGAAGGGGGAGAGAGATGGAGGGGCTGAAGGGAAGGGGAGAGAGAAATGGAGGGGCTGTAGGAGGGGGAAAAAATTGAGGGGCTGCAGGGAAAGGGTGGGTGAGAGAGAAATGGAGAGGCTGCAGGGTTGGCAGGAGGGAAAAAAGGGGAGCTGCAGGAGAAGTTGGGAGGGGAGAGGCTGCAGGAAGGGTGGGGGAGAGAAATGGAGAGCTGCTGGGGAGAGAAAGGGAGGGGCTGCAGGGAAGAAATGGAGGGGTAGCAGGAGAGGGGGAGATATAAATTGAGGGGCTGCAGGGAAAGAGTGGTGGAGTGAGAAATGGAGAGGCTGCAGGGGTAGGCAGGGCAGGGGAGGGGAGAGAGAAATGGAGGAACTGCAGGAGAAGAAGGGGAGGGGGAAGATAAATGGAGTGGCTGCAGGGAAAGGGTGGGGGAGAGAGAAATGGAGAGGCTGCAAGGGTTGGCAGGGCAGGGGAGGGGAAAGAGAACTGGATGATCTGCAGGGGAGGGGGGAGAGAGATGGAGTGGCTGCAAGGGAATGGAAGGGGGAATAGAGAAATGGAGGTCTGCTGGGGGGGATAAATGGAGGGGCTGCAGGGGGGGAGATAGAAATGGAGGGGAGGGAGCAAGGGAGAGAGAAATCGAGGTGCTGCAGGGGAGAGAGTGGGGAGATAGAAATGTAGGGGAGGAGGGAGAGAGACACATGGTGGGGCAAGAGTGGTGGGGGGTAAGACACATGGAAGGTCTTGGGGGAAAGGAAATGAGACACATGTAGGGGTGTGGGGGGGTGAGGCACATGGAGGGGCTAGGTGGGAGGAAATACAACACTTGGGGGGGAAATAAGACACATGAAGGGTCTGGAAATGAGACACATTGAGGGGTCCCAGGGCAATTTCCACACCGGGGTCCTTTGGTTTCTAGTTATGCCTCTGTTTCTGATCTAGTTTTATTTAAAACATAACACAAACTAGGGACTAATTTGTCTTATGTATTTTTCCTACGCTTGACATTCTCTGACTCAACTCCATTTCCTGTGTCAAGGAGAAGGGTGAGTACTTTCTCCGACACAGGAAATGAATCTGATTTAAACTCCTCCCTTGGTCATAGAAAGTCAAGCATAAGAAAAATGAACAAGACAAAGTAGTCCCTACTTCGTCTTATGTTTTAAATAAAACTAGATCAGAAATAAAGAAAAGAAAATCAGATTCTGAGAGACCAAGAGAAGAGGAAACAATAGGATAGAGGTAAGTTCGGCATGATAGTGCCGCTTTAAGGGGTTTGAAGATTAGTTAGAATGATAAATGCGTAGCAAACTGAATATATGTTTTACTTACATTCTATAAAATGTGCCAGAAACAAATATACGCAGTGCAACTGGAAGCATAGTTGAATTAGTGCATTTTCTGTAATCCTAATCCTTATGATCAGCTGGCTGAGGAAGTAGACTGAGGCCTTACCAGAAGAATAGGTGCATTTATGATTCCAGACTTGACTTATTTTGCATTGTGCTTGGCTGGATTTAGTCCGTTTAACACAGGGTGGGACAGGGAAAAAAGTATTTTTTTTCTTAATCACAGTCAGCAGCTCATGGGGTCCATGGGGTTGGATTCTGTTTCAGTTGCCAATTCGATTTACCCCAACCCATCAATAAACTTAATCCCATGGCACACAGCAGAAATCATAGTCAAAGAAGAATAAAATGGCTACATCTAGATACTGAGAGCTGGCGAACCAAATAAAAAACAAAATAAAAATGATAAACAAAGGCAAGTGGCAATGGAGGCAGTATTAACAATAAGATACAGGGGACATAAGGACATGAAAAAAAAAACGGAAAAAAACATGACTGCTTTAAATGGGGGCATGGCTTACTATATAAACTAAGTATATAGCATGGCTCATCCAGTCCTAGGAAGTGGAGACACAGGACTCATGCTAAATCCTACAAGACTGGTGACCAGGGCCGTCTTTCCGCATGGGCACACAAGCATGGGGGCCCCAACACGCTGTCCATGTGCCCAGGCTGACAGAGGAGATCCTTTGATATCCCTTGCCGGCCCATGGAGAGCCGGCCCTGTTTTCTTGCAGTGGGCCCTCTGTCAGAGATCTCCCTCACAGGCCCAAAGGCCCTTTTATCGGGAAGAGAGAAGGAGGGAGGACCCAGGGGCAGGGAGGAGGGACCTGGGAGGCAGATCGCTCTTCCGACGAGCAGGCTGTGTGGGGCATTGCCGTGTGTTCACATGGCAACGCTCTGATACAGCATTCTGCATAAGAGAGGACAGGAGACAGCCTGCAGCCAGACGAGCTGCAGGCTATACAGAACTCACCACCACCGAACCACCAGGGCTGGCTGTGTACCCCCCTCCTACACCAAAGGTAAGAAGGTAGGGTGAGGGGGATGAAAACTTTATTAATGTATAGTATTATTTAAAAAAATACAATTTGCTACCTGCATCCCTCAAACTCTGCACCCCCCCCCCACACACAGCACCCCACACACACACAGCACCCCTCATACACACAGAGATCTCCTCACTCAGCAGTTGGTGTGTGTATGTATTCAGCAGTATGTGTGTATGTATTGCAATTGTTGGAGGTAGCTTCATTTTAGCTATAATTTACATTTTTATTCCTGTGAGAGGTTGTGTAGGCTGGGCCCCTGTGCACTGCTTTGCCCTGAAGCCGAAAATGCTGTTAAAGCGGCACTGTCATGGCCGAATCCCGTTTTTTTTTAACCCCCCTCCTGCCTCCACTACATCTAACTGACCCCCTAGTCACCCCAAATGTCCCTAAGCCCCCCATATTACCTATTTTTTATTCCTTATTTTATTCCCCGACCTATATTCAGGACGCCGCCATCTTTGTGTGGGTAGATGAAGTCCCTGTGGGACATGTCATCTGCCCATACTAGATAGCGCTATGAAATTCCCGCACATGTCCAGTTAAACACTTGGACATGCAAACGGGAATTTCATCTATTCATTCATTCGTCAGAAAGACGAATGAATAGCAATGTCAGTCGTACAAACAAACACTGAATATCAGTGTTCGTTTGTTAGTTCAGTTTATTACAAGGAGGGAGCTACCGGCGTGCAGCTCCCTACTTGTAATATGTAAAGATAGAAGCGGTAGGGAGCAGTGCTCCCCACCAGTTCCTAAGCCCCCCATGTCCTCCCTCACTATAATAGCATAAGGGAGATTAAAATGTCTACATGTCTACTAAACAGATATCAAAGAGAAATGAAGAGAGTACCTATCAATACAAAACAAGGAGAGAAAAGGAACTATCACTAAGTGAAAACTGTGCAAATGGAGCACAGTTTAATCACTAATAAGATGAAGGAAATAATAATAAAAATAAAAATAACAAATAACTTTATTGAATATACGAAATAAAAAGTATCAATATATAGAAGAATGGAACACTGATGAACTGGTTAAAATCAATCAAAATAATATCCCATAGTGTGAAGATATTCTGATGTCTCAAGTTACAGAGATAATAACACGCTGCACACGTCTGCGCAAAGTGAAAAGAAAAAGGGGCGGAGGGGAGAAAGCCTAAGGTAATGGTATGATAACTCGAATAATATAGAACTAATCCAAGTCTATATGTATTGCTAGAGATAACTCACTGCTGAAAAGAATGTATATCTAGATCGGCAGTGAACGGGAGAGGCTAGATGACTATATAGTAAAATAATGCATAAAGTCAAACCAACACTAAAATAATAAAGAAATAGAATGCCAAATGGCCCTAAGTATAATGTTAACTAAAGCATATCAAGTACCAGACAAATGATAAAAATGCCTGCACCATAAGCTAAGGAGACAATGATTGTCCTGGCAATACAGAGCTAAGCTGGTATAGAGCTATTACTGAAATATAAAGTGCAGCACCAAGTTCTGCATTCGGCTACAAAACTAGCGTTGCTAGAATAGTGAGCAATATGTTGTGAGCACAACTGTTACAGAATAGATACAGAGCTATCGAGTGCTAGATAATACGTTGTAACGTTAACTAGATGGTAATGGTAGTATAGAGAAGTTCTGACAAAAGACCTTAGTTATGATGAAAGCTACTGCTAAGATATTAGGAATAGCAGTAAGTGAAGCACGGAGCATAATGTCGTGCTAAAATAACAAAATGCGTGTAATACTATTTACAAGGAAAGAGAAAAAATAAATAAATAAACGAAAAAATAGTTGTAATAGTAAATAGCGTCATAAGGCTAGAAACCCCCCATGTGCCTTCATTGGCACCAGGACTAACGCCCACTAATACTATCCTAAATGAGACAACAGATGAAAAAGAAAATGCAAATGTTGGTTTGACTTTAGCATTATTTTACTATATAGTCATCTAGCCTCTCCTGTTCACTGCCGATCTAGATATACATTCTTTTCAGCAGTGAGTTATCTCTAGCAATACATATAGACTTGGATTAGTTCTATATTATTCGAGTTATCATACCATTACCTTAGGCGTTCTCCCCTCCGCCCCTTTTTCTTTTCACTTTGCGCAGACGTGTGCAGCGTGTTATTATCTCTGTAACTTGAGACATCAGAATATCTTCACACTATAGGATATTATTTTGATTGATTTTAACCAGTTCATCAGTGTTCCATTCTTCTATATATTGATACTTTTTATTACGTATATTCAATAAAGTTATTTGTTATTTTTATTATTATCTACTAGGGGTTACCCCCCTGTTTAGAGTTTACCTAGGCTGTATTCCAATTTATTTGTCTACTAAACAGTGAGCAGTTTAAAAAAAAAAATCTACTATCCGGCCCCCACCCCAGTGCGGCGGGTGGGGGCCCAAAATAACAATGGGGGGACCTACTGTCCTCCCCCAACCCCTGGGCAGTGGGGGCCATAAATTACAATGGGGGGACCTACTGTCCTCCCCCCGAGCCCCATACGGACAGTCGCCCCCCCCCATTGTAATTTATGGCCCCCACCCACCGCCCAAATTGAATCGGAGTTTCATTTATTCTAATGAAATTCCGATACGAACAAAGTGCCGAATTGAGTTCTAAAACAAACGAACATACTGTTCTCATTCAGTTAGATCGCAATTCGGCTGTTTCATCTAAAATGACAGGAAGCATCGCGAGATCACAGAGGAAAGGTAAGAATTATGGGAAAATTGCTCTGAAACCTCCATAAGGCAAAGAGACCCTACTTTGTCTTATGATTTTAAAGAAAACTAAAGAAGACAGGAAGAAAAGAAGAACAGATCCCGAGAGAGGGGGAGAAGAGGAAGAGATTGAGGAAAGGTAAGTTTGGCATGACAGTGCTGCTTTAAGATGGCACTGCTGGTGACTCACTGACTCTCCCTTTCTGTGGGAGAGACTTGTGAAAGGCACTTGATGGCCCAACAACAAATAACTAATCCTCATCATCTGTGTACAAAGCAAAGCATCTGGCCACTGCAGGGAGTCATTCCCTAAGTGAAGTGATGTCAGTTGCTGGCGTAGGAAAGGGAATTCCGTCCGCAATGAAGAGTAAAGACATACGGTACTGGAGCCTGAATTTCTCATTTTCTATTGAATGAGTATATTATATAGAATGGAAAATATCACAGGGTAGAAAAGCTGGCATATCAGCAGGACAGCTCCAGCAGTGGCTATCTATGTTCTGAGCTGTAGGCTGAGGGTTGAGAGCTTGCATCTTCTTTTCCACCTTCCTGCAAATGGAAACTGCAACAATGTCACATGTCTTTGTAAGTGTGGACCCTAACTGTGTGTCTCTGTGTTCATGTCTGTATGTGAAAATCTGTGATTTATTTTTGTGTCTGAATATATGTACTTGAGTGTATGCATGACTGTCATTCTGTATCTACACTGATCAGACACAATATTAAACATTCTAATATTGCGTAGGTTCTCCTTATTACTGCAATAAAACAGTTCCAAATGGATTCCATAAGACCTCTGAACGTGTCCTGTGGTATTTGGTAACCAGACATTAGCAGCAGAACCTTTAAGTCCTGCAAATTGCAAAGTGGTGCCTCCGTGGATTGGATTTGTTTTTCCAGTACATCCCACATACGCTTAATAGGACTGAGATCTTGGAGGCTTCCTCAAACTATTCCTGAGCAATTTTTGCAGGAGGCCACTGCCATCAGGCCACTGCCACTGCCACTGCACTGCTGAAGGAGGCCACTGCCGTCAGGCCACTGCCACTGCACTGCTAAAGGAGGCCACTGCCGTCAGGGAGCACCATTGCCATGAAGTGGTGTACATGTTCTGTTACAAATTCTAGGTGGGTGGTATGTGTCAAAGTAACATCCACATGAATGCCAGGACCCAAGGTTTTACAGCAGAATATTTCCCAAAGCAAAACAGTGTGTCCATTCTCCTTCCCAAAGTGTATCCTGCTGCCTTCTTTTCCCCAGGTAAATGATTCACATGCACCCAGCCATCCACCTGATCGAAAAGAAAACGTGATTCATCAGACCAGACAACCTTCTTCCATTGCTCAATGATCCAGTTCTGATGCTCACATGAATGCCCCAATGAAACAATTTTCAGTGGTGTACAGAGGTAATCATAGGTACTCTGACTGGTCTGTAGCTATGCAGCCCTGTATGCAGCAAACTGAGATGCACTGTGTGTTCCTGCACCTTTCTATCATGGCCAGCATTGTTTGTCAGCAATTTAAACCACAGAAGCTCTTTTGTATGATGTGACAAGATAGGCTAGCCTTCCCTCTCCACATGTATCAATGCGCCTTGGGCACACATGACCCTGATGCTGATTAATTCATGGGTTGTCCCACGCTTTTTTCTAGGTATTTACCACTGTACACTGGGAACACCCATAAGACTTGACGCTTTGGACTTTTGACCTAGCCATCATTATTTGGCCCTTGTCAAAGTCACTCAGATCTTTTTGCTTGCCCATCTTTCCTGCTTCCATCACATGAAATTCAAGAACTGACTGTTTACTTGCTTCCTAACATAACCCACACCTTAACAGATGCCATTGTTCTGATGATTATAATGTCCCTTTAAACCAATGAATTTCAGTTCTTGGAAAAGAGATGCCTCGTTCTGCAACTAAAGAATATTGTTCTATCACAGGAATCTTGCATAACTGTAATGGCCTTGGTATATAAGGTTGGGGGAAAAACGGAAGTGTAAACATTTTCTAGCTCACTAGGGGACAATTTTCTTTCAACACTACTAATAGGACATTGTGATTATATAATATATATGGTAAGTAGGTAAGTAAGTAAATAAAGACATTTTAAACTAAAGTGAGAATTGCCATGAATTTCAAATGTAAAGACACAATAGCTGAAGTGGAATAATTCTCTCAATTCCAATAAGTCTCAATTTAGTAAGTAATCTTGAGATACTTTTTCTATCCTGTGCTTTAAATGTGTCTGACATTCTTCTGGCAGAATGGAAAGGTTGGAAAATATCCTAGTCACTCAACTGGTTAAACTGGTATGTCAAATATATACAGCTCTAATATGCAAATGCTCTCTATTTTATGGTTTGTGGTTTAACTTTAAAGTAGACTGGCTTTTTATAATATATAATGTATGGACCTCTGGGTGTGGTGCTTAAATTCAAGCACTGTACTGGACATGTACATTAAAATAAAAATCACACACTCGGAGGTCATACCTTCAGGCCTAAAAGTTCCCTGAGCAAACCCAAAATATCTCACAACCTGTACACTTTCTTTTTATATCTTACCTCACCTCACCTCAAAATTCTGTTTCACTGTTTCCACCACAATGTAAACATTTTGCTTACAAATGAATCAACTAACATGCGACTAGCATTTTGACTAACATACGGAACATTTTTGGCTCGTGAGTGAAACTTGATTCTCTCAATGACAAATCACTGTAGCATTCCTCTCATGTTATACTTGTGTTTCTTAATAATATATTTTTATGACAACTCGTCATTGTTCAGTTTAAACATTAAGCATATTTTCCACTCCTAGTTTATTCACACAAATTAGCCAATCGGGCGTGTCTTGGCAGCTCACACCATATTCTGTCACCTAACTGATATGATTATTAACAACCGCGTATACAGCAACTTTCTTTGACTTCAGTCGTCTAAAAAACTGTGATGAAGATTCATAAATACCAAATTGAATATATGAACAATCCTGAAGAGAAAGGTCAAAGAACATATAAAGAGCAGTTACATCAGTAACTTATTTCCTAAGTAACAAACATGGATATGCAATCTTTCACACGCAATATAATAATTTCTCAATCTGACACAGCACATTAAAATGGTAACATAATGAAGACTCAACACATGCATGTGATTACATTCGTTTACATTCAATTTACTATTCCTGTAGAATACAACACATAATATATTGTGCCCAATCTTCAACGGTATCAACAGTGTTAAAAAACAAACATTACAGGTGTGTATTCCTTCTAAAAAGAAAAGCTAACAGGTTCACACAAGTCAAGAATTGGCTCACCTTCTGTTTTACCTGTTGCGTTTGCCAGGTTGATTTAACGTAGGCTACCTGGGTTCATCTTAGGTCATTTTACCACCTACTTGTCTTTCATTTACTTTTGGCTTGCACTAGTTTTGATGTCAGTTTACAAACTGAGTATTGTTTGGAAAAGAAATTAAATCCACAGGCCTCTGAATGTAATGTGTGTAAAAGAAACACATATACAATGTAAATGCAGAAATAGGTCATTTAAGGTATAGAGAAAAAAAATACTTCTATTGATTCCTTTCCTTAATTAGAAAGTGTATATGACCTATAAACATCAGTACTGCAGTTGTATTTTTCATAAGATTTTTATGATCTGTTCTTGGTTTAAATGGAGCAAGGACCATTTAAATGGAGTATAAAAAAAGTCACACAAGGCACAGTGTACAGCCACTACTTGGGAACTTGTAAGTGATGCCCAATTTCTGTCTGCATAAAACAAATAAATAATAATTCAAACTCTTTCAGAAGTGTAACGTTATGACAAATGGAATACAACCAATATTATCCATCTCAACTGACAACATGGTAAAACCAAGGCCGGATTAAGAGCGCATTGGGACTGGTGCTCACAATTACCATGAGTCTAATTACAGAATCTTATCTAAAAAAACCACTAAAATAGCTATGTCTCCCAAGCATCATGTATCTGGTGAAGGTGGTGCTGGAGGAAAGTCACAAAAGACATTTATAAGAATACACACGCATACGATACTGTCTCGCTTTCATCTCTCAACCAAACCCACATGCCCCTACATCAGCATCTTGAGAAGCAGGACATCGGTGAACGATAGGCCAGTGATGGGAGTCAAGTCACTGACTCCGTCCAAAGGGGTGTATCCACTCAGAAACGGGGCAGTTCTGCCCAAAGAATTGGAAGGTCAGTCTGGTGTGAATCCATGCCAGGCTGCCTGCCAATCATGCAGGCTGGCCAACTAAGGGTGAACTATGCAGACAGCACCCTGAGTTTGGCATGAATGCTTCTCATGATACACTTACTCTACATGTTCGGGGGACAATTCCCTGATGTCCCCCAGCACTCACTTGTCCACCCCTCTCCTTCCTTTCTTACTAGCAGTCAGAAACTCCTGGTATGCAGTCTGGTATTTGAAGTGTGTGTAAAATAAAAGGAGCATGCCACACTGTTAGAGAGACCATCCAGCAAGAACATTCGCACAGTGTGCAAAGTCAGCTTTACTATAGCTCATTTATAGTCAGCCACTCCACACACGTTTTGTTACTCTACATCCCTCCTAAATTGTCATACTTAATTCCCTCTAAACAAGGAGCTTCATCTCCATTATCCCCTCTGTTAATCCAGCTATGGGTACATCAGGAAAGCACCTAAAAGGAACAACAGGTACTTTTCTTGAGCCTGATTGCCGAACATTTTGTTTTTTTTTAAAAAAGGGTTTGCATGGGAGGAGAGTAGAAGAGAATGGCACCATAAATCCATGATCTAGCCCTGCATGACTGAATTATACTTTTAGGAAGGATGACGTGGCTGGATTATATTTATAATGCACATGAACAAGAAGCAAGAGGAAGCTAATATTATCTGCATGCTGTTATCAACACATAGGTTGTATAAAGCACGCGCTGATTAGATACCAGCTTAGAATATACGTATTTCCTGAGATCAATAGTTTTAATATCTGTACCTTATCACAATGAGTTACCGATACACAAGGAAAAAAACAAGTGAAGTACTAACGTTACTTTAGAACATAAAAGGCATTTTTCACATAAAAAAGGCATTTATAAAAACATTGTTTCTTTTTACAATCACGTATAAACAGTCTGCACTTATTCTAAAGACATACTGTATGCACTTATAAAACATGACATTTTTTTCCTGTACAGGGCAACATAAATGCTTTAATGTAACACACGTGGCAAATTTAAATTAGGTGGTGACCGAGTTCTGTCATGCCTATGGCAGCACAAATTCAAAATACACCACTGGGGACTGGCATTAGTAAGAAAAGAATTACAAGATTTGTTGAAGAATATTCTGTTAGGTAATGAATAAACAGTTTAATAATAAAAAAGTGTCTCACTGTGTAAGTCATATGGCATTTATTTTATATAGGTGAATGACCTCTAGGACCCATTATGTTATGACCCTGTGTTCCCTACATTCCAATTGATTAAAATCTGAATGCACTGAAGGATATTATATCTTGTCATGTAATACAAAATATACAGATGAGTTAGTTGGGTAGGATCTACTGCTATGTGAAATAAGTGATTATAGTGACCCCTACTGATAAATTGAAGCATGTTCCAGCAAATAATATCACTTCGATTAAATGTTAAATATTACAAAAATATGATTAAACTCACTTGTGAGCAGTCAATGTTCTGTTTTATTAGTTGAAAATATATTTTATTTTCCTTTATTTTGTTATATGACCAATATCTATTAAAATAAAATACATTTGAGTATTTTTAAAATGTTGCCTGAAGTAGGAGTAAAATTGAATGAGTCCATAATAAAACATCTTTGTCTTTATACAAATGCCTTCGAGATTTTAAATCACATTTTTTGCCAAATTGTTTGTGTTTTGGATGTCTTTTTGTGCAATAACCCCTTAGGGACAGAGGCAATTTGAGCTATATCTCTGATCAACCATAATTTACCTCTTTCGTATTAAATGCATCCACACTTGTTATATATCGTTTTGCTCAGAAAAAATGGGGCTTTCATTTCACATCAAATATTTTATATGAAAAATAATTTAAAATTAATAAAATCTAAAAAAAGTGAGAATCTAATAAATTGTCATTTTAAGTTCAGCATGGCATTTTAACTGTGAATGTGATAATACTGTTAGCCTATACTGCAATAAAATACATATTTCTGTTCAGCAATTTCTCAAGAGTACAACTGTACCACCTATGTACAGGTTTTATGTTTTTTTTTTAAAGTTACAGGTTCAAATGTAGGTATCTCTATTACAGCAATTATCTATTTCTTTTGTATATTAATTATAACAAACTATGAAAAGTAAATTACTAAAGAAAATGTGCTTTTCATATATATTGTGACACAAACTTCACTACACTAAAAAAAAACAATTAAAAAAAATGTGTGTGTATGAGGAGTGCTGTGTGTGTGTGTGTGAAGGGTGCTGTGTGTGTGTGTGTGAGGGGTGGTATGTGTGTGTGTGTATGAGAGGTGCTGTGTGTGTGAGAGGTGTTGTGTGTGTGTATGAGGGGTGCTGTATGTGTGTGTGTGTGTGAGTGTATGAGGGGTGCTGTGTGTGAGTATGAGGGGTGCTGTGTGTGAGAGAGGGGTGCTGTGCTGTGTAGGGGTGCTGGGAGGGGGTAGGGGTGCTGGGTGGGGGTAAGGGTGCTGTGCTGTGGGGGGTAGGGGTGCTGTGTGTGGGGTAGTGGTGCTGTGTGGGGGTAGGGGTACTGTGTGGGGGTAGGGGTACTGTGGGAGGGCCAGGGGTGCTGTGGGGGGGGGGGGTGCTGTGGGGGTGCTGTGGGGTAGGGGTGCTGTGTGTGTGGGGCTGGGGTAAAGGTGTTTAAAAAAAAGTATGTTAAATCTTCTTACCTTTAACGAAGGAGGGGGGGAACACAGCCATCCCTTGTGGTCCAGTGGTGGCAAGCACTGCTTCCATGTCGGGAGGCAGGGGGAGGGATCTGTGAAGCAGCTCCCCTGTCCTCCCACGCGATGCTGTGTGGAGCGTTGCCATGGTAACGAGCGGCAACGCTCCACACAGCTTGCTCGTGGGAGGACAGGGGAGCTGCTTCACAGATCCCTCCCCCTGCCTCCCGACACGGAAGCAGAGTAGATGCCTGCCGTTTTGGGCAGACAGGTGCCTACTCTGCATTAATGGCGAACCTATGGACGCATGCCCACAGAAAGGGCCTGGTGTGCCACCTGTGGCACGCGTGCCATAGGTTCGCCATCACTGATCTAGACTAATTTCTTTAATTTGAAGACTAACCTATTGTGAGAAACCGTATCAAATGCCAGGGGCACATCCACTGCATCACCCTGATCTATACTTCTACTTACTTCTTCATAGAATGTAATTAAGTTAGTTTGACATGAACTATGTTTCATAAATCCATGCTGATTATTTCTAATAACAAAGTTCTTACCAATGAATTCCTGAATATTATCCCTTAATAGCCCTTCAAATATTTTCCCAGTCACAGAGGTTAAGCTCTCAAGCCTATAATTTGCAGGCAAGGATTTTGAACCCCTTTTAAATATAGGAACAACACCTGCCTATCTCCAATCCTCCGGTACAACATAGAGGTTCACTTAGATAGATAAAATAGATAAAAAAGTATCTTTACTCTGATTGGCCAAAAAATTTTGCCGCCAATTTTTTATTTAACTATGTCTATATAAACACTATCTGCCAGGTATTGTATTGCATTCCATTTGATAAAGTCTGTAAGACGAAATGCGTTATGAAAATATAATTCTGTATAATAAATATTAAAGTTTTTGGTTACTTGATAGTTCCAATCATCTTTATTTATACATTTATCATGGCTATTTATATATACATTTTATATATATTTTATTTTGATTCTAACATCATTTCTACAAGTTCCTGGCAGCCAAAGAAATCCTAGGTGGGGATTATTCCACCAGCGCTGGCATCAAAGAGCAGTTTGCCTGCTCTGTACTTGTAAGTACGTTTTCATTTTCCCTACGATATATATTCATACAGAGAGCACTATCTGGTTGTTTCTGTTCTCTTTGAGTTTTGGATACCTCTGACGAACCGACACTCACCATACATCCGATAAGCGGGGATTATACCGCTGTGTGCGCTTTACCCTAGAGCTGGACAGAAGCTCTTAGAAATTATCGTGTTCCTGTACCCAAGGACGACAGAGAGGACATTTTTAGGTTGGACTTTTTTCCTTCAATAATTATCATTATTGGGACTGGACATTGTCTATTTAGTTTGGCGCAGCCCTTCTTTTATATTCTGCTTTTATAGAGGTTCACTTATTTCCCCACTTAGCTCCTTAAGTGCTCATGGGTGAATACCGTAAGGCCCTGGAACTTTATATACATTCATTTTCTTTAACTGCTGTAGTACCTTGTCTCGAGTCATCAAATCACAAGTTATCTGCAATTTGTTTGCAGCAATCATT
>OW240916.1:252987550-253064759 GCA_933207985.1 Pelobates cultripes
CAATGCATCCCTTACACACAACCAGAAACACATAATACATCCCTTATACACAAATACACACTGCCTCCACTACACACAAACACACTACATCACCTGCACAAACTGGTAACCCTATACACTACATACCATAAGCACACATATTAGATCCTCTACAATAACACATAACACATCCCCTTCACACTCCACTCCCTGTGAGCGAACTCATGGGTGGGTGGAATTTATGAGTGGGCCTTATGGGCATACTCACCGTCAGGCCCTGGGGCCCAGACCTTGAGCTGTATAAGGGGCCCCAAAAAATGGAGCTGCTTCCAATTCTCCCAGAACATTGAATTTTGTGACCACAGTTGCAAACAGCCTCCAGAGATCCTGTTCTACACCAGACCAGTGGAGCCAAACTGCAGCCCATAATCATCCTCATCTGCTTGTAAGTAGGCAATCTAGTATATTATTAGTGACACTAATCTATAATGTACCTCACATTAAAGGGACACTATAGCTTAATGAAGTGGTTCTTGTGTCTATAGCTGGTCCCTGCAGGCTTTTTAATGTAAACACACACTGTGTGCAGCACTGGCGTTAGTTCATATGGGTGGGGCATTGTGATGTCACATGGGGGCAGCAAATTTTTATTTTGTCTAGGGTGACAAAAATCCTTGCACCGGCTCTGATCCTGGGCAGGTGCACCAGTCTACTGGTGACCCACAGGAGGGGAGTGCACTGATTGCACTGCACTCTCCTCCTGCCCAGCCCCATCTTTACCGCAGTGCAAGTGCCCTCTGCCCCTAATTTACAGTGGCTCACACTCACAACAAGCAGTGCCTGAAGCCGTGAAGGAGCGGGTATGGCAAAGAGCTACTGATTAGCATAACATCAATATCCGTTATAAAACCAGGAAAAGGTGGGCATGGATGGTGAACTGATTTGGTGGTGCAATGGGCCACTTGACTGGTTTTGCCCTCCAGGCCTAAGGCTGCCAGCCCTCCCCTGGTTGCCTTAAGGGAATAGTACCGCAATGCATTCATATCACAAGGAAGGTTTTGGTTCCAAAAATACAGTCTGCATTTACATAATTGGAAGTAAAATAATGCTTAGGCATACTTTTAGGGGGAAAAAAAAAAAAGCACCATGTAATGTATATGATAAAGCAAAAATAACTAACTGCATGGGGGAAAACAATTCATATGGTAACTTGCTAATCATTCAAATGTTATGACCAGAGGCGGCTCTCTAATTAGGTGATTTAGGTGGCCGCTTAAGGCCTCGCAGCCGCCAAAGGCCTCGCATTGTCTGGGGCCTCGCGGCCGCCTAAATCACCATAGGGCAGACTGACATGTTGGGTCTTTGGTCTATGACCGAGGGCCTGACTCAGGAGGGGGCCCAGCGGCTTCCCTATATTGTGCGAGGCCCCTCCAGTCAGTCTGCCCGGGAGAGAGCCAGCCTTCAGTCTGCAGCACTGTCGGGTGCAGAGCTGCAGACTGAGGTGTCTTGTGATCACAGCCAATCAAAGCATTGCTGCGGGTTACCATGGCAACGCGCTGACGGGAGATCGAGAGACTTACCACGTTGTTTGCAGCTCTGCAGACTAGATAGGGAGCCCACCGGACCACCAGGGATACAGCTTACCCACTGGACCACCAGGTAATCAGTTTAATAAAAATGTATTTATTCTACACACACACTGTCACTATTCCCAAACACTTTCAGTCCCCACACACCGTCACCCCCTACACCCAGCCAAACCTACATTAACCCTTCCTAATCCTGTCACTCTCACCTACTCCAACCATACCAAACTTACCTGCCCTTGCTTTGCCACACTTACCATATCAAATTAACCTCGCTTAATCATGTTAGATTCACCTTCACCTTGCACTGTCCCACTCACTCCCTTCACCCTGCTGCACTCACCCTACTACATTAACCCTTACAATCCTGTCCTCAAACTCTGCCACACTCACCCAAACATTGTCACACACAGGCAGACAATAAGCATGTGCATGGAGAAAATTTTCGGTTCGGCATTCCAAAATTCGGGACTTCGGCAATTCAGGACTTCGGCAATTCGGCACTTCGACACTTCGGAACTTCGGGACTTCTCTTGCAGCCGCTTAGTAGATAACTCCCTAATTCCCACGGTATTAGGGAGTTATCTACCAAAAGGCTGAAAGACTTAAATTGGTCTTTCAGCCAAATTTACTAATACTAAGTAAAAATTACTTAGTATTAGTAAATTTTGCCCCTACTCGCTATACCGCGAGTAGGGGCATGTCTATTAAACAGTCTGCTCACTGTTAAAAAAAAGAAAAGGGCCCCACCCGCGACGCGTGAGTGGGTGCTTTTAAAATAAAAGGGGATACCTATTGCCCCCCCGGCCCCCACCCCTGAGTGGCGGGTGGGGGCCCTAAAGTAAAATGATGGGAGGACCTATTGTCCTCCCCCGGGCCCCCACCCCTAAGCGGTGGATGGGGGGCCTAAATACTAATAAGGGGGGACCTATTGTCCTCCCCCCCGGCCCCCACCCTGAGCAGTGGGTGGGGGCCCTAAATACTAATAAGGTGGGGGGAACTAATGTCCTTCTCCTTGGCCCCCACCCCTGAGCAGTGGGTGGGGGCCCTAAATTAGAATAAGGGGGGGGGACCTAATGTCCTGCTCCCTGACCCCCACCCCCTGAGCAGTGGGTGGGGGCCCTAAATACTAATAAGGGGGGACCAAATAAAAAATCTATAATAACCAACACACTTAAAAAAAGTGCAAAAAATAAAAATCCATCTTCACCCATGTAGGGCTCCGCGCAGACTGAGCTCTGCAGGGCGAGGGAAGGCTTATAAAGCCTTACCCCGCCCTGCATTTAGGCTCAGAGCACTCTGATTGGTGGGTTTTAACTTTTATTACCTCCTCTAAAACAACACAAGGTCAACGTTTCAGCTTGATCCCCTCAAGCTTTCGTCAGGACATCTCCTGACGAAAGCTTGAGGGGATCAAGCTGAAACGTTGACCTTGTGTTGTTTTAGTGGAGGTAATAAAAGTTATATTTTATATTAGTCCTTGGAGTGCTATCTCTGGCAATATTATATATATATATATATATCTTTTTCCAATATAAAATATTGGTCCTTTCAGAGTAAAATTTTTAATTATACAGTAAGCATACTCACATGCATACACAAACAATCTCACTGACAAGCTGATTGATACACAGCCTCATACATAAGGTTATTGACATAAAAACACAAGCTCACTCAGTAGCAGGCACACACACACACACACACACACAAGCAAGCGTGCGCACACAGCTTAATGTAGTGGTACTGGTGTCTATAGCCTGTCCCTGCAGGCTTTTCAATGTAAACACTGACTTTTAAGAGAAAAGGCAGTGTTTACATTGCTTCCTGTGTCAGTGCGGATTGGCTGAGATCATCAAGCTTGATGATCTCAGCCGTAGAGGCAGGGCCAGACGAGGGGAGACCAGCATGAAGTGGGAAAAAAAAAAGGTGAGTAAAAACACACATACATACCATGACAGACACACACCATGACACAGACAGACACACACACACACACAAACACCATGACAGACACACACCTTAAAAAAGACACACACACCTTGACACACACACACCATAACACAGACAGACCATGACACACAGACACACACACCACGACACAGAGAGACCGTGACACAGACACACACACACCACGTCACAGACAGACACACATTACATGACACAAACAAACACACACACACACCATGACACACACAGGCACACATTACATGACAGACACACACACACCATGACATAGACACACATTGCATGACACAGACAGACGCACACACCATGACAGACAGTGACACACACACCATGACACAGAGACACAAACAATGACACAGACACACATTGCTGACACAGACAGACACTCACACACCATGACAGACAGACACACACACACACAAATGACACAGACACACACACACACATACACAATGTCTACCTGTGGGGAGCTCCTTTGGCGGCCACAGGGTTTGCTGGCTGTTCTTGCGGCCGCAGGGGGAGCTGGCTGTTGTGTCTCTGCTCCCCCTCCCCTGCGCGCCGCTTAATGAGACCGGGGCCGGAATATGACGTCACCAAAGGAGCTCCCTCTGCGGCCGCAGGTGAGCCAGCTGGCTGCCCGGCCCCAGGTGCCGACGGCCCACCGGGAAATTTCCCGGTATCCCGGTGGGCCAGTCCGGCCCTGTCTGCCAGTGTCAGTGTATGTATTTGTGTGGAATTATGTCAGTGAGTGTAACAGTGTGTCAGTATATGTATCTATGTGTGTAACTATGCGTCGGCGTGTCTATGTGTGTATTTCAGTGCGTGTGTTTGTATCAGTGTATGTGGCTGTGAATACACTACACATTCAAACACTAATATTGCATTCAAACACTAATATTCACACACATACTCTATACAAAATCAGGCTTACATTCAAACGCACAAACACAGTTCAGTGTTAAAAACAACCTTGCAAGGGTGGACAAATAGTAGATCCCCAGCTTGCAAAGCATTCTAGGACTTGTACGACAGATGGGGATTTACATTTTGGCCATCCTTGTGTTGGGGTGGGGGGGGAGGGAGGAGCAAAAATAAATTCTTGCACCAGGACCCTTTCTATGTTAGTTCCACCACTGCCATGTGGGCACACAGCAGCCTTTATAGTGAAGAGGAGGCCCAGCACACACGATTTTCAGCTTTCATCTCTCCAGCTCTCATGAACCCCTGGCCACAACACACATCATCCACTACACAAACACATAGCATCCTTGTGGATGGACTTGGTGGCGGGCACTGTGGGCAGATTCTGGGCGGGCACTGTGGGCAGAATTAGTGCTGGGGCCCTTTGAGCGGACTCAGGGGTAAACCCCAGGTGCCCAAACCTTAAGTCTGTGTCAGGCCCCAAAATTTCTGATGGAAGCTCTGGTGGAGAAAAGTGCCTGTATTGTTTTCTTTTTTTTTTACCAAAACAAACTTTATGTATATATTGGGTAAGGAGTGAAAAATTAATTAAGTTATAGACTGCCTCAGACTTACATATGAAATACTCCTTGCCCATAAATTTAAGGTTACAAGTAGTTTTAAAACTAGGTGCTATGAAATAGCTATTGCATAGTGAAATGAATCTTTTCTAGCTGCTGTTTAGACATTTGCAGGCACAACAGTCTTAGGCACGCCTTCCTACCCCAAACAAATCGGTCTACAAGATATTGCTCTCTCCTGGTGCTCCTCCTACCTCTCCCAGTGCTCTTTCAGTGTTTTTTTCTCTGGCTCTGCTTCTTCTCCCCAACTCCTCTCTGTTGGTGTCCCCCAAGGTTCAGTCCTTGGTCCCCTACTATTTTCCATCCATACTACCTCCCTTGGTAAACTCATTAGCTCCTTTGGCTTCCAATATCATTTCTATGCAGATGACACGCAAATCTACCTGTCCTCTCCTGATCTCTCCCCGTCCCTCTTGACTAGTGTCTCTGACTGCCTCTCTGCTGTTTCTAACTGGATGGCTGCCTACTTCCTTAAACTAAACTTGACCAAAACTGAAATTCTGGTCTTTCCTCCCTCAAGTGTTGTTACTCCTGTGTCTGTCTGTCTCCAAGTCAACGGTGCTACCATCAGCTCCACCATGCAGGCTCGCTGCCTAGGTGTTCTCTTTGACTCCGACCTCTCCTTCAAGCCTCATGTTCAATCTATCGCCAAATCCTGTCATTTCTATCTCAAAAACATTGCGCGCATCCGCCATTACTTAACGCCAGATGTGACTAAGGTGTTGGTCCATTCCACTGTCCTTTCTCGCCTTGACTACTGTAATTCGCTTCTCAGTGGTCTTACGTGCTCCCAACTTGCGCCGTTACAGTCCATAATGAATGCGGTGGCGAGGCTCATCTTCCTGTCCGCCTGCACCTCCCATGCCTCACCCTTCTGTCAGTCCCTACATTGGCTTCCTATAAAATATAGAGCTCAATTTAAAATTCTGGCTCTTGCTTTCAAATCTCTACATAATGCTGCTCCCACCTATCTATCCTCCCTTATACACAAGTATGTCCCGTCTAGGCCCTTACGATCTGCTGAAGACTTACGTCTATCTTCTGTCCGTACTCCCACCTCTGATGCTCACCTTCAAGATTTCTCGAGGGCTGCACCGTTCCTGTGGAACTCGCTTCCCTCCTCCGTTAGATGCTCACCCAGTCACCACTCCTTCAAAAAATCGTTAAAAACCCACTTCTTCATAAAAGCGTATCAATTAAACTGTTAATAGTTCCTGACTGATTCCTCTTCTGCAACTGTCACTAGTCTAATACTATCCTTACCTTTTTGTGTAATTTTACCCCACTCCCTTTAGCATGTAAGCTCATTGAGCAGGGCCCTCAACCCCTCTGTTCCTGTGTGTCCAACTTGTCTGGTTACAACTACATGTCTGTTCGTCCACCCATTGTAAAGCGCGGTGGAATTTGACAGCGCTCTATAAATATAATAATAATAATGCACATAAATAATAAATAAATAAATAATAATAGGAACAACAGCATATCACCTAGTTGGGAATCCAGGTGTGACGAACTGGACCTTGTCACGGGTTCTTGGAGGGGCATACTCACCACCCTTTTGCCCTGTGACTATGTGTTAAACCCTATCTGAAAACACTATTTGTGCCTGTTGGGACTTATAACAGGAACAATTTGAACTTTCAAAGCGGCACTTCAAACTCCCGAACTCCCGAAGCCATTTGATGCACCATTCGACCACGAGGTGGCAGCCATCTTGTTCGCATGGACGAAAACCGCGAATAGACTTCAGGGGGACTTAGCCGCGAATGCCCTGGAACTATTTTCGGCATGAAAACCTTGCGGTTCCTGGTCGGTCCTCCAGCGGCACTTAGCTGCGATTCTATGGAACTATTATGGGACCATGCCTGCAGTCGGTAAAACCTATGACCTATAAAATTTCTGAACCCCTGAACTGATCTGGGTGATTTTTGGATATGCTCCTGTGAGGGGCTGAGTGCACTTCCAGCTTTGATTATACCTTGCATGGGGATTGTCATAAAAGGTCAGTGTGGCACCATTAAAATTCAGTCGTGCTTTACCTTCAACATAGAGCCTCGCCTTGTGTTTGTAGGGACCTGCTATACAAGCTATAACCACTAGCTTGGAGTTTGGTCCAGGGTGGGAAGGGACGGTGAGACCCCCAGCCAAGCTACAGCAGCTAGGGGGCTGCAGTGCTGATGGTGTCTGATGGAGTGCTTGGAATCCTCAGTGAGCACTAGGAACATCAATTGACGGAGGCACCGGGTCAGGGTGGCAGGAGGTCCGTCACACCAGGAAATCTGTACAAAGTGAACTGCAGCAGGTTACAATGCATCCTGGGACATTTGGAATCTAGAGGTTTGAAAATCTATGAGTGTAGGGGGCACTACCTTTTTTAAAGGCCCAGTACAGACTCCCAGACCACTTCATCTTAATGAAGTAGTCTGGGTGCAGTTGTCCTGTCATTTTAACCAGGCAATGTAAAAAACATTTTTGTAAGGCTGCCGAAGAGAGCATTAGCATTCATTTGCTTTGCATGAAGACATTCAATACTCCCCATAGAGATGCATTGAGTTAATGGCTCTCTGTGAATAAATGCTGATTGGCGCAGAGTGGCACTTAATATGCTATGCTTTCCTAGAGAGACACATTGGATTGTCTGAGATCATCAGTAATGGGAAGAAAGGTTTTTTAATATGTAACAATTTTAAGTGGAACCCAATAATCTAAATAGTTCAGATATCCCTTATCCCTTAGAAATAGATATTTATATTCCTAACTTAATAAGAACTCTTCCTTAAAGGAAAACTATTGTCACCAGAACCACTATAGCTTAATGTAGTGGTTCTAGTGTCTATAACGTGTCCCTGAAAGCTTTTCAGTGTAAATGCTGCCTTTTCAGAGAAAAGTATACCAACTTTTCCATGTCCAACACTCTTGTTTTCGGTAAGGTTTAGGTCGGTAAATACATTCAAAAGAAACACAAAACAAAAAACAATGGTGCAGATTGATATACGCAGGGGGATAACAGATAGCGTGCACTTAGTGAATGCTTACTCACAATTTACAGAGCTTATTCCCAGCTCTTGTTTTGATAGCATGTATTAAAATATATGCAACAGCAGGTGGGTGTTTCTTGTGATTGACAACCAGTGAATCAATAGCAGATACTGAACAAGTCCTCAAAAGAAAAATAACCAGTAATAGTGTAATACTGTGGATATACACATAAATATCACAGCTAAAAGGTTGCACTCACAATGAAAGAGCCCGTAACATAAGCTTAATAAATCAGGTGTCTGGTGATATAATTCCCACCAAGTGTATATGCTTAGATTTCATACTTTCTTGATCACAACAGTTCATATAACAAAAAGAAAACAATATAGTGTTTTCTGTACAATTGTACATGGTAGAATATATTAAAGTCTTACTCACACTTTATGGAGCAGTGGAATCTGCTCAGAAAAATCAGGGAACTTGAGGACTGGTTCAACATCTACTATTGAGCACTAAACAGGTTTGTATTCCTGACAATTTAGTGTTCCTTTAAATCAAACTTAACTGGATGCAGGCCCAAGACTCTTATGTCATACTGTAAGTTTGGTAGTATATATGTACATTGGTACTTACTAAAACACCCAGCAAAATTAACATTTCAGATATTGGAGGCAGATTCAATCATGATCACCTAAAATAACTGCATCTTACTTTAAATGTGTATTTTTGTGTTTACACAGGAAGCAAAGATTCAGAGTTTTATAACTATCATGTTCTGGAGTTTCTTGTATTAATTGTGTGATGAAGCAGTCAACTCCAATCCCACTTCCTTTACCTTCTGTGAAGCACAGTCAATAACATTTAACTTGAAATTGAAAGAAAAATAATATTGTAAAGAGGACTCTTCAGAACATTATGTATTTTAACTAAATCAATAAGATCTGCTTCAAAATCTGATCTAACAAAAGGTCATTCAATTTTGTAAAAAGAATAAAAACTAAATGAAATCCTGCACAATCAGGAAAAGGGATGGAGGCCTACATTTACAGGATTTGTCAATGCCATCATCTATCCCAACAAAGCAGTCAGAGTATGTTACAAGACAGTTAAAAAAAAAAATCAAAGAATCATATCAAGCAATTGTAATAAATGCTGAATTAGTATAACTCCTACATCAACCCAATCTAAGAGTAAAAGGGGAGGTTCTGTTTCCTTTTTCACATCCTGCTCTGTTCTGCGGAGATGTCTGGCCTTGGCTTCAGGTATCCAGTACTCTTTTTACAATTCTTGTTTAGTTTTTCTTGGTTTTTCTGGTTCTCTATTCCATATCTGGTTTTCTTTATGCTGGGTTTTCTAGGTTCATTCCTTAATTCCGTTCCTGGAATTCCCAGTCTCCTGGATTCCTTTATGTTTGTTTTATGTTGCCACACCCTTTCCTTTTCCATTAATCCTTTTGTTTCAATTGTTTCCTGCAGGCAGTTGTTTCAAGTCTTCTGCCCTTTCTTGCAGGTAAGTGCTGTGTGTGTTTTATTGTTGTTTATTTAGTCATGCATATCTAGGTAGGTGGGAACCCACCGTAATTGGAGGACTTTGACGCAGTGGTGGGCTGCATTCATCTTGGCCATTTATGTATGTCTAAATCTACAAGGTTTTCATATATAGTACTTAGTTATGTCTCTTCTTGTTTTGCCTTGTATCTCTTGTCTTGTTTTATTTTGTTTTGTATTCCCAGTTCATGTACAGTCCTGTCCTGCCCTGTTCTTGTTTTCCTCATGTCTTGTGTACATGTTCTGCTTTCTGTCCTGCTCCGGTACTGGGTTCTTCTAGTTTTGTCTTGTTTTCTTGTTTGGTGTCTATTCTAGACTTGCCTTGTTTCTGTACTGGATACATATCTGCTGCAGAGCCTCCCTATTCAGATCCTGGGAGGTCTGCTTATTGTCATCTGGCACCTGGGATCCGCAGAAGCTGCATCAGGGCCCTGGTATGTGGCCGCACAAACGCTGGTGCTCAACACCAGGGGGCGTGCGGTTACCCTGTACCAGGCCCCGATAACCCATTTCCACACAGTGACTCCTAATATCAAGATCAGGCATACTGGGTCCCGGTCACCAGACTGTCACCCCTGACACCTTTGCAGCTCTGCAGATGTAAATTTCTCCTCACTAGGGCTACAAAGGGCTCACAATGACTAGTGGAGAGTGAAAAGTTTGAGCTCTGGCGTAGAATATGGTAAGAGAGTGCAAACAGTAGAATCTTTTAATATTCAAAAAATATACATGACACGCCTCGACGGATGGCTCGACCAGTACTAATGTTTCTCCAACAGCCCTGACCAAGAAAATACAGAGACTATAAAACGACTTAACCTGACACCAGGGCCGGACTGGCCCACCGGGATACCGGGAAATTTCCCGGTGGGCTGGTGCGCGGCCGCCTAGTGTGCACCAGTCCGGGCTGCAATTACAGGGTGACCGGCCGGAGGGGATGCGCTCCCCTCCTGCCCGTCACAGAATGTAGCGTGGCCGAGCAGGCAGACCGCGGTAGGGGAGCTTCTGTTCCCTTACCCGGTCTGACAGGAAGCAGGAAGCGAGAACGCTCCTCCCGCGAGCAGGCAGGTTGGATCACAGTGAGAAGACGCCAGCGTCCATAGGAAAGCATTGTGAATGCTCTCCAATGGACTGGCTGAATGCGCGCGCAGCTCCTGCCGTGCATGCGCATTCAGCTGAAGAGGAGGAGAGGAGGCGGAGAGGAGGAGGAGAGCTCCCCGTCTGGCGCTGGAGAAAGAGGTAAGTTTAACCCCTTCCTCCCCCAAGAGCCCGGCGGGAGGGGGTCCCTGAGGGTGCCACGAGTATGTTTTCCTGGCACTATAGTGGTCCTTTAACAGTCACTTCTGTAGAATACTGCATTCAAAGCTTATCGGAGTTATCTAACCTGTCCTGCATGTGGAAAACATTGTGTGTTGTGTCAAAAAACAATACTGCAAAATGTGTCCTCTTACTTAATGAATTTTTAATGGAAATGGCAACTGTGTAATTACATTTCCCCAACTGGTAAAATGAATACAAGATCAGAGAGATTCACTGACATAATGGAAAATAGGTAGACATTTAAGATGACAGAACTGGGTGGTGTTAGGGAGAGAGGAAGCAGGCACTAATGCAATGCAGAAAACTACGGGAGAGAGACAGGGAGTTGTCATGAAGGGTAGAATGAAAAGGAAAAAAGCATAGTAGGCATCTGCCTACCTGCTGGGGGATCCTACTCTGTTTGTTAAAGCCTTTTGCCTAGTGTCTGCTGTTTGCTGACCGGAACAGAAGATGCAAGACTCTGGGATCGCTGTATTCTGTCTGAGGAGCCTGATTTGTGAATGGCCTCGTCCCCATGAATCATGCCTCCCAACTGTCCTGCTTTAGGAAGGACAGTCCCACTTTTAGTTCTGGGAAATGGTTCCAAGCAGCACAGCGCAAGTGCATCATTAGACGGGCTTGCACTGTACAGCAGGCTCTAGGACCATGCAGTGAGCACAGCAGCGTTCCCTGCATGGGCCTGAAGGTAGGGTCCCACAAGGCTTCCTTTCATACAGTGGGTCTGCCCATTTTGGGCTAACCCACACCCTTTTGGAAGAGATCTTCCCTTTCTTGGGTGTCCCTACACTTGAGGGCGTTACTAATGATGTGGTTTGCGTCAGTGGCGATGACCCCACACCCTATGCAGATGACACGCAAATCTACCTGTCCTCTCCTGATCTCTCCCCGTCTCTGACTGCCTCTCTGCTGTTTCTAACTGGATGGCTGCCCACTTCCTTAAACTAAACTTGACCAAAACTGAAATTCTGGTCTTTCCTCCCTCAAGTGTTGTTACTCCTGTGTCTGTCTCCCTCCAAGTCAACGGTGCTACCATCAGCTCCACCTTGCAGGCTCGCTGCCTAGGTGTTCTCTTTGACTCCGACCTCTCCTTCAAACATCATGTGCAATCTATCGCCAAATCCTGTAATTTCCATCTCAAAAACATTGCGCGCATCCGCCCCAACTTAACGCCAGATGCGACTAAGGTGTTGGTCCATTCCACTGTCCTTTCTCGCCTTGACTACTGTAATCCACTTCTCAGTGGTCTTACGTGCTCCCAACTTGCGCCATTACAGTCCATAATGAATGCGGCGGCGAGGCTCATCTTTCTGTCCGCCTGCACCTCCCATGCCTCACCCTTCTGTCAGTCCCTGCATTGGCTTCCTATAAAATATAGAGCTCAATTTAAAATTCTGGTTCTTGCCTTCAAATCTCTACATATTGCTGTTCCCACCTATCTATCCTTATACACAAGTATGTCCCGTCTAGGCCCTTACGATCTGCTGAAGACTTACGTCTATCTTCTGTCCGTACTCCCACCTCTGATGCTCGCCTTCAAGATTTCGCGAGGGCTGCACCATTCCTGTGGAACTTGCTTCCCTCCTCCGTTAGATGCTCACCCAGTCTCCACTCCTTCAAAAAATCGTTAAAAACCCACTTCTTCATAAAAGCATATCAATTAAACTGTTAATAGCTCCTGACTGATTCCTCTTCTGCAACTGTCACTAGTCTAATACTATCCTTACCTTTTTGTGTCATTTACCCCACTCCCTCTAGCATGTAAGCTCATTGAGCAGGGCCCTCAACCCCTCTGTTCCTGTGTGTCCAACTTGTCTGGTTAAAACTACATGTCTGTTCCTCCACCCATTATAGATGACGCTCTATAAATATCATAATAATAATAAGAAGAAGAAGAGAAGCAATGCTAGATACAGTGATATATGTGCATAGCACTGCCCCCTCAGACTGAATACAGTGATCTACTAGAAGGACGAGCGAAGAGGACTGAGGCCAGAATGGACAACTCAGAAACAGTCAGTGCAGAGATGTTTTCACCCAGCCCCTTTTCTGTTTCTCTTTCACTCCATCCCTTTTCTGTGTCTCTTTCATCTTCCAACCCCATTTTCTGTGTCTCTTTCATCTTCCAACCCCATTTTCTGTGTCTCTTTCACCCCCAGACCTTTTTCTATGTCTATTTCAACCTCACAGAGCCATTTGTTTGTACCCACCCAGTCCCTTTGCATTATAAAAAAAAAAAACCAATTCAATAAAATGTACTTACATACACATGCTTTTTGGTAACAGCATGGGTGGTACAATCTCCACATGGATAAGGTGCAGTAATTCCAGCAGTTTTTTTCAGGATGATTAAGAGGTTTATGATAAAATAAAAAGCAGGACCAAAATGAAAATATAAAATAAATAAAAATAAATGAAATGGTAAAAACTATTTAATTACCAAATAAGCAATAAAAAATAAATAGCAAAATACTTTACAATTTAAAATAACGTGCTTCGCCTCTCAAGTGTCATAAAAGACAGTCCTTCATATAGCGCACATGATCATTGTAACACGTGTGATTGATTAAAAGCATATTAGTAAAACAAGTTTAACAATAAAATAATATTTTATTAAGTACAATTAAAAAGTAATAGTTAAATAGCATATAAAAGGTTTACGAATATAATATTACATGTATTAGACATTTGTAATTCGTTTTGTTCCCTATGTACATTCGGTCAAATTTCGTGCAATTCGGACATTCGGCTACTTACGAATGTCCAAAGTGCTGAAGTGCCAAAGTCTTTCGGATTTCTGAAAAGTGGCAAAACAAGAGAGAGGAAGGGAAAATTACGTAATTTAATGACAAGAATCTTGACCAATAAGCTAATTCCTGGCACTGGGAGCCCTATAGATGTGTAAGTAGTTGTGGTGGCAGTCTGGGCACTGGGAGCACTATAGATGTGGTTGTAGTGGGAATCCTGGTACTGGGAGCCCTACGGATGTCTAAGTGGTTGTGGTGGCAGTCCGGGCACTGGGAGGCCTATAGATGTGTATGTGGTTGTAGTGGCAATCCTGGCATTGGGAGCCCTACAGATGTGTAAGTGGTTGTGGTGGCAGTCCGGGCACTGGGAGCCCTATAGATGTGTAAGTGGTTGTGGTGGCAGTCTGGGCACTGGGTGAGCAGGGGGATCCAAGTGCCAGGACTGCAACCACAACCACTTACACATCTATAGGGCTCCTAGTGCCTGTATTGCCACCAGAACCACTTACACATCCATAGGTCTCCCAGTGTCCGGATTGCCACCACAACCATTCATACATCTATAGGGCTCCCAGTGCCCGTACTGCCACCACAAACACTTATACATCTACAGGGTTCCCAGTGCCAGGACTGCCACCACAACCACTTACAGATCTGTAGGGCTCCCAGTGTCAGGATTACCACCACAACCAACTTACACATCTATAGGGCTCCCAGTGCCCAGACTGCCACCACAACCAACTTACACATCTATAGGGCTCCCAGTGCCCAGACTGCAACCACAACAACATACTAGGCATGTGCAATTTGTTTCATGCAATTTGGACATTAGATCCACTTACAGATCTGTAGGGCTCCCAGTGCCAGGATTACCACCACAACCAACTTACACATCTATATGGCTCCCAGTGCCCAGACTGCCACCACAACCAACTTACACATCTATAGGGCTCCCAGTGCCCAGACTGCAACCACAACAACATACTAGGCATGTGCAATTTGTTTCATGCAATTTGGACATTAGGATGCTTATGAATGTCCAAATTGCCGAAGTTCTGAATTGCCGAAGTTCCGAACGTCATGGGTCCAAATTGCCGAAGCAGACAAATTTTTCTACTTACCCGAATTTCCGAACCGAACAAGTTTTTTTACCCATGCACATCCCTAACATGTATTATGCAAAACAGATAAAATAAAATTGAAAAAAAAAAAAAAAGATTAGTTTACCTAAAGAATACAAAAACTACCAATCCCGTAGTGCTTTGCAAAGTAAAGTTTTTTTTTTCCTTTAAGTTATGTAGTGGCTTACAGTATAAAGTTTAGATAGTACATTCTTGGTACCAACCACTGGACAAAAGTCATACTAACTCGAGTTGCATTCTAAGACCTGAATGCAATCAGTTGGCATTGTGCACTCACGGGTAACGGTATTGTACACACTAAACCCTCCAATAACTAATAAACAAGAATAAATAAATGCCACTGCCCAGCTGCCCCACCCCCCAGATATATCTATGTTATGATGGGTGTTTAGCAGTTAGTCCGTAGTAATCTGTGGGATTTAGCATTGTTCTGATGTGAATATTTAGAGGAACATGTAAGTGTCTATCGGAGGCATAAAGACTAATAATGTTATTTAAGATAATTTGCACTTGAACTAAGGTGTTCTGTCCATGAACGTCATGTGTCTATATACCTCTGTGGGTTAGTGGATTAAGAGATCAACAGCTCCTCCATCACTCGAAAATGACCTAGATATCAATAGTAACTACTATTAGAACTAATTGATATAAGTGATGTAACTATTGGAATTCAATGTACAGTGTTCTTTATTGTTGTTTGATAATGTGCCATTAATGAATTTTAAAAAAACGCTTAATTTTTCTGCAATGAATAAGACCCTGAGGAGTCAGGCAAGGCCTAGACAGAACAGGGACCTGTGAGAGTGAGGGGAGTGTATAGAATAAAAGATTAAGGATGTCTTAGAATGGTGGGTGGAGGTTTAGGGAAAAGGGGCGTTTTGCAGGCCAAGCAGCCATCTTCATTACTCAGATTGGTAACAGCTTCCCACCCTCCCTCCCTTGTGTTTGTTTGTCATGTGTTCTTGTTTGTTGTCACAGCGTGGCGGTAAATGGTCCTTGCCAACTGGGGGTTGGACCAGCAGTCCGTGGAAAGATATATGGTCGGGGCTGATCCCTCCCCTAATTTCAGGTACATGTGTGGATAACAGACGTGCCCAATGAGCCAATGATCAGCTATTGGTTACCATTACGATAATGGAAGGCCCAAGAAAGACCTTGATGCTGGTTGGGACAAAAGGGGAGGGAAGTTGCCCAAGTGATTGCGTTTGGTTGGTAAGGTGGTTTCTCAGCAATGGTTACTTTTGCTGAGAAAGTTATATAGTTGATGATATATATACACACACACACACACACACAAACACAGTCAGGTCCATAAATATTGGGACATCGACACAATTCTAATCTTTTTGGCTCTATACACCACCACAATGGATTTGAAATGAACAAGATGTGCTTTAACTGGAGACTTTCAGCTTTAATTTGAGGGTATTTACATCCAAATCAGGTGAATGGTGTAGGAATTACAACAGTTTGTATATGTGCCTCCCACTTTTTAAGGGACCAAAAGTAATGGGACAGATTAACAGTCATAAATCAAACTTTTATTTTTTAATACATGGTTGCAAATCCTTTGCAGTCAATTACAGCCTGAAGTCTGGAACGCATAGACATCACCAGACGCTGGGTTTCATCCCTGGTGATGCTCTGCCAGGCCTCTACTGCAACTGTCTTCAGTTCCTGCTTGGGGCATTTTCCCTTCAGTTTTGTCTCTTTATCAAGTGAAATGCATGTTTAAATTGGATTCAGGTCAGGTGATTGACTTGGCCATTGCATAACATTCCACTTCTTTCCCTTAAAAAAACTCTTTGGTTGCTTTTGCAGTATGCTTCGGGTCATTGTCCATCTGCACTGTGAAGCGCCGTCCAATGAGTTCTGAAGCATTTGGCTGAATATGAGCAGATAATATTGCCTGAAACACTTCAGAATTCATCCTGCTGCTTTTGTCAGCAGTCACATCAATAAATACAAGAGAACCAGTTCCATTGGCAGCCATACATGCCCACGCCATGACACTACCACCACCATGCTTCACTGATGAGGTGGTATGCTTTGGATCATGAGCAGTTCCTTCTCCATACTCTTCTCTTCCCATCACTCTGGTACAAGTTGATCTTGGTCTCATCTGTCCATAGGATGTTGTTCCAGAACTGTGAAGGCTTTTTTAGATGTTGTTTGGCAAACTCTAATCTGGCCTTCCTGTTTTTGAGGCTCACCAATGGTTTACATCTTGTGGTGAACCCTCTGTATTCACTCTGGTGAAGTCTTCTCTTGATTGTTGACTTTGACACACATACACCTACCTCCTGGAGAGTGTTCTTGATCTGGCCAACTGTTGTGAAGGGTGTTTTCTTCACCAGGGAAAGAATTCTTCGGTCATCCACCACAGTTGTTTTCCGTGGTCTTCCGGGTCTTTTGGTGTTGCTGAGCTCACCGGTGCGTTCTTTCTTTTTAAGGATGTTCCAAACAGTTGATTTGGCCACACCTAATGTTTTTGCTATCTCTCTGATGGGTTTGTTTTGTTTTTTCAGCCTAATGATGGCTTGCTTCACTGATAGTGACAGCTCTTTGGATCTCATATTGATAGTTGACAGCAACAGATTCCAAATGCAAGCAGCACACTTGAAATGAACTCTGAAATTTATCTGCTCCTTGTAAATTGGATAATGAGGGAATAACACACACCTGGCCATGGAACAGATGAGCAGCCAATTATCCCATTACTTTTGGTCCCTTGAAAAGTGGGAGGCACATATACAAACTGTTGTAATTCCTACACCTGATTTGGATGTAAATACCCTCAAATTAAAGCTGAAAGCCTGCAGTTAAAGCACATCTTGTCCATTTCATTTCAAATCCATTGTGGTGGTGTATAAAGCCAAAAAGATTAGAATTGTGTCGATGTCCCAATATTTTTGGACCTGACTGTTTATATAAAATCAAGTAAGTTTGTGGTGTTGGTTATTTTGGGAAGTAAAAGAGTGAGGGGGGTGGAGCAGTAAGGTGTTGCCCCCTTTTTGTTTTGGTATGCCCATACACAATACCCTCTACCTATGCACAAGGAATTTGGGGGAAAGAAGATGAATCTGAGGGGAACAGCCGATCATGAGAGATTATCAATAATGAATAGCATAATGGCACAAATGTAAAAATATATTTTTCATAATAATAATTGCAAAGAAAGTTATTTCCAGTTTTAGTTCAGCATGTAACCACAACTAAAATGTGTGTACAAATGAACAGTAGAGCTGTCAGTCAAAATTACAATAATCAACTTCAGAATTCAACAAAGTAAAATGGCAGGCAGACAGCTTGCAAGCTTCATGCTACTTAGAGCACTTCATCAAAGTGTCTTTGATAAAATGCTGTAAGTGTCATGAAATGCGTAAGCTGTCTGCCTGCCATCAGATGACATTACTTTGTTGAATTCTCAAGGTGATTATTGCAATTTGTACTGACAACACTAGTGTTAATTTGTGTATGTTTTGTTAGTAGTCTAAAAACTGAATTTAAAATGGAAATTATTTTTTATTATTGGAAATAAAAAACATTTTCACATTTTTACTAGTGCCATCTAGCAGTTAATTAGTGGACTGGGCGGTATTGTTGTTTAGCAGACATATGCTATGTCTTTATTTAGTTTTTAAGCTGTACTTTATTATGAGAACAGTGCTCACTTTGTCTTATCTAACTACTTCCTGTGCTAAAAAGGAGGAAATGGTGGGTCCATCATCTTGTTGTCTAGTGAAGTGGGGGAGAGAAAGTAGCTGGGCAGAATGGCTGGGCAAGGCCTTTGAGGTAAAACCATTTGTTAAAGGTTTAACCCTCCAAGGTAAGACTGCGCCCAGGACCTGCTCGCACCATAAAATTAAAATCGAAATACCAAAATTCAATAAATTATATTTTCTTAAAGAGACAGTATCAAATTTATGTTTTCATCTGCAGTTGTGTTCCACATGCAGTTTTTCTAAAAGCAGGATCCCGATGAAAGTCCACAAGATGGACTGAAACGTTGATCTGTTTTAGAAGCTGGAATAAAAGTTATATTTTAATGGAATTCCAAGAGTGCAACCAACGATTTGGATATTTAAGCCCCGGCGCACCCGGTTTAAAAAATTTTGGAGCCTGAGTGCAAGGTACAGTCTATCTTTTTATAAATTATATATATGTGTGTGTGTGTGTGTGTGTGTGTGTGTGTACACACACACACACGTTTTAATCAGAACTATTTAACCCCCATAGAAAATAAGGTTTATTGTTGTCAATTTTACATTGAACAAATCAAACAAAAACAATTAAAATAGCTAAGCACAACAAATGCTTCAAGTGGTTTCCACAAATTCAACTAAATTAAATATTTTTTGTTTCTTTGTGGAGGAGACATGCATAAACAAAATGCAATATTGCTTCTTCCAGATATATGTGGTGTGGGACCTTAGTATACAAAATAAGTTAACCCACTGTGATATTATATAAAGAAGAAAGATCTAATGTTATCTATTGATCTGTTACATTCTGGAGGGCTAAATACCACGAGATATGTCTAAATATTGAGCTGAACTGAACATGGTGAGATTGATTATTCCTGGGTCACTTGACAGATGTGATACAATTAAACTTAATGTCTTGTGACTGTCCTCACGTCACGGAGTGATATTTTCTTCTATCCCCAACAGATCATGTCTTTAATCTGTAGTTTCAATTGTGAGTTCATAGCATTAGCATAATCTAGCGACACAAATGTATTACCAGCTAAAACAAGTCAATTTACTTTGTTTATATATCCTGATTGATGCTATCGTTGTCCCAGGACTCAGCATATGTAGTAAAATCTGATATATACACTTTATATATGCATACAGTCATGGAAAAAAGAAAGCACACACTCAGGACATAATAACAATCTGTTCCTTAGCAGGTCTTACAATTACAACCTCAGATGAACAACAACAACAACACCACCACATGACATATTACAACATATGATATATATACAAACTAGTTTTCCTGGCACTATAGCTTCCCTCCCTGCCCCTCCCCGGTGCTGAAGGGGCTAATAACCATCTGTCACTTACCTGGGTCCAGTGCTGATGTCCCTTGGCGCTGGCTCAGCTCCGCCCACGCTCCTCACAAGGGGAGACCTAATGCACATGCACAGCAATGGCCGCACTTGTATTATTATTTCACCATAGGAAAGCATTATGCAATACTTTCTATGGGGATTCTGGTGACGCTGGAAGTCCTCATGCACATGTGCATGAGGACGTCAAGCATCATTTAGGCAACCAAACGTCACCTTCAAACACTGAAGTCCCTCTAGTGACTGTCTGGTAGAGGAGTTGACCCTAGCAGGTAATTATTGCAGTTTATAAAAACTGCAATAATTACATGCTCAGGGTTAAGGATGATGGAAGTTTGCACCTACACCACTTCAATGAGCTGACGTGGTCTGGGTGCCTAAAGAGTCCCTTTAACAAAAATAAAGCCAAAATGGAGAAGCCATGTGTCAAAAACTAAGTACACACTTGCTGCTTTTATAGGAATTAAGAGGCAAAGTAGCAGGCAGGTGCTGCTAATCAAAAGCAATTGATTAATTGATCATTGATCGGGAAGTGTGACAACCTCTACAAAAGCCAAAGTTTTAGCAATTTGCTGGTCTGGATCATTCAGGTGTGTGTTAACACAATGCCAAGGAGGAAAGACACAATTATTATATATTATTTTTTTCAGGAGAAATAGAGACTTAATGTCACATCAAATATTTATGTCTGAAACATAATTTAACGTGAAAAAAATTCTAAAAAACTGAGAAATTAAAACCTTTTGTTATTTTCCAAGTTCTTCATTGCACAAAACCACCCTATTTTTGAGTCTTTGATTTTGTTTCTAAAATGTGTCATTTTTAAAATGCCACCTGAGGTATGAGCATATGCAAAATCTGCTGTATTTATGAAGTTATAGGGGTGCAAAATGTGCTATGCTGAGCATTTTGTTCACCATCTTGTTAGCATTACTCTTCAATGATAACCAGTGCACCAACAGAAATGAGTCAAGTGTTCTTTTAAAGGTGTTGGATAGCTCTTTCAGATTGCAATATTTAAGTGAATTGAAGAAATATAAGAACGCCATTACTATATGTGCAAGTGATGCAAAAATGAGTATATTTTGTAGTAAATTGGCAGGGCTGCTCTTGAGGAGGACAGGGCCAGAGCAGAGAGTGCAGCATGTCACTCAGTGAGTCAAGTGACTCACTGGACTGGGGAACAGGAAGTGGCTGCAGATCCAGCAAATGGTCATGTAGGAGCTAGGATGGATCAGAGGTTAGAGGGATGGCTGTATGGAGAATGGAGCAGGGTTGGAGGGGAGGCTTGACCAGAGGCTGAAACTAAAGGGATGGATGGATAGAGCAAAGGCTGGATCAGGGTCTGGAAGGGAGGTTGGATGCAAGTTTAGAGGGAAGCTGGAGCAGGGGTTTCAGGTGACCGTAATTATATGAGGCTACATTGAGAGGCGCTGGTTGTTTAATCCATACAATGTAATGTAACCCATATACTGCCCGCACAACAGCTAATATACTGTGTGATGAACCCTCACCTGCTAATTTTAACCTCACCAGAACTTCCTGCAACCAGTTACCCCTTTTCCTCCCTCCAGTGCAGCCAGTTTCCCCTCATCTTTCCCCACTGTACGACCAGTTACTAGACCACCATGTATTTTAATACACAATAGACCACAGACCCCTGGGGGGAGAAGCAAAACACAACACACACAAACACGTAACACACAGCTAGCAAACATGTTACACACAGTCACCACACACTATGGGAGGGATAGAGGGAGAGACTATTGGGAGCAGAAGGTGAGGGTCATTTACTAAACTCTGAATTTTCATAAATTAAATCTAAATGAGGTCAAAGGTTGTGACTATAGCTGATCTGGATGATTTTTCCAAATCAGCTTTTCGTTCTCATTTCTGATTCAATGTACTGTACGTGTGTCACTCAACTTCACTTGCAATTTTCCCTTTGGCTATAATGGATCTCTTCAAGATGAATGCTGTGATAAATGTATTTCCTTTTCACAGTCTGCACAGCACCTGGTAAAGTGCTGGCATTTTCAAGCTCTTACCTTTATATATATTTAACGGTCTTTTTTTTTTTTTTACAATTCTTTTTTTTTTATTCTTTATTTTATGCGGGTGAAACGATATGTGAGGAAAGCAAAAGACACATATGATGAGCATTGCAATTGTACAATAATAGACAATGTCTAGTTGAGAAGTGACCCTATATATATATATATATATATATATATATATATATATATATGTTTTTGCTAATACAGCATAGGAGTGAGAGACTATTAAAACATTTAGGACAAACATCTTCATCAGATTCTCAACTATGGTATGGACTGTGAGTGTCTGGGCAGATGTAGAGTAGAACCCCTATTGGTATGATAGAAAACCCTAACCTATGGGATTACGGGGAATGGGGCTTGCTGTTTAAATGACATCAATCTGTCTGGACATCTGTCTGCTAAACCTGAGCTATATTCAGCAAAGTATGACATTCCTCCTAGAGGCATTAGAACTAAACAGAAGACAAAGAAAAATTGAGAAAGCAGAACAAAATAAATGGAAAAACAAAGACTGAACTCAAGAACACATTCAGGTCACTGAGTCACTGATTCCCCTAGAAAGGGTTGATTCTGGAGATGTCCCAGGAATGGCTTGTGCCTGGTGTGTTGCTCGGGATCTGCAGGCCTAGCACTTGGAGGAAGGCAGTTTCCTCTGAGGGTCCTAGGGCTAAGAAAGTCTTTCCGTTTTGGATGAACGTAAGAGTTCCGGGGAAGGTCCACCAGTAAGGGAGTCCAGCATCCTGTAGGGTTTTCGTGATTGGACACATTGATTTTCGCCAAGGTAGGGTGGCTCTGCTTAAGTCCTGAAAGAACGTGAGTGTTTGCGATTCAAATTGTAGTGGAGTCTTCCCTTTCTGGGCACTAAAGAGCCTTTGTTTTCAGAAAGGGTCTGGTAACACAGGATGATGTCATGGTGAGCCTTATTTGGTGCCTTTGAGGATTTGGCTATTCGGTATAAGCCATCAAAGGCAAATATTTTGCGATTTTTAGATAAGACCTAGGAGACCAGGCATCTGACAAAGTGGGGATGTTCCTCAGGTGGGATTTAGTGCACTACTCTGCAAATCTTAATATATCTGTTCCACTCTCTGTCCTCCAACTGTGCTATCCGAATACCTTGGTGTGATTGTGCGATTTGAAGTTGTTGCACTGTCTCGCTTATGGAAGTCAGTAGGGATAGGTTTGTGGAGTACCTAGGAGAACGTAAGGTTTGGGTTAGGATTAGATGGTAGCCAATTGGGTACTTTAGGAATGAAACAATGCGGGGGTATTTCATTTAATAACTCAAGTATCAAACGTAAATACTCAAATGTTCCTCTATATACTGTATATGCCACATGAACAACGGGGCAATTCTTTTATAAATTGTTGAAATTTGAACTGAATTTCAAAAATCTTATTTTTGGCCCTAAACGAAATGTGTAAATGAATGGACAAAACATGTATTTACAGACAAATTTCTTTTAGCAAACGTGGGTTGGAATTGGACAATGTTATATGAACATGCTTCAAAACAGCTATACAGCCTGAGATTAGTAAATAACAGTTCAACATGTTTATTGTCTTGCAATCGAGTGGTATCACAAAATCTAGTGTTCCGAGACTTTATACATAAGTATTTTCCATCCTCTTCACAGTACAGACTGTTTAAATGATAGGAATGCACTCTAAGTGCAGGTGACCTTGAACATGCCAAGATGTGTCCAGTGCAGGAATAAAGATTTTGTCTTCATAATACTGCATGAATTAGTGAGTACAATTAATCACGGTCAACAATATGAGGATTTCAGGGGAGGAAAAGGTACACAACCTTCCAGTGCTATAGCTTACTGGCTGCTCTGTGCATTCCACCTTTTCACCTTCTATCTTGAAGTTATTAACTTATTAGTATGAATATGAAGACAGACATAGGCATGCTGGTAATAATTAATGTTTTGCTCATTACAGCACTTAACGCTCTAGCTGACTGCAAACAATTAGCTTTAAAGAGTCCTAGCTTCTATCCATAAATAGCTTCTGTACCATATACTATTTACATAGATACTGCCAGCACCAAATGTCATGCCCGTATATGGAGGTGGACAAAATAATGGAAACACATAACAATACAGTAATAACAAGGACCTTATAAGTAGTAGAATTATCTTTTATCTTCATTAAAAAACAACTTATTGTAAAGGTCTTGAACTGTGTCCAATGGTACATTAACCCATTTTTTTAAAGAACAATAGTCTCAAATTCTTTAATGTCCATTCTCATACAGATCCTATGATGGTTAAGGTTTAGGTTTAGTGATTAGAGTGCAAGGAAACTCTGAAACAGTGTGCATGGGAACACTCTAAACATTATTTGGCTATAAGGATTGGAGTACTATGTGGGGAAATGGGGATAATAATGATCAAATCAAATTTGTTTCACATTACCAATTTGAGATATAAAGCATTTACTTCAAAAATTCCATAGTATTAGAACAGAATGGAACCAGATTACACTTTTTTTTTTTAAATGAAAAAGTAAAGTTTGAAAGACTCCTGATACATCAAATCGTTCATGATTTGCAGGAGTTTCTGTTCTTTCATGCATGGCCGGGGCAAGTGAATAAACAGCCTGGCACTTTCAACAGGGTCGAGTACGCACCTGCTTACCTGAGTGATAGGTGCCTACTCTGCCAAATTAGAGGGTGGTGGGAAAGCTGTTATTTGTCTGTAGTAATGTTGGGAGCTTGGTTGTAGGGAGCTGTGCAGGCAAAACATAGTGATCCCAGCAACCCTCACTAGCAACCAGGAAAAGGCTCACCTCAAGTTCTCTTTGCCAACGCAGGAAGGCTGAGTGTGTAATTATGTGTGCGTATGAGTATGTGTGGATGTGAGTATGCGTATGTGTGTATGTGAATGAGATCATGTGTGGAATTTGTGTGTGAGAATGTACATGAGTGATTATGTGTTTGTGTGTGCTTGATAATATGTATGTGAGAATGTGCTAGTGAAAATGTAGAGTATTTGTAGGTGGTACAGGGTGCATTTCCAAATTCTGCACCTACAAGCACATTAAAAGTAAGTCCATCATTGTTTGGGTGCCTTGTGATTATGGAAGTCACAATTGTGACAGAGGCATTCTGGGTGCTGGACAAGGGTGCCCATGATATCTATATGAGAACCAAACAATCAGGGGTGAAATCTTTTTTTAGGGGTGTGGGGATTTAAAATGCATTTTCACCTGTGTAGCCAACAATCCTTGCAGAGGCTTAGCTCTCGGGCAGCCATAGTTCATAGAATATTTTTAAATATTCTCAATGTCACGGCACTGCAGCAATTCTGCACAGACAATGTTGACCCAGATACAATGTTTCTTCATGTGGTGTCATGATTAATTTATATTGGGGTTTAGTGATTTTGTTGATTTTATGGTGCTCATGGCATTAAGGCTATATTGATGTCCTCACACTTATATCTATTTACAAGTTTGGACATCGATGTAACTCTCAATGTGCCGAATGTAACTCTTATAGGATTATTTACCAAAGAGAATTCTAAGTGAATTCCAAACGTAGGGCCTGTGTAGTTGAACTGACAGCCTAGATCACTTTTGGTTGTTTTGTCCTCGAATTTGAAATTAATTTTGCATTCTCACTTTAATACCTTTATCCGTGTATCCTGTTCTTAGATTGTCTCTAATTTACCGTCCAACCCTCAGTACTGTCAGCTACTGCTACTTGGGGCCCCGGTGAAGAACATTGAGACTGATCTTTCTTATTGCAGTGCTACTACTCTTTGATTGATCCATGGTATGTAATACTTAGCTTGCTTAAAGGACTTTGGTTCTGAACTACCCTATTGCTATTTCTCTTGAATGGATTTACAGTCTTTGACTACTTGCTTGATACTAAACATTTCTTCCTGTCCTACCTGAATTGGATCTGGAATCCGTATTGGCGAAAAGGATTTATGATTTTATGATCTTACTTATCCTTATTAGCATGTATTGTGTTGGATTTTGGATGCTTTTTATGACCTTTTATTTTAAAAGGACTATACCTTTACTATTCAAAGATAATCAACACAAATCCAGAATGTCTACTGTCAGGGCTGGCACGTCCTATAGGCTAAGAAGGTGTCATTTTTTAACACACTTGCTGCAGGCTCCTTCTGTCCTTGTTTTGGGGGGGAGTTGGATTGATGTTTTATCACTCTTTCCCCCCCACCCCATCCTAGTTTAAATACATCCTAGCAAAACCTCTGAACTGCTCACTGAGAACATTTGTTCCCTTTTGAGAAAGATGCAAACCATCTTTTTTGTACAGTTTATTTCCATTCCAAAAAGAGCTACCATGAGAAATTAAGCCAAAGCCTTGCTCCTGACACAATTCACCAAGCAACAACTTAAAGTCCCTAATACGCATCCGCCTGTCGTTCTGATTGTTATGCATTGGAACTTCAGAGAATGACAGTGTGGATGCAACCTGCCGTATATCATTGGCAAAAATACTATAAACTATAAAAAGCCAAGTCATTTGTCCCTAGATGGACAAGTACATCCAATTCCCCTTCCTGCTTTGCTTGCTTAACAATATTACAAATATGTCTCCTGTCTCTGTGAGCAGTAGCTCTGGGAAGACATCTCACCACTATTGTCCAGCTCCACACCTCCACACCATGATAGAATCCCCCAACAATAACTGCTTTCTATCAGGCCTCACTTCATCCTTTTTTTCATTGGCTTCAGCCTTGCTCAACTTTGACATAGAGGATGGTGGTTCCACTAACTCGATGCCTGGGCCTGTCTCCACAACACCACTACATTCAGTGCCTGAGCCTGTCTCCACAAGATCAATACACTCAGCAATTTGGCTTGATATAACTGTGTCGACAGCTGTCATTGTGGTGAGCTTTAGCTGTAACGGCTTGGTGCTCACACTTCACTCAGATACCAGGTCTGCCAAAATAAAGGTTGAATAACTCTGCGTGTCAAGTACGGCGTAAGTGAGGAGTTCTCTTTGGGGTAGAGCTGCAGCTGACAACAGAACTGGAACAATGCAGGATGTGGCAGAAGTATGCCTTGTTAATGTATGGGACATAACTTTGGGAATGTTGTCATTTACCTAATTTCCCGTGGCTGCTGAATCATCGTTTGGTGTTTTGACAGGCCCAGTCTTTCTCTGTATGTGCAAACAGGTTGGATGACGTAGACTACATATGCTATACGTGTGTCTTCCTTTGCAGTTTTTTGTAGTGTGGCCCTTTCTTAAGCAACCAGAGCAGAGGTGGTTTTCATGAAGTAAGGCCTTCTTTTCATTGATGGTCTTTGCTGCAAAAGTCGGACATTTAGTGACACCGTGTGTTTCGTCTTTGCAGACTCGGCAAGGTGGTTTTTGTCTTGAAGATGAGATCTCTGGGATGCTGGAGGTGGAGGGCTTCATTTGAGTGCTTGTGTTGAGCGCCTTGGCTCTCAGGTGAGACCAGCGTTCTTTCTGATTGTTGCGGGCATGTGTTCACAAGCAGGCACGCATGGAAGTGAAAATGGCTCTGGAAGCTTTTTACTGAGAAGCGGTTTGATATTGCAGCTTTTGCAAGATTTTTTAAGGTATAACCCTAATATACATATTCATTGGTGGTATATTTACTAAACAATTATTTTTTTTATTTCCCCATTTTTTTTGATTGTGGAGTGGTCTTTTAAGTGTGCAACTGCACACCCAACTTAAAGGACCACTATAGTGCCAGGAAAACATACTCGTTTTCCTGGCACTATAGTGCCCTGAGGGTGCCCCCACCCTCAGGGTCCCCCTCCCGCCAGGCTCTAGGGGGAGGAAGGGGTTAAACTTACCTCTTTCTCCAGTGCCGGGTGGGGAGCTCTCCTCCTCCTCCTCTCCACCTCCTCTCCGCCTCCTCTCCGCCTCTTCAGCTGAATGCGCATGCGCGGCAGGAGCTGCGCGCGCATTCAGCCAGTCCATAGGAAAGCATTTACAATGCTTTCCTATGGACGCTGGCGTCTTCTCACTGTGAAAATCACAGTGAGAAGCACGGAAGCCCTCTAGCGGCTGTCAATGAGACAGCCACTAGAGGCTGGATTAACCCATAGGTAAACATAGCAGTTTCTCTCAAACTGCTATGTTTACAGCAGGCAGGGTTAACCCTAGATGGACCTGGCACCCAGACCACTTCATTGACCAGTGGTCTGGGTGCCTATAGTGGTCCTTTAACATAATGGGTGGTAGTATGCGCTTAAAGTAAATGTAAATTAAAAAAAAACAAGGAAACAACTTGATCTACACATCTGCTAAGAATAAGCATAATATATAAAGTTGTGCATTGTATGAAAGTGATACTGAAATATTTTGTTTTTTTTTCTAAAAAGATACACCACACATAGTATAAATAAAAATGTGGATTTCAAGTTCAAATCCATAGTGCAGTAAAGTCAGGCTTTTATATATTTAAGTTGCTTAGGATTTTACATGTTTATTGTATAATAATTGTATATTAATAACATCAATGTCACTCACTACTGTCAAATGCAAATTGCTAAGGCAATTAAGCTATGGTATAATTGTTTGATCAGAGTAGACTGTCTGCTGCATCAGTTTGGAGAGCCTAGTCTGTGTGTCATCTTTTATTGCGGTGTTTTGACAATTATGTACCATTTTAATGTTGATTTAATCAAGTCCACCACTCTCCATAACATTTTACAGCAGATTAAATAAGGGAGAATTCAATTAGAGACTGCATTCCCAGTGACACTTTACAGATAGATTAACTTTTAACACACATACTGATCACATCTGCTTGCTTTCCCAGAATTCCAAGGACAACCACTATTTCATAATTTGTTTGTAATAGATAATTTTGTCGAGTTTGCTCTACTTTTTTTTTTAATTGTCTGTTTATAAACAATTAATTTATCTTTAAGGCAGTATCTAACATTGCCACTGTGTGTGTTTGTGAACCATATTTCCCATGATGCTCTGTTTGTCTGAAAGGTAAATGTTAACCATATTTACATGTCACTTTAGCCAATTTAGTCCAGCTCAGGGACATATAGCTAGCTCTCCAACTGTGGAGGTTTGAGCTCCGCCGGGTCCTCCTCTCCCTCCCCAACAGCGGTCGCATGTATGTGCCTGTGGGCCAGTGAGGGAGATCTTTGATCTCCTCACTGGCCCATGAAGGCACACAGCAGGGCCGGCGGATAGTACCAGCTCTGCATGGGCCAACAGGGATCCTGTGATTTCCCCTGCCGGCCTTGGCCCATGGCCATCACGGCCCACCGAGCAATTGCCCAGTATGCACGATGGCCAGTGCGGGCCTGGTGCCCAACATACTAAACCCTCCCAGGAACCCTTCAACCTAGTACCAGAACATGGAGAGGATATGTAATATAAACAAACTTAAACTGATAACAGAACCCTGCCCCCCTCCCACTAGAGCCCCCACCCTCCACAAATGTCAAAGTAAGTGATATGATAAACCAGGGTTGGGCCAGGGGAAACCCCATCAATGTCAGCCAAGAAGTTCTAGTGGTTCCAGTAAAGAGGTATGGGCCATTGTCTGGTATTAGTCCCTCTAGGAGATGTCCCCCATGGTGCTGCTATCGGTGTTAAGTTGTGGCCAACAAAGCTACGATGGCCCTACTTTCCCCCCGGGAACCCTCATATGGCTTGACTGGCAGGTTATTTCTGTGCAACCTATTCGATAGGTACTCCAGGGCACCTTCCGCCTCTTCAACCCTGGATCTCATGGCCAGTGTAAAAGCTACAAAAGCATTGTGGGCTGCCACTAAGCGTGTTTCCTGCTCTGTAGTTCTCTAGCTCAAGGCCTGAATCTCCTCTGTCACTTCCTTGGAGCTGGGTGACATCTCCTGGGAAAGGAACACCTTAATCTCTCACATCTGCTGCAGGATATGAGCAGCATCTTCAAATAAGGCTTGCCCTGCTTCAGTCTCCTCTGATGTTTTGTCTTGGCCTTTAATGCTCCAGTCTGTGCTCTCCAGATTGTTAAGAGGGGAGCAACTGTGGTAGAAGTACTGGAATCGGGATTTCTTAGGCAGTGGCATGGCCAGGATACTAAAGTGGTAAAGTTGCTGGTGGACAAGTAGTAAGGTGGGTATTGTCAGACATATTGCCTAAAATGGCTGTTCAATTGTCATAACTATTGCCAATTTGTCTGTTCAGAGATGTTTAAAACAAAAACAAAAAAATCTCTAATTTCTACTGAAAAGTCAGTTGCAAACACAGATGGTGTAAGAACAAAATTCAATGAAACAAGTTATATCTACTTAGTAGATATGAAATTGGGAGTTGTACAAGACCCAATTGTCTTGTGTGTATGAGAAAGGCTTTCAAAATCATGTAAAATATATATAACCTTACTAGTATACCACTAGATATCAGTCTGGTTATGGTAAAATCATAGCAGAGAATAGCCTTATTGATCTATTAAAATGATAGTAAGAATTAATAGATAACGTTACTAATCCTTGCCTTAATACAATGGTCTAGTCTTGCAAGCCACAGCTGTACGATAAGGTTGAATAAAAATATTAGCTTGTATTTTCTCTATATACATGGGAAAGGTATTGCTTGGCTAACAGTTATACTTTTCAAGACCAATGATAAGCAATAACAGGTTAATTGTTAAGTTTTAAATTAACAATTGAGAGGTGTCAGGTAGTTAAAATTTAAACACTACCAAGGTTGCCCTCTGGCGTCTAATGAATTACCAGTAAAATGATGTTAAACTTATATAAAATACATGTTTATTAATTTTAATACTCACTACTAGTGATGTCCTGAACGGTTCGCCGAATGGTTCGCCGCAGACGGTGAACATATGCGCTGTTCGGTTCGCCCCCTGTAGGGGACAGGAAGCCAATCAGCGCTCAATATAGTTACAAGAGGATATACCTATAAATATTGGTGTAAGGCAGCACTCCTTAGGGTATATCCTAGAAGTGGGAATCATTCCACTTCGCGCTTTATATACCAGAGCAGGACATAGCTCTGGTAAATGTGAGTAATATACTATCTATACCTAATACCACTATTACTCAACATATTTCTCTGTATACTGTGCCATTGGAGTTCCCTCTTTTATGTCTTACATGTAACCTTGGATTAAGAAGATTCACCTTATCGAGAACATCCAAGACAATCAAGCTGAGCCACCCCCTTTTAAAAAGACTCTAAATAGACTGTTTATCTTTATAAAGTATTTTTTAGATTTTATCTGTTATTGTATTTACTATTTGGGTATATTCCCTTTATTATTAGGCGCATCCTTATCTCTCTGCATCCTTTCTCTTAAAGTTATTCAACGCCTTCAGTCCATTAACCCCCCAAACGATTAGATAGTAAGACTTTCCGAGCAATCTCAGATTTGCAGGCTAGAGTTCACTCTCGTGAGATCTGAGCGTTGCCACGGTTACTCAAAATCCCGCAAGAGGATCCGACGGAGCTGCTGGTTAGAGCTCCGCCGGTCCTCTCCTCCCTCCCTCCCCAGCCTGTGGCCGCCTGTAACAGTGCCTGTGGGTGATCTCCCCACCGCCCATGGAAGCACACAGCAGGGCTGGCGCTCGGGTAGCGCTGGCCCTGCAGGGGCTGGCAGGGGAGATTCTGTGATCTCCCATGCCGGCCTCGGCCCAAGGCCATCGCGGCCAACCGGGCATTTGCCCGGTATGCCCAATGGCCAGTCCGGGCCTGACCCTCTCTGTAAAGTAGTACTTCCTGAAATTATTTTTAAACCTTTGACACTCTAATTTAAGACTGTGTCCTCTTGTTGTGGTATTTTTTATTCTTTTAAATATAGTCTCTTCATTTACTGTGTTGATTCCCTTTATGTATTTAGTGAGGTCTTATCAGTGTTCTATACAATGGCATGAACATTTCCCTCTTTCTACTTCTAATACCTACAACCAAGCATTCTGCTAGCATTTCCTGCTGCTCTATTACATTGTCTGCCTACCTTGAAGTCATCAGAAATAATCACCCCGAAATCCCTTTTCTTAGATGTTGAGGTTAGGACTCTATCAAATATTCTGTACTCTGCCTTTGGGGTTTTACGTCAAATATGCATTATCTTGCACTTATCCACATTAAATGTCAGTTGCCACAATTCTGACCATTTTTCTAGTTTACCTAAATCATTTGCCATTTGGCTTATCCCTCCTGAAACATCAACCCTGTTACATATCTTAGTGTCATCAGCAAAAAGACACACCTTACCATCAAGACCTTCTGCAATATCACTAATAAAAATATTAAAGAGAATGGGTCCAAGTACAGATCCCTGAAGTACCCCACTGGTGACAAGTCCAAACTTCGAATATATTCCATTGATTACAACCCTCTGTTGCCTGTCACTCAGCCACTGCCTTACCCATTCAACAATATTGGAATCCAAACTTAAAGATTGCAGTTTATTGATAAGCTTTCTATGTGCAACAGTGTCAAAAGCCTTACTGAAATCTAGGTAAGCAATTTCTACTGCACCACCCTGATCTATTATTTTAGTTATCCAATCAAAAAATTAATAAGATTAGTTTGGCATGATATCCTTGAAGTAAACCCATGTTGTCTCTGATCTTGAAATCCATGTGATTTTAGATGTTCATCAATCCTATCCTTTAACATGGTTTCCATCACTTTCCCGACTACTGAAGTAAGGCTTACTGGCCTATAGTTGCCCGACTCCTCCCTACTACCTTTCTTGTAAATGGGCACAACATTCGCTAACTTCCAATCTTCTGGGACTACTCCTGTTAACAATGATTGGTTAAATAAATCTGTTAATGGTTTTGCTAGTACACCACTAAGCTCTTTTTAATAACTTTGGGTATATTCCATCAGGTCCCATTGACCCATTGACTTATTTGTTGACAGTTGAAATAGAACCCACATGTAAAAAAAAAAATTACTAATGTGTTCTTTTTCCTAACTGAGGCCCCTTTCCTTCATTTTCATCTGTATATACTGAACAAAAATATTTATTGAGGCAGCTTCACCCAGGGCGGACTGAGTACTCGAGCAAATCGGTCATGGACCGAGGGCCAGGGGCTTTTGGGGGCCCAACCCACTGTGCAGGAAAGGAACAGCTGGCTGGGGAGTTAAACAATCTTCCCAGCCAGCCTGCAGTCAGTCAGGGGCCCACACGGCACTCCGCAGGCCCGTGTTACAAAATTAATTTCCCCCTTGTTTGGCCAGGCACAGTGAGAGACAGCTAATGGACCCTCCTAAAGACCAACTAGGCTGTCTCTCAGTTTGCCTGTCTGATCAGCTCAGCAGGAGAGCTGTCTGTAACACAGATCAGGCAGCTCCATGTGGCTCCTTATAGAGGAAGTGACATCATGTGTCAAAAGTTCAGGGAGCCGTGGGGAGCTGCCTGATCTGTGTTAGAAACAGCACTTCAAGGAGAGACAGCATGCTTCAGGACCACCAGAGATTCCTCCTCTTTGGCTAAAGCTAAGGCTCAGCCCCTCTACCCACTACAGACCCTATACTTTCTACAGCCCCTATATCCCTTTACCCCCCAGCAGCCCATATATCCCACTACAGCCCCTCTACCCACTACAGCCCCTATATTCCTCTACCCCAGCAGCCCTTATATCCCCCTATCCACTACAGCCCCTCTACCCCCCGCAGCCCCTATATCCCCCTACCCACTACAACCCCTATACCTCCTACCCAGTACAGCCCCTATATCCATTTACCCCCAGCAGCCCCTATATCCCCTTACCCACTACAGCCCCTCCACTCCCAGCAGCCCCTATACCTTCTACCAAGTACAACCCCTATATCCCACTACAGCCCCTCTATCCCTCTACCTCCAGCAGACCCTATATCCCCTACCCACTAGAGCCCCTCTACCTTCTACCCACAACAGCCCCTATATCCCTCTACCCCCAGCAGCACCTATATCCCCCTACCGCCCCTAAATCCCTCTTCCCCCAGCAGCACCTATATCCCCTTACCCACAACATCCCCTCTTCCCCCAGCAGACCCTACCCACTACAGCCCCTCTACCTTCTCCCACTAGCAGCCTCCTATACCTCCTATCCTATCTACCCCCAGCTGCCAATATATCCACTTACCCACTGCAGCCCCTCTACTCCCAGCAGCCTCCTATACCTCCTATCCAGTACAGCCCCTATATCCCTTTATCCCCAGCAGCCACCATATCCCCCTACCCACTACAGCCCCTCTACCCCCAGCAGCACCTATATCCCCCTACCCACTACATCCCCTCTACTTTCTACCCACTACAGCCCCTATATCCCCCTTCCCACTACAGCCCCTCTACCCACTACAGTCCCTATATTCCTCTACCCACTACAGCCCCTATATCCCCCTTCCCACTACAGCCCTTCTACCCACTACAGTCCCTATATTCCTCTACCCCAGCAGCCCCTTATATCCCCCTACCCACTACAGCTCCTATACTGTCTACCCAGTACTGCCCCTATATCCCTTTACCCCCAGCTTCCCCTATATACCCCTACCTACTACAGACACTCTACACCCAGCAGACCCCCCTGCAGATCCCCCTACCATTGTATTCCTCTAGCCCCAGCAGCACCTATATCCCCCTACCCACTACAGACCCTCTACCCCCACCAGACCCTATATCCCCCTACCCACTACAGCCCCTCTACCCCCAGCAGCTCCTCTAACCCCTGCAGCTCCTACACCTACTACAACCTATATACCCCTTATACCCACCACAGTCCCTATACCCCCTACACCCACCACATCACCAATACCTCCTGTATAACCTCTATACCCACTACAGTCCCTATACTCCCTCCACCCACTACAGATTTTATTACCCCCTGCACACAGTACAGCCCCTGTACCCCATGCAGCCCCTTCACCCACTACAGGCCCTATAACTCATGCACCAACTACAGCCCATATAATCCCTACAGTCCTTATACACATTACACCTCCTATAGCCCCTATACCTACTACAGCCTCCATACACCATGCACCCACTACAGCCCCTATACCCCATGCACCAACTACAGCCCATATATTCCCTACAGTCCTTATACACGCTACACCTCCTATAGCCTCTATACCCACTACAGCCTCCATATACCAGGCACCTACTACAGCCCCTATACCCCATAAAACCACTAGAACCCCTACACCCACAACAGCCCCTATACCCCCTGCATCCACTACAACCCCATACAAATTAAATCTCCTATGCCCGCTACTGCCCTTTTCCCTTGCACTAACTACTGCCTCTATTGCTCTCTGCACTCACTACAGCCCCTATCCCCCAGCAACAACCACAGTCCCTATCCCGCCCCTGCAACTACCACAGCCCCGCCCCCTATCCCTCCCCTGTACCCATTATAGCTTCTATTACCCACTGACCCCACTATAGCCCATATTTCCCCTTACCCCCACTATAGCCCCTATTTCTTCTTACCTCCACTATAGCCCTTGTTTCTCCTTACCCCCACTATAGCCCCTATTACTGTCTGCCCGCACTATAGTCTCTATACCCAACACAGCCTCTGCCCCCACTACAGCCCCTATGCTCCAATTCCCCCAGCACCCACTTCAGCCTTTATCCCCCTGCCACCACTGCCACCCCCATGTCCCCTGCACCCACTACAGCCCCCCCCCATCCCCCAGTTTTGACTGTGGTATATTTTTATCTACTTAAAGGGAGACTATAGTGCCAGGAAAACAAAGTGTGTGTGTGTATATATATATATATATATATATATATATATATAATTTGGTGGGGAAAAATTGTGATTATGTTATGGGCAAATACAAATATTGTATTTCTCAAACTGTATACTTTATCTTGAAGAGGTATTGCAAACTGGCAAGGTGTTAGAAATGGAACATATTGTTTTTCATACACGTTTCTTTAAGCAATAACCTCTTACTTACATTCAGCGCATAATATGTTTATGCCATTTTGTCCCAGATGAAATACAATAACAATAATGCATAAACAAGCTTCAAGGCTATGTTACAACTCTTTCGCTACATAATATACTGCGGTAACCCTAAATAGATAAAGATGTTCAGACTTTAAGATGCCATCTAGACCTAAGTTAGGGAATTTTCCATAACGTGTACAACCTTTAGTTATGGCCTTGTATTTTTGCCTAAAATTAATAAAAGTAAAAGAAGTTACTTTTTCCATTTAGTTTAATCTTACAAACTCTGCTATAAATTATTGTAATGGATTTTATATGTCTATATTTATATTTTTATATAATAAAACAAAACTTTATTGCTTACATAAGACAAAACTTTATTGCTTCCAAGATAATCCTTATTTTATATTGTATTCTCAATTATTTATATATTTTAACTAGAGGATCTCTTACTGACTATATAAAATTATGGCTAAGATATCTGTATGGTTAGCCCTGCTAAGTTCTATGTTTTAAGACGTTATAGTGGTAAATAAGGGAACCAGCTGCGGTTACAATTGGCGCCCAACGTGGGGCTTGTACTTGGAAGCTTTAACTATAAAATAATATATACCTAGGTAACATCTTATACGTAAGAGAAGACACAATACTTTGTCATGGCACAAGTCTTGAAATATCAAGAATTTAATGAGCTATTTGTGGCCCAGACTCAGAGAGATCTTCATCATGAAGAGATGATTTTAATGTGAACGTGTACAAGGCACTTGGAGTTCAGGTGCCAGGTACATTGTAATTAGCATAAAATACTGAAATTGTGGATCTTAATTAATATCATAAGAGACCATATATACATATTTGGTAAACTCCCTAATATGCCTAATACACCAGCACAGCATGGTCCATTAGTTCTAGGACAGTGGGTTGTAGACAGGGGCTGCCATGTTCTCTCTGTAGCTGCGTAAGTTTGCATGAGCAGAAAAAAAGATTAATGCAAGATGTTGCCAAGAGAAAAGTGATAAGACAAAGCGATGAAAGCAGCACTTGCTATTATATTACTAATAGATTTCGAAGTCTAATTCCAAGAATGCAAAGAAAATTGCATTATGGCTTAATGAAAACATTCATGCCACAGAAGCAACAGACAGACAGGAGTTTTAATTATTGCATTACTGTCTTCTGGATTGTAATATCCACTATATATGAAAAGTTTTATAAAACAGTGATAATTTCCATATTGTCAGTTACACTTGCTGTTGATTAAAAATCAGGAATTATAACTGCATAACTATTTTTGGAGTCTGGAGTTTCCAGCCAAGGTTGCGGAGATACAGAGACATATAAACATCGCTTCCATTCCAAGGAATTGAGAAGTCATTTTTTTTTTTTATATTTCAAATTATGAACAACTTTATTACTGTAATAAGTGGGGGGATGTGATTAACAGCCAAACTGTATGCCAAAGTGTTATTGTGTTCTAATACAGGGATTCAAGCCCCCATTCTACCCTTAGGCAATAATAGAGTTCTCTGTGAAGCACATGGCCTTTCACCAGGCAAACCAGTTGGGTTGTTGATAAACTCCTCCTCCATTCCCTTCCAATGCAATCTCCCTTCCCCCCAGGAGGCACTCTGGTTCTGTTACATCCTAAGGGATTGACTAAGGGAGATGTGTCCAGCAGAAGGAGAGGCTAACCTGTTTAAAGCCCTGTGAACAGTGGCGTCGCTAGGGGGGGGCCAGAGGGGGCCATGGCCCCCCCTACATCATGCTGTGCCCCCCCTTGGATCCCCCCAAATGCCAGCAACTTGCTGGCCATGGGCTTCCCTCGGATTGTAACAGCCTGTTACAGCCCGAGGGAATGCAGTGCTGAGGTGCTGGGGGCTGTCTGTGGCCGGAGGGAGCACTGATTGGCTCCCCGGCACAGGCTCCGCCCCCAAACGGAGCCCCGCCGATAAGCCCCGCCCCGCCGTAATGCAGCAGCCCATGCTGCTGCAGAAGGTGGCTGCCTGACCCCCAGTGACATCCTCCAGTGACAGGTAGGCTTGGGGGGGGGCTTCATACACACACACACACACCCATTGCCCCACACACACACCCATTGCCCCCCATACACACCCATTGCCCCCATACACACACACTGCCCCCCATACACACACATTGCCACCCATAGACACACATTGCCCCCATACACACACACTGCCCCCCATACTGCCCCATACACACACATTGCCCCCCATAAACACACATTGCCCCCATACACACCCATTGCCCCCATACACACCCATTGCCCCATACACACACACTGCCCCCCATACACACACATTGCCCCAATACACACCCATTGCCCCCATACACACACATTGCCCCCCATAGACACACATTGCCCCCATAGACACACACTGCCCCCATACACACACACTGCCCCCATACACATACACTGCCCCCTATACACACACTGAAGCCCCGATACACACACACTGCCTCCCCCATACACACCTGAGTTGTTTCTCTCTCTATACACACACACTGCCTCTCATACACACACTGCCCCCATACACACACATTGCTCCCCCATACTGCCCCCATACAATAACACATTGCCCCCATATCAAAGCCCCCATACACACACATTGCCCCACACACTGCCCCACATACACACACATTGCCCCACACACTGCCCCCCATAGACACACTCTGCCCCCCCATACACATACACTCTACACACATACACTATCACCATACACACACACACACTGTATGGACTCAGCAGTCTGTGTGTGTGTATGGACTCAGCAGTCTGTGTGTATGGACTCAGCAGTCTGTGTGTGTGTGTATGGACTCAGCAGTCTGTGTGTATGGACTCAGCAGTCTGTGTGTGTGTGTGTGTGTATGGACTCAGCAGTTTGTGTGTATGGACTCAGCAGTCTGTGTGTGTGTGTGTACGGACTCAGCATAGTCTGTGTGTGTGTGTACGGACTCAGCAGAGTCTGTGTGTGTGTACGGACTCAGCAGAGTCTGTGTGTTTGTGTGTACGGACTCAGCAGAGTCTGTGTGTGTGTGTGTGTGTATGGACCCAGCAGTCTATGTGTGTGGACTCAGCAGAGTATGTGTGTTTGTGTGTGGACTCAGCAGAGTGTGTGTGTTTGTGTATGGACTCAGCAGTGTGCGTGTGTGTGTGTGTGTGTGGACTCAGCAGTCTTTGTGTGTATATGGACTCAGCAGTCTTTGTGTGTATATGGACTCAGCAGTCTGTGTGTGTATGGACTCAGCAGAGTCTATGTGTATGGACTCAGCAGAGTCTGTGTGTGTGTGTACGGACTCAGCAGAGTCTGTGTGTGTGTATGGACTCAGCAGAGTCTGTGTGTGTGTATGGACTCAGCAGAGTGTGTGTGTTTGTGTGTGTGTATGGTATCAGCAGTCTGTGTGTGTGTATGGACTCAGCAGTCTGTGTGTGTGAATGTGTGTATGGACTCAGCAGAGTGTTTGTGTGTATGGACTCAGCAGAGTGTGTTTGTGTGTATGGACTCAGCAGAGTGTGTGTGTGTGTGTATGGACTCAGCAGAGTCTGTGTGTGTGTACGGACTCAGCAGAGTCTGTGTGTGTGTACGGACTCAGCAGAGTCTGTGTGTGTGTACGGACTCAGCAGAGCCTGTGTGTGTGTACGGACTCAGCAGAGTCTGTGTGTGTGTACGGACTCAGCAGAGTCTGTGTGTAAATGGACTCAGCAGAGTCTGTGTGTGTGTGTATGGACTCAGCAGTCTGTGTGTGTGTGTGTGTGTGTGTGTGTATGGACTTAGTAGTCTGTGTGTGTGTGTATGGACTCAGTAGTCTGTGTGTGTGTGTATGGACTCAGTGTCTGTGTGGTGTGTATGGACTCTGTGCAGAGTCTGTGTGTGTGTGTATGGACTCAGCAGTCTGTGTGTGTATGGACTCAGCAGTCTGTGTGTGTGTATGGACTCAGCAGTCTGTGTGTGTGTATGGACTCAGCAGTCTATCAATAATTAAAATTCCTGTGAGTTGTTGTGTAGGAAGGGCCCCAGTGCATTGCTTTGCCCAGGGGCCCTTAACTCTGTTAAAATGGTACAGCTTCTGTGTCAGTGAGCTTCTATTTAGTGAGCATGTGTGTGTCAGTGAGCTTTTCTTTAGTGAGCTTGTGTGTGTCCCTGAACTTCTTTGTAGTGCGCCTTCTGTTTATACAAGTGAGTGTCTGTAGTAAACTTGTGTGTGAGTCAGAGAGTTTTGTCTGTCAGTAAGCCTATTTGCGCATGTCAGTGAGCTTGTGTGCTTACTGTACTATATATATATATATATGACTTGTAGGAATGGCATACGTTTTTTTTCCAGGGCTGCTTTGGATTCCCAGGGATTCCCAGTTTGGCTCTGCCAGCGAGTGCACTTTACCGCTGAATAATCTGTGTGAGCTGCCGCACACTTTAGCCCTGTTACACGCGTCTGGGAGCTGCTGTTGACAGGTACTAGTAGTCTAGAGATTGGGGTATATGCTCAGCTATCTGTATAATACAGATCTGTGTGTATAAAATATCCCGGGATAGTCAGTGCTTCCTGTATAGTGCTGCTCTCTGTCTTGGGATATTATACACAAACAGACCTGTATTATACAGAGAGCAGCACTATACAGGGAGCACTGAGTGTCCCAATTTATTATACACACAACCCTGTATTATACAGAGAGCACTGACTGTCCAGGGATATTATACCCAGACAGTAATTGATAGCTGTGCTGCAAAATGTCCTTGGAAATTTTTTTCAAATGTTGGCAACTATGGCACTGTATCAAGGGTAATGTGTTTGTTTTTTTAATAATCCCTGGTGGAAAATAATGAATCCTCCACCAGGTATTATTAAAAAAACAAAACACATTGTGTTGGGGGCGTGGCTTAACATACGACAGGGGCGGGGTCAAACTGCGACGAGGGCGGGGTTAAATGTGCCCCCCTACTTTTGTCACTGGCCCTCCATGTGCCCCCCCCGATAAATGAATCCTAGAGACGCCACTGGGGATGGCAAAAGATGGCTAGATATGCTGTGTTGTCTGGCGGTGTTTAAGTCCTTCTCCAGCAGGATGGCATAGGACACCTGCTGTTCTTAAGAGGGTGCTCACACACAGGAGGTTCTTGCAGGGACTAGAAGGCTATTAACAGAGCAGGAGAGTATACATTTCAAATGAAAGTATGTGCAATAAAGGAAGTTTAAACATTAGACGTCTCTTTACAGAAAGGTTTTTGGAAAGCTGGTCTCGCCTCCATGGTTCAGAGCATCAAACTTGATCATCTCAGCCAATCTAATGCTTTCCTGTAGGAAAAGCATTGGGAGACAATTGCGCATGCACAGCAAAACATCACACTGCACAAATCAGCATCTCCTCATAGAGTGTAGTGCCAGGAAAACAAAGCGGTTTTCCTGACACTATAGTACCCCTTCAGCAGCTTACCTTAATCCAGAGCCGGGCTCCCTCGGCGCTGGTGACCTCTCCTCCCACTCTGACGTCAGTCCCCCTGTCCGACGTCACTGGAACCGAATGCGCATGCGCGGCAAGTGCTGCGCGCGCATTCAAAGTGCCCTTAGGAAAGCATTTCTTCATGCTTTCCTATGGACGCACTGCGCGATGGAGGCGAAATATGCCTCCAGCAACACAGATGCGCCTCTAGTGGCTGTCTGGAAGACAGCCACTAGAGGCTGGATTAATCCCAAATGTAAACATAGCAGTTTCTCTGAAACTGCTATGTTTACATCTGAAGGGTTAAAACCTGTGGGACCTGGCACCCAGACCACTTCATTGAGCTGAAGTGGTCTGGGTGACTATAGTGTCCTTTTAATCAATGTATTGCTAGAGGAAATGTTCAGTGCCTCTATGTAGAGTGTGGAATCTCAGAACTGCCCCGGGTAGCACCACTAGATGCCATCTGTGTGTCTACCACTAGAGGTGTTACTAGCCAGAGCTAAGACTGCAGGGACAGGCTATAGACACCAGAACAACTACATTAAATGGATTATATACTGCCAGGAAAACAAATCAATGGAATCGTACAGTGCCCCCACCCCCCCTACCGCAGGGCTGAAGGGGTTAAACTTGCATTAGTATTTCCTTATGGGAAAAAACTGATGCAGGAAGTCCTCATTCAGAGCGTGACGACGTCTGGCGTCAGATAACGGACCAAAGGTCCTTTTCAAACCAGAAAGTCCCTCTAGTGGCTGTCTGGTAGACAGCCACTAGAGGTGGAGTTAACCTTAAGAGGTAATTATTGCAGTTTCTCAGGTTTAGGGACATACGGACATTGCACCCAGACCACTTCAATGAGCTAAAGTGGTCTGGGTGCCTACAGTGTCCCTTTAAGCTGCAGTGGTTCTAGTTACTATAGTGTCCCTTTAACTGAAAGCATATCTGAGAGAATGTTTCCAGTTTGGGTATTTTCACCTTCAATTTGAAATTTATGCTCAATTCACACTTTAGTAAATACAGGTAAGTCTGTAAAATATTTTAACCACACTTTGGTGAATGACCATGAGGAGATTGTTACAAGTATGTTTTGAAGAAAATCCTATTCTATTTTACATTTATAAAAGGTTTTCCATTCAGATCCCACCAAGTAAACCCTGTTCTCTTCTTCTGCCAGTCATGTTCCCCTTCTCTACCATCCCTGTTCCCCTCTCTCTCTCTGCCAGTCCTGTTCCCCCCTCTCTCTCTGTCAGTCCTGTTCCCCTCTCTCTCTGCCAGTCCTGTTCCCCTCTCTCTCTGCCAGTCCTGTCCCCGCCCCCTCTCTCTCTGCCAGTCCTGTTCTCCTCTCCCTCTCCCTGCCAGTCCTGTTCCTCCTCTCACTCTCTCTGTCAGTCCTGTTCCCTCTCTCTCTCTGCCAGTCCTGTTCCCTCTCTCTCCCTGCCAGTCCTGTTCCCCCTCTCTCTCTGCCAGTCCTGTTCCCCTCTCTCTGCCAGTCCTGTTCTCCTCTCCCTCTCTCTGCCAGTCCTGTTCCTCCTCTCTCTCTCTCTGCCAGTCCTGTTCTTCTCTCCCTCTTTCTGCCAGTCCTGTTCCTCCTCTCTCTCTCTCTTCCAGTCCTGTTCCCCTCTCTCTCTTTGCCAGTCCTGTTCTCCTCTCCCTCTCTCTGCCAGTCCTGTTCCCCCTCTCTCTCTGCCAGTCCTGTTCCCCCTCTCTCTCTGCCAGTCCTGTTCTCCTCTCCCTCTCTCTGCCAGTCCTGTTCTCCTCTCACTCTCTCTGTCAGTCCTGTTCCCCCTCTCTCTCTGCCAGTCCTGTTCTCCTCTCCCTCTCTCTGCCAGTCCTGTTCCTCCTCTCTCTCTCTCTGCCAGTCCTGTTCCTCCTCTCTCTCTCTCTCTCTTCCAGTCCTGTTCCCCCGTCTCTCTCTCTGCCAGTCCTGTTCTCCTCTCCCTCTCTCTGCCAGTCCTGTTCCTCCTCTCTCTGCCAGTCCTGTTCTCCTCTCCCTCTCTCTGCCAGTCCTGTTCCTCCTCTCTCTGCCAGTCCTGTTCCCCCTCTCTCCCTGCCAGTCCTGTTCCTCTCTCTCTCTGCCAGTCCAGTCCCTGCCCCCTTTCTCTCTCTCTGCCAGTCCTGTCCCCGCCCCCTTTCTCTCTCTCTGCCAGTCCTGTCCCCGCCCCCTGCTCTCCTGAATTAATCTACCTGCCAGGCCACGCGCTTCACTCCTCACATTCCTTTAGTCAGACAGTAGACATGGCTCGCGGACAGCCTGGACCCGCCCCCGTGCTCGCGGCTGAGTTACTCACTCTATACCCATTCCGCCTCTCGGCGCTGAGTCCCGGTCACGTGGTACCCGCCCGGCCAATGGGAGTGAGTTATGCGCCAGGTACACGATTCAAACTGTGAGACCGTCTCCAGGAGACCAGAGAGAGAGGGTGCGAGCCCGGATCCGGCCCCTGGGCAACATGGAACCCCGAATCATCGGGCCAGGACCTTACCGGGCCACCAAGCTGGTAAGTGTGATCACCCCTGCCTGGCAGGCTGGCTATGGAGTCCTGTGCCGTGCCATTAACCCCTGCAGTGCCGGAGACTGCGACACCGGCACACTAATGGTTAATGCAGCCTGCCCGCTTCCTGATATAAACATACTGAGTGATCTGCCCACCACCCCAGGGACCTGCCAGAGCATCACGGGAAATGTAGTCCGCGACAACGAAAAGTTTATAGCAGAACTTTCCATGGTAACAACATGAGTAGGAAGATACCATAACCTAAGTTACTCATTTAGTTTGTAGCCGGACAAATAAACTAACTGGCTCTGTCAATACAGGAGAGGTATGAGAGAGAGAGTGTGTGTTTTTTTTTTTACATTTATTATTATTTTTTAGAATTCTACAAATTATGTGATGGTTTACAAAATAGCTGGGTTACACATGAATATACAGTGGAACATAACTATTTTATTTAACACAAAGGAAGTTCTCTATAAAAAGAAAGCTTGGAAGTGAGTTCTTAAAGTGGTGCAGTGGGCAGAAACATTTTCACTGTGATTGCTCTACTTCCAGAATAGGGGGTGACCCAGGGGGTGACCCAGGAGGTGACCATGCTGGGTATTCAGCTCAGTGGACTAGGGGATGTAAGTAGGAGAAAGCTTATGTTTTAAAGGGACACTCCACTAACCAAATACAAAATAAAATCACTGTTTAGTAGACATAATCCAAATTAAGGTATGCATTTAATTATGTATTTATTCACTGGGACATACAGCTTGCAAAACCTGCAGTTCTCCTGTCTGCTACCTTTGCAAGCCCTCGCCCTCTAAACCTGCCCAGACTTTCTGTGGCTGTCCAATCACTGACATCCAATGCAGCTCAATGAGAGCAGGTGCTCTGGGCAATTGCTGTCTCTTGAGTTTAAAGGTCCACTATAGGCACCCAGACCACTTCAGCTCAATGAAGTGATCTGGGTGCCAGGTCCATCTAGGGCTAACCCTGCAGCTGTAAACATAACAGTTTCAGAGAATTTCACAGTGAGAAGATGCCAACGTCCATAGGAAAGCACTGAGCGATGCTTTCCTATGGACTAATTGAATGCACGCGCGGCTCTTGCCGCGCATGCGGATGACGTCAGAAGCGGGAGGCTGAGGGAGCCCGGCGCTGAAGAAAGGTAAGAATTTAACCCCTTCCTCCCCCTTCAGCCTGGCAGGAGTGGGACCTTGAGGGTGGGGGGAGGGAGGGAGGAGTGTAACAGCGTTACTTCTAAAAGTGTAAATTTCTGTTCAGTGTTTATGATGCTAATATTACCCAGACCTGGTTCCCTCTCCTGCTGGGTGATGCACTTATGGAGAAGCTGGAAACCGACCCATTCCTTGCCTTCATCGGCTGACCTCTCTCAGCAAATAAATAGCAGACTGCATAAAAATGTGCATGGAATTCACATTCGCAAGCTTGGACTTCTTGTTTGGGTGTCTTGCAAACTGTGTATTACTGCTCTTTCATGCACATATATACACACACACACAGAATATCAGCCTTCTTTTCTTGTGTGCGAGGTGTTATTGTAATAGAAGGTAAATCCATTTGAGAAGTGGTAGGACTGTTGTGTGCAGCAGAGCATTTTTCACTTTGAGCCAGCCTAATCAATATGAGTTTTATTGTATTTCTCCACATTTAATATGCACGGTCCCACGTCCTTTTAAATTTTGTTGCTTAGGATTTTGGAGTTTCATATAGAATGTTGAATGTTGGAGTTTCATATTGTTTTTAGTAGGATAAAGGTTGAGTATTGCAAAACTTGTCACATAGAGACGTTAAAGTGAGTCAGTGACACGTGTTTATGCAAATTAGAGTAATTAAAGGGAAGTTCTGCCGTGTTCTCATCTCTATACCATATTTATTTGAATATAGGACACAATTTTTTTTCCTGAAATGTTGGTTAAAAAACTGCCAGCATCCTATACTTTGATGGTCATGCTGCATAATGTCCCAACAGCCAGTCACTCTGGGTAGCATCTGTTAATTTCTCATAAGGCCACCATGGTCTCGGGGTGGCAATCCATGATCGCAGCCTTATCATTACTGGGATAGTGGGAATTAACAATGTGCTCAGGTGAAAAGAGGAATTTCTTTATTTATTTTTGTCTGACACCCTATGTGACAGGTCCTGTCTTCCAGTAGCGAAAGGAATTAGAGAAGAGCACAGATGTCAGTGTTGTAGCTCCACATTACCTCCTCCACTCTGGGATGCCTGCAGTTACTATTGCAACCTCAATGCCCCTGGGCAGCCATAACGTGTGTGCTTGGGGATGTTATTAGAATAATAATACAAATAGAGGGGAACAAGTGAGGAAAGGGAGTCATGAGAAGTTAGAAGCAAGTAAGGTAAGGGGGGAATTAGAAGAGAGTAAAACGTGGGGAAGGGAGGAATATGAGAAAAGTGGAAGAGGAGCACATACAAGAAAGAGGTAAATGAACCCATGTCTTTACTCTTTGTACTCCCACCTCTGTGTAACAGAGCCCGAAGTGTGAATTATATATGGGAGCGTCTTCTATTCTGGAAATATATGGTAATCTAATAATACCACTTCATATATTAATCACAGCAACTACAGTGCATTGAAAACTGGCCTTTGGAGTGGTCTTCATACTTTAAAAAGTTACTTTTCTATAAGCACGCATTGCTGTCTCCGTAGGCCTCTATGCCAAGTATTGAAACCATATTTGGCAGAACAAATATATACATATTTAGTGTTTTAGTATGTATGCATATCTATCTTGGTCTAATTTGTAAATTTTCCTTGTTAGTTTATTCAGTGTACATCTTCTGCTTAGTTTCATGAACACCATTTATTGAAGAACTGCATTATTCTTCTGTTATGTTGGTCATGGTTATTGTGGAATTAAAGTGTAAAATTAAAGACACACAAACTATGCTGCAAAAATAGCAGTTTAAAAAAAGGGGATGTTGCCTTTGTTGACGGATAATTGTATATAGAATACAACCTTTTAGACCTCCTTGGATCTGTCTGTCTGATATGAAATAATAAATCAAGAATCTCCATTAAATGTAAACTTAAGTGTGTATATATAAGCATTGGATAATATAAACACTGTAATGAAAAATGACCCATTGCCTGCAGTGTATGGCACTTTGGACAGCTGATAAAATAAACACAAAGACCAGGTTCATTGCTCAAAAAGTGCTGACACTTCATGTGGGTGAAAGGGTCATTCCTTTGCAAAACAGGCCTAATTCCTACAGATTTAAAGGGACACTAAAGGCACCCAGACCTTTTCATCTCATTTAAGCATTCTGGATGCAATGTCCCTGTCATTTTAACCTGCAGCTGCAAACATTGCAGTTTCAAAGAAGCTACAATGTTTACGCTTCAGAGTTAAACTTTCCTTTACTGTCTGTCACTAGAGGCACTTCTTGGCACTCTGTGAAAAGACACTAGTCACCTTCACGCTTTGCATGAGGACGTCCTGAGTCTTTTAATTACCCACAGGGAAGCATTGATTCATACTCATTAGGTTCCCCCCATTGGACTAATGTCAGAGGGGGAGGAGCCTGATCCTCTGTGCTGCAATTAGTTAAGTGTATGGAGTGATTTTAACCCTAATTTTGCTTCTGGAGGGGGGAGGTGCAGGCAGAGAGTCTGGGGGACACTATCGTGTTGTATTCCTAACACTATAGTGGTCCTTTAATTGTTGAAAGTTATACCTATGAAGAATTTTCTCTCAAAAATGGGCACACTGTCAGGGACATTAAAGAGTTAACTTTTTTTTTTTTTTTCCATATATTTTTATTTTTTCAAGATTTCACAATTTACATAGTACAATCAATTCCTCTATTGCAACATTTACATTTCTAATATGTTTCCATATATAAACACCATTTCCATTGTACAACGAATATAAATATTCATATCTATAGTTTACATAGATTGCAAAAAGAGGTAGATAAAAATACCTAAAACTTTACATTCACACATACATACAATCCCGGGGAACCAATCCTACACTTATCCACTTTTCCCGTCCTTCCCATAGGGTGCATTGTTACTAAAGTTCCTCGAGAGTCAGTCTCGCATTCGGGGCGGCTCGTATCCTAAGAATTATAAGTTCTAATAGTTAGTAATAAAGTTATCAACCATAATTTCCCATTTACTGTATTTCTTCAAGCCTACAGAGTTACCTAAAATTAATCCCTTTTCCATCTTACATTGATATATTGCCTGTATTTTGATTTCACTCCACTGTATTTCTTTTTTACTTTTCCAGTTTCTAGCCACCGCTAACTTTACTGCCATTAAAATATGAATTATCAACATTTGTTTCTCAGGGGGCATAGAAGGCCATCCCAGATGTAACAAAAAACTTTGTGGTGTAAAGGGTATATTTAGCTGACATGAGTTATAAATCTGCTTATATACTTCCTTCCATATTTTACTTAAAACTGTACAATGCCACCAAATATGGAGATAATCTCCTTTCGCATCTTCACATCGCCAACAAAAAGAACTCTGATCTAGATACATTTTAGCCAATTTTTCTGGGACCATATACCATCTATTTAGGAGTTTATAAAAATTCTCTACTATGTTCAAGCAGTGTACCAATTTATTAACTTTCTCTATCGCATTTATCATATCTTGTTCAGAGATTACTATTTGTAAATCTTTTTCCCACTTACTCTTAGATTTCCAAAGAGGAGCCTTCTGGGATAGCTTTAAGAATTCATAACATCTAGAAATATGACCTTTAGTTCTATATGTTTCCATAATCTTCTTAATGTTACTTATATTTTTATTAAGCTGAATATCCAAGAATTTCGTCAAATAAAACTTAACTCTCAAATATGTAAAAACCTCCTTAAAGAGTTAACTTTGAATTAGACTATCCATGTACTTACTGACTATGAGGCAAGTTTTAGTTTCTCCTTTTGAGGTCTAACCTCATCCAACATGGGCACACAGTCTGCATTTTGGTTGGGCACACCCTGCACACATCTGCCACACTGCAGCTCACAGAGACAGCCTGAGTCTTGGTCTTGCTTGATCAGCAGCTCAGACAAATAATTTAAACACTGTCTACAAAACTGTGATTGCTTCACAGTTGCTTTGGGCATTACTTATATTTGCCTCATAGTCCTCATGGTATTCATGGATGCAGATGTCAATTATGTCGTGTTGCAATTTTTACCAATGCCAAATGTCATTTGCGCTTCGAGCTCTGTATATTTACATTAAGATGACTCTGGGTTTGGTGGTGTCAAGTGGTGCAACGGTTGGCTCCCAGCATCGCATGTGTGATTGGGTGGCTCCGTTCTATATATCATGAGGATTTACTCCAACCAGTAGTGCGTATGACACAATGCTCATCACCTGCTATCAACCATTCTTCAATTCCTGTAACTGATCCCTGCAATTTCTTCTCTTGTTCTTGACTTCTGGATATTAGACCCCAGCTTGTTATTTGGAATATGACCAATTCTCACCTGCTCTGAACTTCACTTTGTGTATCATATAAACTAAAAATTATCCGTGTGAACAGGTAGTGACAGAATGGACAAATTGAGACCTTTTTATCCCTTTATATTTGTTTTTGGGTTAGATGGAAGGAAAAATAAACCCACAAGCTGCGTTTCTGTTCTAAAAGTTAACAGAAGATCATTGGAGGATTTATTTTTTTAAAGTGTTTGTTTCTTGCTAGCCTGAAGGAAGACTATATTAAGTTTAAATTAATCTGATAAACCAGTTGTAACATGACAAACCAATTGTAACAAAGAGAAACTGCTATGTTTATAAATGGGTTAATCCAGCCTCCAACTCCTGTAGTTGCTGTCTCATTGACAGCCGCTAGAGGCGCTTGCGTGATTCTCACTGTGAGAATCACAGTGAGAACACGCAAGCGTCCATAGGAAAGCATTGTAAATGCTTTCCTATGAGACCGGCTGAATGCGCGCGCAGCTCTTGCGCTTTCAGCCGAAGGAGAGGAGGAGGAGGAGGAGAACTCCCCGCCCGGCGCTGGGAAAAAAGGTACGTTTTAACCCTTTCCTCTCCTCAGAGCCCGGCGGGAGGGGGTCCCTGAGGTTGGGGGCACCCTCAGGGCACTATAGTGCCAGGAAAAAGAGTATGTTTTCCTGGCACTATAGTGGTCTTTTAAGACAAAGCATAATTTCTTCTGTCCTTTCCTGGATGTGTGCAAGAGTATCAGTGATGTGCCACTTCAGGAAGTGATGCCCTGTGGGAGGGAGGTTAGTACAGAAGGAAATGACCAATGACAAAGGTGACAACGACCATGGAGCTTGACTAAAGTTCCACCCTTTGTCAATCGTCGAGTTATACATGAAAAGTTGTCCATTCTTTTAATTATGTACAACTTGGAAATATTGCATAACTAACAAAACAAAATTGAGGCGGGGCCTGACTGCCATGCCGGTGTTCTATCAGTTTGGTATACCCCGTCAGATTGCTATACCCACGTCACTTCCGGGGAGGGGAATCAGCTGTCTCCTGTGCTGCACATGCGTGCTAGCACTCCTGCTACTCCTCCACAGCAAGGTCCTGGAAGGTAAGTAAAACTAGTTTTACACTTTCATTATAGTTAGTGCATTCACTAAGCTTAGGACATGGGACATTTAGGGTTAATGTTAGGGTTCAAATTAGGGTTAGGATTAGGGACTTGTTCCTATTTAGTGATATTTCACATTAGGGGAATATCACTAAATAGTGATTTCTCACACTTTATTTTAACCCTTACCCCAAGGGTTAGGGTAAGAATAGAGTGTGAGAGAGGTTAGAATCACTTACCTAACCCTAATTTGTACCCTCACTTAACCCTAAATGTCCTGTGTGCCTAAGCTTAGTGAATGCACTAACTATAATGAAAGTGTAAAACTAGTTTTACTTACCTTCCAGGACCTTGCTGTGGAGGAGTAGCAGGAGTGCTAGCACGCATGTGCAGCACAGGAGACAGCTGATTCCCCTCCCCGGAAGTGACGTGGGTATAGCAATCTGACGGAGTATACCAGACTGATAGAACACCGGGTAGACATGTCCTGCCTGAGCTCTGGACTTTTATGCATTTAATAGCGGTTCTATGTCTAAAAACTCTATTAATACGCAACTCACAAAGACATCTGTCTCGAGCTGCACCTGGGCTCTATATCAGCAACTCACCTTTGTGGACATGATCCCGGAGAGTAGATCAATAGCACTGCAGCCTGGTGTGCCTTGAAGAGTGGAGAGGTGGCAGATGTACCGTCGGGACTACCCAGTAAGCTGCTGGAATCACCTTCCGGAGCCCCACCCTCCTGGACCGGTAGGGTTATCCCGGCCTAGGAGACTTCCTTGCCGAGACGGGGCTTCACTGCACTGCGGCCTAATTGGGCAGAAGGCAAGGAGACCAATTCAAGATGGTGAATGCCACGTGCACATTGCAGCCCACGCTGGACAGGATCTTTGCGGACTTTTGGGCAGAAGTTACACCGACGACTGCAACCACCTTCCTCACCTTATGAGCTGCCTCTTAGCACTCTACCCCCTCCAGTGGCGCAAGCTCCAGGTTGAATGCCTCCACACAGCCACCCACATGTCAGCCATATCCAGAGAGACTCTGCTGGTTCACAGGCACTTGAACCGAGAAGCGGACGAGACTGTGAGTCAGGTTACCACTTACTACCCAAACCTACTCCAACACACACGGCGCCCCTGCCTCTCAGCCATGGAAACAGATACCCGACGTTGGACAAGGGAACGCACTGCTGCTCCCCCCTCTCCTCTCGACATCACAACGGCACATTGCCACAGCACAGAGTTTACTCTGAGGAGTCACCAGCGCACAGCGTTCTAGACCTCGGCCTAGTCTCGACTCTGATGGACTCATGCACACAGTACCTGAAGCTCTGCAGAATTGGCATTGGCTGAAACCGGGCATGAAGGTGGTTCACCCACTGTATACCTTATAGTCTATGGGGATGGCTCCTGTAATCTTTACTCCTATTCTCTGCTAAGCTACTTGTTTTATTACTTACTCCTCTCTTGCAGTTGAATTTACACCAAATCTCTCTTGCACTAAAGTACTGCTTGCCTAACACTGTTGTTTTTGTGATGAATTACAAAAATGTGCTGCTTCCTCTATATACCATATGCAATGAATTTCTATTCTCGTGATCACTTATATCTGCTGATGACATTATCCCTGTTGTAACCAAGTACGTCCAAAAATTAAGAATATATAAAAGCAAATTTTAAAAAATGGGCCATGTAAGTGGTGGAATTGGGACATGCCAGTGTTGCCAAAAAGTGTGATGGATTTGCATTAATGTTAATTTTCTATCTGCGATCCCTACTGATTGCTTATTAATGCACATTATGTCAGGCCAAGCAGCACTATATGCTAAAGATGTTTCATTTATTAAAAAGAAAAAATCGAAATGCACAGCTTCATTTATAGGTCTTTTACTTAGGACACATACAATTTTTGCTGTGTTCAATCGCAATTTCCATCTTTCTCATGTGTTGAACCAATATTTATTATATATATTTTTTTTAAGTAGAAAAGGGTCTTTAATTTCATGTGCCAAATACATATATAACTTCTCACTAATTGTAAAAATAAATAAATAAAATGCATCCCCCCCCCTAGTTTTGGCTATAATGTGTGCAGCTTAAGAAAAGTAATTCAAAATAAATTCATTTATTTGTCTTGATTTACAGAGTATGTCCATGTCTAGGATTTTATTTAAAATTTTTATAGTTGCAGGCCATAAAATACAAGGAGTAAAATAAATGTTAATGTGGAGCGATTTTTAGAATTTAATATGTTCTATAAATTTGCAAAGACCCTCAGCTTTGACATCACCACTGGGGTTCCAGTGGCCGTGGGAAGAGGAAAAGTGAGTTCTACTTGAAGCTGTCCCCCATGGGTGTCGCCATCTTCCGGCTCGCCTTCTTCAGATCCAGGTGCTTCAGTGCGAGAGTACAGTATTGAGGTCTATGGAGGATCTCGCAAGACCACGGCACTATCCATTGACAGAGCCAATTCCCTTTAGCCGTCACTGGTAGGAAAAATACATAAGACAAGTAGTCCATACTTTGTCTTATATTTTTAGCTAGAAATAGATGACAGAGTAGGAAAGAAGAGAAGATAAAGCGATTGGGGGGAAAAAGGTAAGTATGACACTGAAGTCAAACTATGGGGTTAAACCATTTGAGAAAGGTTTAAACCCTTAAAGGGACTCTCCAGTGCCAGGAAAACAATCCGTTTCCTGGCACTGCAGGTCCCCTCTCCCTCCCACCTCCCAATCCCCTGTTGCTGAAGGGGTGAAAACCCTTTCAGTCACTTACAGGTCACTGCCGCTCCTCCTCTTCCTTACGTCGGCTGGTGGGCAAGACTGATCCCGCCCACCGGCCGCGGAGACCTCATGCGCGGCTTTCCTATGGGGAATTGAGCGACGCTGGAGGTTCTCACACAGCGTGAGGACGTCCAGCGACGCTCTAGCACAGGTTTTCTGTGTTATGGACCAGGAAGTGCCCTCTTGTGGCTGTCTAGTAGACAGCCACTAGAGGTGGACTTAACCCTGCAAGGTAATTATTGCCATTTATAAAAAAAAAAAAACTGCAATAATTACACTTGCAGGGTTAAGGGTAGTGGGAGTTGGCACCCAGACCACTCCGATGGGCAGAAGTGGTCTGGGTGCCTGGAGTGTCCCTTTAAGGTAAGTGTGTCCAGGGGCCTCCTGGTAACATAACATGAGTTAATGACCAGAGTTGTATTCTATGATGGCTATTATAGGAACACTCCAATCACAATTTAGATAAAGTTATCAGGACCGGAGTGTTCCTTTAACCTCCCTGCCGGCCTGATTATGTCAGTATTTTTCATGTTAAAGCGGTACATTGACTTTACAATGTATTGTGTGTATTTTTGTTTACACCAGGGGCTCGTAGGGACAAGGTAAGTGGTACTACAGTGTAATCCCGAGTGTGGCTCGGGGTTACCGCTTTTGGTACTGAAAATTAACCCCGAGCCACGTTCGGTATTATCGCCAGGGAGGTTAATAACCATCACAGAAAACAAAATTGCCACATAAGAGCAAATATTTTTATAAAGCAGACCCCTTAGGCTTCTAATCTAAAGGTATTTTGTCACTCTTCAAACTGCCAGTTTGTGCTGTACACTGATCATCCACAACATTAAAACCACTGACAAGTGAAGTGAATAAAAGTGGGGTAGGATGTATTAGGCAGCAAGTAAACAGTCAGTTCTTGAATTTCATGTGAGTGAAACAGGAATAATGGGGAAGCAAAAATATGAGTGTATTTGACAAGAGCCAAATAGTGATGTTTGAGCATCTCCAAAACTGTGAGTCTTGTGGGGTGTTCCCGGTATGCAGTAGTTAGTACCTACCAAAAGCAGTGCAATGAAGGACAACCATCAGGGTCATGGGCGCCGAAGACTCAATGATGCACTTGGAGAGGGAAAGCGAGCATGTCTGGTCTGATTACACAAAATGGCTACTCAAATTGCTAATAAAACAAACAAACTTAATGCTGGCTATGATAGAAAGGTCTCACTACACACCACCCCATACACATTTGCTGCATATGGGGCTGAGTAGTAGCAGCATTCCATTCAGAGGGCCTGTGATGTCTACTGTATTCCACCGAGGGTGTCAGAATTGGACCATGGAGCAACTGGAGAATGTTTTCTGGTCTGATAAATCACATTTTCTTTTAGATCTGGTGGATGGCTGTGTGCTTGTGTGTCGTTTAGCTGGGGAAGAGATGGCAGCAGGATGCACTATGGGAAGAAGGCAGGACAATGAAGACAGTGTTATGCTCTGGGCAATGTTCTGCTGGGGTCCTGGCATTCATGTGGATGTAATTTTGACATGAACCACCTACTAAGAGATTGTTGCAGACCACGCACACCCCTTCATGGCAATGTTGTTCCTTGATGACAGTGGCCTATTTCAGCATGATAATGCGCCCTGCCAAACTGCAAAAAATTGTTCAGGAAGGGTATAAGGAACATGGCAAAGAGTCCAATGTGTTGCCTTTGCCTACAAATTCCCCAGTTCTCAATCTGATTGAGCTGGAACAACAAATCTGATCAATAGAGTCTATAACTTGCAGGACATAAAGAATCGGTGAGATTGACTGACAGACTTCCTCAAATCTAACTGCAACGGCACCCCAGGTAAATGAAGGGTTAAAGCCGTTTAGGATGTTCTTTCTGAATGCCAAGGCAGCTAACGAACACTCCAATCAGCCGAACAGAAATCATACGAATACTCCACACCATACGAATACTCCAAACAGGAAAAACCATACGAATAAATCCCCCCCCCAAGTATGAGAGAAGGCTCAGAATTGAGGGTCAGCAGGAATCTGGTTTAATGTGGGCTACCTGCCCGGTATTTATGCAGATCTTCCTCCAGGTGGACACTCCCCTAGGGGACCTGGTGGAAAACTGTGACAATAATAATACAGTAGCCAATCACAAGGTTGCAGACATAAACACTCCCCTTTAGTTGTAAGGGACCCTCCTCACTATCCTGGAGATAATTGGGACGTAATTCAATTATCTCAGAGGATAGAGACAAAACTCCATTTTATACATGGCAGTAAAAACACATAAAAATATATAACATGAAAACTACCGAATGCACGATGTACAAATAATATTCCCCAGATAGCTTAGATTTGAGCGCACATTATTACGGAATGGCGCTCAGATACATACATACATACAGTTCAATCGCCATGGAGCCAAAGTCTTTCACGTAGTCTTTCGTTATACGAATGGGCTCCATGGGATGGCTATCTGGGGTAAGTCCATTCGTGAAGTAAAGTACCATTTTTAGTCCGTTTTTAGTTACATGAAATTGTCGACGAACACCGCTGGGCATTCGTATGTCCAAAATGGCCGCTGCCTCGTGTTCGTTATACGAACGATGACCACCATTCGACAATTAAGAGTTGTCTGTGGTTAACCACAACGTTCTAATGAGGCCAAGAGGTTAACCAGCAGCACACTTCCCTGCTTGGTGGCCGGCCGTTCGCAGTTCATTCGGTTAAACAAAGAATAAACGTAAGGGCTGTACGAACAAGGAAATAGCCAAACAAACAGAAGAACCAAGGGGAAATAAAGTAGTTTAAAGACAGAGGTCTGTCACACCAACTCTCTGCTTGACCCGCTTCAATCTGGATTCTGTGCTTGTCACTCTGTTGAAACAGCTGTGACCAAAGTATGCAATGATCTTATTACTGCTAAATCCCATGGCCACTACTTTTTTTTTTTTATAGTACAAGAGAAATCAAGACTTCAGATAGTAAGTGTTGTAATATAGGAGTAGACAGACCTGTTAGGTGAATGCTATGCATGCAGATGAGAGAGCATAGGCACTGCATGTACTAAGCACAGTAGCATGTGAGTGAAATACGCCAGATGAAACTACAGCTTGAAGCTGTACACATATATAGAAAAAAATTAGTGTGACCACTGGTACTGGTTGTATCCATCAAGTTTGCACTATAAGCTCTGTATAAGAAAACACAAATGATGCAAGACAACATATCAAAGGCTGAGGTGTAGGCCAGCATCTCTGGGCCACAAACCAGATAGCTTCTGGAGACAGAATTCCTCCAGTGTGTGGGAGGGCAGGAGGGCCTGATGGTCAATCTGCTTGCGGCATGTGGTCCTCTGCAGGTGTGGATGGACTGTCTGGGCCAAACCCCTGGAGGCCTTCAGCCTTGGTAGGCGATTGTGAGAAGGGGCAGGAGTATGCACAGGCGCTGTGCCCGATAGGGGCCCTCTTAGTCCCAGTCTCTCGACCACCTGCCCTAGGGAGATGTGGCGGCTCCCTTCTCTCTGAATTCCCCTGCCGCTCAGACCAGGTAAAGCACCACCAGCTTGTAGCACAGGGTTTGATGTACAACTAATGGAGACAGTCTCAGACAACCAGTGGAGACTTATATAGGGTTATTAAGGGTTAATAAGTATATAGAGGTGTATATAAAAATTACCCCTCTCTGTCTCATTGGAGATATCTTTGCCAGAAGCTCAAGGAGGCAAGGTGGAGGGTCAGTGTAGGACCCACCTAGGGGGGTCTGCCTTGACATTGGCAGGCGGGCATTCCTTCCAATGGCCATTGGAGTAACTAAATTTCTATGTCTAAATATACATAGGGATTAAGGAGAGAGCGCAGGTAACTTTTTCTTTGTTTACTGTATGTATTGCGGCTGGTGTGTACTGTAGTCGTTGCTGCTGCCCAGGAGTGATGGGAGTGAGCGCAGGACTTATCTTTTTGTATTTGTATACACTGACACATACACCCACTGATGTGACAGACATGCTCACTGACACACAGTGACCGACACACATTCACGGACAGACATACACAAATAATTTTTAAAATTAATTTTATTTAAGTCTACCCAGTCTCTCTACCATTTGGGAGAGCTAGAGTGGATCCTTTCCCTGGAGTCCAGTGGGAATTCCTACTTTGGGGTCCAGTATGAGGCTTGTGTAATTTTTAAAGCTTTTCGAACACCGCTCCCTTGCTTGCTGTTAAGTGATGCAGAGTCCAGAGTGATCTCATAATCTCACGGCATCACCACAGTACACGAAGAGCATAAACTTCAGCGCACAGCCGGCCACCTCCTGGGGGTGCTATGGTGGCCAGCTTCTGGCATAACCCCTGCTTGTGGTGTTTGTACCCAAGGGGTTATCTGGGTGTAGTAGACCTAATTATTTAGGTTTTTACAATTAGAACTTTGATGGATTGGATTGTGCCTATTCTGCATTTTTGGAGTTTGTGGCAGTTTCACAGTTCAAATTATTCCTTGAATGCATACCATTTGTAAGGTATGGGTTATGTTATATGGTATATTTTTGAGCCTCATTTTAGCACCAATTCCTTTAAAATGTTATGGTATTTTATTTTCACATTTTTGTACGTGAACTTTGCAATGTAGCGGTTTATTTTGTAAACCTGATATGTGCTAGGGCTACTGTATTAAAAAAAAATCACTAAAATGTGCTAGGCAATATCTGTTGAGTACATAATCACCCCCTTCCCATATCTTTTGTCAAGTTTTTTTTTTGTTAAAATACAGGGCTCAATTTTTTTTATTTATTTATTTTTTATTATTTCAGACTTGTACCTACCCTTCATACTTTTTGTATTATTTGTGTAAAAATGGGCTTTGGTGCAATGTCATCATCAATATATTGCTGCTTGATGTTCTACCCATCCCTTCCACCCGGGCCCCCCCCCTAGAGTGAAGGCTATTTCTGTATATTTCTTAATATTGGTTTCTTGTCTGTCTATCACTCATGTTTAGTTCCCAGAGCGTGTGAGAGCCTGTTATATCTTGTTTGATTTCTATATTTTGCTATTCTATTTGTCTGTCTGCCCGGTTCGGGGTTTTATTACCCTCTTTCTTTCTTTTTTCTTTATCTGAAAGAGAAGAAATCAGGTCTTTATGTGGGACACCGACAGCCTAATAGGTCATCCAATCTATTTATCCATGTATCCCAATCCTCTATTTGTTTATATCTGTTTCCCAAGTTTACTAGTACACCTCTTTCCACTCTTGCTTGCCATGTTACTTGTTTTATCAATTCGTTAATATTTGGAATTGTTTCTGTTTTCCAATTTCTTGCAAGTAGTAATTTGGCTGCCGTGATGATATGTAATATCACCATTGATGTTTTTTGTGTCATTTCTGGCCAGTGCAGGTTTAATAAAACCACTTCTGGCTTACAGGATAGTTTTGCTTCCGTTATTTGGTATATTATCTTGATTACTTCTTTCCAAAATATATTTATGGGTGTGCACTGCCACCAAATGTGAATCAGTTTGCCTTCAGCAGTATTGCATTTCCAGTATGTCTGGTAGTTCCGGGAAGATTCTCTTGAGGCGTTTGGGTGTTAAATCCTTCATTTGAAAGTTTTAAGGTTGTCTTCCTCCATAATATCTTTAAATTCCTTCACCCCATTTGACATCCATAAATCTGTTATTATATTTTCTAACATATCTGAGATGCTCATGAATGGGAGCGTGTCAATTATTTTGTTTCTAAAGGCCTTTCTTATTTGTAAGTTTTTCCCACCATCTCATTGGCTCTTTGAGTATCTGGGATTTGCTTTGTGCCTGTCTCAGATTTTTTTTGCCTCATCAGTCCAAAATAATGAGGATAAGTTTCCAACTCCAGTTTTAGCTGTTTCCATTTTATAGCATAATTCTTGAGTAGCCGTCTTACTTTGTGTAAGCATTCTGTGAAATAATCTGCTGGCCTGGTAGCATTGTGAAACTTCTGGGCACCCCAAGCCTCCGTCCTGTCTCGATCTAGCCAGTACTTTCATTTTTACTCTTGGTTTCTTGCTCCCCCCTAGTAAATTTAACAAAGAATGTAATAGAGACAGCCAGTTTCCAGATAATTGGAATCTTTCTCCAGAGGTACATCCATTTTGTCAGGATGTATGCTTTTAAAATGTTAATCCTACCTGACCATGACAGGGCTCAAATTTATACCCTGCCGAGTAAAGTTTAAATAAAAATAAAAATAAAAAAAAATATGGCAAATTAAAGATTGGTCTATGATTTGTTTTGGAGCATTTTGGTCGCTCACATATATAACTTACTCTATAAATACATATTATTTGCAAATGTTGACATCGAGCTGAAGTGGTTTATGGGTCTTGGGTGGCAGTTTTGTTCACATGATTTAAAAACAGGAAGTGACGGAATAGTTTCAAGTTTTAACCGTTCTATCCTTATAGTCTCTGGTGCTTTTGTGACCTTTATTAGAATTTAAAAGGTATGACACCAGAAATCTAAATTACTTGTTGATTTTAGAAATACATGCTAGCAGAGCTTAAAATTTCAAGTTACTAGCCAGCCCTTAAAAGTTAGTCGCCACTGCAAGCCTGATAGGTCCATGGCACATTTACCAGGGGTTTATTTTTACTCACCAGGGCTTAATTTTCACTCGCCAATGGCTAGTGTCAAGTGGAAATTTAGAGCCCTGCGTGTTTGTAATGCTAAGTTACAGTGCTCCTTTACAAGACTGAAGATTTCATTTTTAAATTGCAATACTCTAATAAACCAAAAGGTGGCACATTTGTGCTTCCATTCACTGTGTTTTATTATGACATTTAATGAAGAAAACAGAACTGATATTTGTTTCATTTGTGGGAGGCAGTTTTTTTTTTGTAATTTTTTTTTTTTTTATATTTATCCTATAAAACACACTCAAAAACCCTTGAAGAGGAACTGTCAGCTAGGACTCAAAGACTCTATGTAAAAGTATCTGTAAGATCTTATCTAGTAGCCTCTGTATTCTGCTTGCAAACACGTTACTGTACCATGTTGCTTTCCAGTGATAAACTGTAACATATTATTTAATACTACAGAACATTGCAGTGGATGTTATTTTCACAATGAGAATCGTGGAAACGGCCTCTAGTGGTTGTCACGTAGACAGCCACTAGAGGCTGGATTAACCCTCAGTGAAACATAGCAGCTTCTCTGAAACTGCTATGTCTTCAGCTGCAGGGTTAAAACTAGAGGGGCCTGGCACCCAGACCACTTCATTGAGCTGAGGTGGCCTGGGTGCCTATAGTGGTCCTTTAAGTTTTAATCTTTCTTTTACCATACCGCTGGGCTAAGAGCTAGTTCCTTTTGTCTCTCATTCCTATCTGTAAGATCTACATTTTCCTTTTTCTTCTTCCAAATAGAACTGCCACTTGCTAAATATTCAATTGGTAGACAATTTGATGTGCTGTTGTTAAGCTAAGAGAATGTTAAAACCACCACAAATATCTTGCCTAGATAAAAGGGGAATTGGGCGGGCACACCCGGACCATGATGTCTCAATAATGGTGCTTCCGTAAAGACCAATATTTATACAAAACACAGATTAAGGAACAGTGCACATAAAAAAAAGTAAAAGAAATACAGTTTTACATTCTACAAGGTTACTTAAAATCACCTATCCTAGCAAACAAATCTAAGGATTCAGTTACACCAAATGATCATATCGTGTTAAGCCCACAGTACTTCCAGTACCCCAGTATTGATGCGTCCCACATTTATCTTTACATGGGAGATAAACATACTAACTGCAATGCTTACTGCTTAAATGACTTTCAGAGATTCTTTTTAAAACTCTTGCCTCATTGAGGCTGTCTAAACATGTTCCAGGAGTAGGAATTTTAAGAAAAAATAGCACAAGCGTTATAAACAAAATATCAAATGAATAATACAAAAATGAAAGCATTGATGGCTTCTTTTTATTAACCAATATGACATTTTGATGTTTCATATCTTCCACGGTTAAAATACCTAAAACACTTTTTCTTTTTGCTAGTGGAATGAGACCATTGAGCTTTTCCGTGCTGGAATGCCACAGAGAAGACACCGCATCCATTTTAAAACCTATGATCAGTGCTTCACTGCGTCTGAGGCGATAGACTTTTTGCATGAGCTGCTCCAATGCAATCAGAACTTTGGTCCCGATGTAACTCGTAATCAAACAGTTCAGCTTCTTAAAAAGTTTCAAAAGAACCACGTTATTGAAGATGTTAAAGGGAGATGGGGAAAAGAGGATTTTGAAGACAACAGCTGTTTATACAGGTAAACTATTATATTAAGTGGACATTTCCTCCCTTGCAGGCTCTGCAAACATTAGTTTTCTTAATAGTCATTTAATTGGTGATGTCTGTAATGATGATACAGATGTAAATTCTACAAGGGAGCATCTACTTGTCCTAATATGTCCATGTGAAGTGTACCATTTTTATATGCTTCTCTAATCCATTAAAGGCACTTTTTTAAGCAACAAAAGAACTTTAGCTTAATGAAGCCGTTTTTGTGTACAGATGATGAATCTGCAGGCTTAATGCTCAATTATCTGTCAATTAGGAGTTAAACCACTTTTGTTTCTGTTCATGCAGTTCTAGCCATACCCTCCCTGGCTATGAACCACACAGCCTCCATAAAAAAAAAAAAAAGTTTTCATTTTCAATCTGATCTAACAGTACAGTGTGTTTACTTTGGAGGTTTTTTCTTTTTCTGCTCTGAACTTTAATCACACACCGGAGGCTCCTGCAGACTCTAGCTGGCAATTCCCAGGCTTTATTTTTTACTTTTAGTAAGTGTTTTACGGATGTGTTAATGGCAGAGAATTGTGCAGTGACACTAAAGGGGCAGAATCTATACATGATCCTATTTTTAAGGATATTTCATGCTTAACTAACAATAGAGGGTTTTATTGCAATTAGGACAGCATGGAAAGTCCTAACAGTTTTGTGTAAGTAGTGTTAAATCCCTGTTCCCACCAGCTAGACCCAGTTATCGACAGATACCCGGGTCTCCCCTATATCAGTTAGTGCAGAGGTGGGCAATCTGCAGCCAGGGGCGGATCCAGAACCAAATCTCGGGAGGGGCACTTAAGTGGGCTAGAGCGGGGTGAAACAGGCTGCAGCGGAGGAATAGGGGACTCTTGTTTAGGGGATAGAGGCTGTACACATATGCGGCCACACACAGTGATATGGAAACACAATAACAGATACAGACACATACACTGGCACACCCACAGATACAAACCTATACCTACACAGGCACACACATACACACTGGCACATAGATACACACATACCTACACATGCACACTGGCGAAACCGCACACACACATCCCTACACATACACAGAATGACACACATACCTTCACATACACAGATACAAGGTAATAGAATATACAGGCATAACTCCAGGTACTGAAGGTGTATTTATTGGAGGGTAGAACACGTTTCAGCCCTTGGGGGCCTTAATCATGTTTAAGTCCCTCTAGGGCTGAAAAGTTGCACTTTTATGTGGTGTTCTACCCTCGAATAAATACACCTTCGGTACCTGGTGTGTTGCCTGTATATTCTATTACCTTGTATTGTTGGACGGATTAGCAGTGTCTATCTATTCCAGAGCACCTTTGAGGCTGTGGACCAGAGTGAAAAGCGGAACCTGAGTGCAGTGGACGACGTTGTCTGTGGTACACACACACACAGATACATACTCACAGATTCACACACTGACACTCCGATACACACAGATGTCCACATACCTAAACATACACACTGACACACACAGATGTCCACATACCTAAACATACACACTGACACACACAGATGTCCACATACCTAAACATACACACTGACACACACAGATGTCCACATACCTAAACATACACACTGGCACACAGATGTCCACATACCTAAACATACACACTGACACACACAGATGTACACATACCTAAACATACACACTGGCACACACAGATGTCCACATACCTAAACATACACACTGGCACACACAGATGTCCACATATCTAAAACATACACACTGACACACACAGATGTCCACATACATAAACATACACACTGACACACACAGATGTCCACATACATAAACATACACACTGACACACACAGATGTCCACATACATAAACATACACACTGACACACACAGATGTCCACATACTAAACATACACACTGACACACACAGATGTCCACATACATAAACATACACACTGCACACACAGATGTCCACATACATAAACATACACACTGACACACACAGATGTCCACATACATAAACATACACACTGACACACACAGATGTCCACATACATAAACATACACACTGGCACACACAGATGTCCACATACATAAACATACACACTGGCACACACAGATGTCCACATACATAAACATACACACTGGCACACACAGATGTCCACATACATAAACATACACACTGGCACACACAGATGTCCACATACATAAACATACACAAATTGCAGCTTCCATAATGTTAAGCACCCTCCCCTCTCCCCTCTGCTTAAATACCTTTTTCTTTGCAGGGAGGTGACTTCCTGAGGCTGGTTGAGCCTGATGGGAGTCTGAAGCTGCAGAGCTCTCTCTCTCCTCCCTCCTCCTTCTCTCCCAGCTGCCTGTGTCTTCTCTCCCAGCTGCATCCTGGGTGTTCTCAGCCCTCGCGGTCTGTATGCTGGGAGGAAGTAACAGTCACTTCCTCCCAGCACTCCCTGCAACTTTAAAGGGGCCCGGTCTGCCAAAGGGCTGCAGCACCCGACCGAGCCCCTAATGAGGTCCCTCAACTGATGGCAGCTGCACTATTTTCTCGGGGGGGGGGGCAATTGCCCCGTTGCCCCCCCCCTGGATCCGCCACTGTCTGCAGCCCTCCAGATGTTTTGGACTACATCTCCCTTGATGTTCTGCTAGCATTATGGCCCTAAGAGCATTATGGGAGATGTAGTCCATAACATCTGGAGGGCCGCAGACTGACAGATTACCTGTTTGTAATTCCCGAAGTGAGCTCTGCATACAACCATTTAAATGGTATTGAAATCCCCAGCTGCAGTTTTTATGAACAAGTTAAAAGGCTCTGTGCTCTAAAAATGGCCTCAGCTGACTTACAGGAGCCAGAGGTATCCATTGATCTTTCATGATACACATAACTTTACCTTAAAATAAAGAGCATTACATTTCATCTATACACTTTCCTTGCAGAAATGCTAGCAAATGTAAAGGGTTTTAATTTTATGCCATTTAAAATTTGGTCCCTCCCCTACCTGTCAAAATAAACTGTCAATTTAAGCTGTCAAATGAGTTCTCAAAATAATCAAACCCATAAGAACCTACTAGTAAAATTGGCATGCGCGTGTGTATGTCACATGACCTTACAGACATTTTATTTCACATGGGAATAAATCTTATGCATGTGCAAAATTATCAAGATGTATCTCGCGTACATAATGATAAATGTTTGCATGTGTGAAACAAAGCATCCCTCGTTTTTTATCCACTCACTTGCTTTTGTTTGTAAAATTATATTTTACGTTTAATGCAACCTGGGACTGCATAGAGCATATAAAAGTTGTCCCGTCTACAGCTATTAGAAAGGATTATTTACTTGTTTATGTGGAAAGTTTATCTACGTTATTCTGGTGCCTAAAGTGTACATTTTAATTCTAGCGTTGTCACTAGTTAGGAGATAAGTGTACAACAATAAGCCAATAAGGTCCAATGAATTCTGCTGTACACCTATAAAGAATTCAACACATAGTAGAAGTTTGAACCAATCAGGTGAGTAGTTACATTACAAGACAATGTGGATAATATCTTTCCTATCAATTATTTTTAGCCTGTGTCTAAAAGTTGGGATTTACATCTCAACGTCTCTATCTTAGAGAGGGTTCAGAGAAGGGCTACTAAACTGGTTCATGGATTGCGTGATAAAACTTACCAGGAAAGGTTAAAGGATCTTAACATGTATAGCTTGGAGGAAAGACGAGACAGGGGGGATATGATAGAAACATTTAAATATATAAAGGGAATCAACACAGTAAAGGAGGAGACTATATTTAAAAGAAGAAAAACTACCACAACAAGAGGACATAGTCTTAAATTAGAGGGACAAAGGTTTAAAAATAATATCAGGAAGTATTACTTTACTGAGAGGGTAGTGGATGCATGGAATAGCCTTCCAGCTGAAGTGGTAGAGGTTAACACAGTAAAGGAGTTTAAGCATGCATGGGATAGGCATAAGGCTATCCTAACCATAAGATAAGGCTAGGGACTAATGAAAGTTTTTAGAAAATTGGGCAGACTAGATGGGCCGAATGGTTCTTATCTGCCGTCACATTCTATGTTTCTATGTTTCTATGTCTCAATATCATGTAATTTACTTTTTTTTTTTTCTTTCTCTCTTTAGATTAGAGGCAGTGCTTTACAACTGGGATTTCATCACCTGGAGGAAAAAACAGGCAGGCAATCTCCCAAACTTTTCAAGAACCTCCCCCAATTAACCTTTGGCCTTATAAATTGCTTCCTACACAGTACATCCCCAGTTCTTTGCCTGCCTCTGTCTATACCGAGACAGGTGCCGGGCAGACGATGGTGCGCATTTAGGCACTAGCTGGGAAGTCCTAGCGGTGGAACACTCGTACAGGTTACGTTTATTTCCACCGTGGAATCACGAAATGCAGGGCATGCGTAATGCGATTTAAAATTCAGGCGCCAATATCTTTATTTTTTCTCTCCGGGGTCTAGATGTTGGTTTCCAGGACTTAGAGAGACTGTTTACCCAGCAGCAACTAACTGTTGCCAGGTGCACTCAGAATCTGTTGCAAGTGTGTTCTCACCAACCTCCAGCACACTCTGAGGACATTTAAGGTAAGCCTTTTGCTTTTATCTTAAATGACTCTAGCCTGAATAAGTTGGTTAATTATCTGTGCTGCAAGATGGATAAGCTAAAAAAGTGCAAATGTTTCTAAGTTGGAGAGTTTTTAGCTTCTCATCACTTAAAGATTATTACTAAAATCTTAAAACAAATAGTGCTTTAAAAGTGTAAGCACTTAGTAGATCGGGTCCATAATAGATTCTTTGGTTTTCTTCTTCTAAAAAATAGATTATGCTTTGAGTAAAGCCTATAAAGAGTATTAGATAAGAATATACTTTTACATAATTCTATTTGGTAAATTTAAGTTTCCTTTCTGGCTCAAAATAGCTGCTACATAGTGATTAGTTAATATGAGTTTCAATATTCACTAATTGCTGCAACATGGTCAGTAATTAAGTGAAGTGTTCCGGTGGAATATATTCACAGGGGCAAGACCCGTATGACTATTGGAGGATTATCCTCTGTATGTTATCCTTAGGAGGCTGATATTTAAATCTGGTTTTGGTTAAGTTAATATACTGTTGTAGCATATGGATTCTTTAAATGCCAGGATCCTAGCCGCAGTGTTTATTTTCTTAAAACATGCAGTAGGCTTTTAGAAATTACTGTAGACAAAGCTCTGTTGCAATTAGCATTCTCACCACCTCAGCTAGTTTCACCTGATATCAGTTTCTAAAAAGGCAGTCTGTTTTTCAGCTGGGGCAGAACTTTTCCTGTGCTTCACTCCATGGTTGCACATTTTATGTTTTATCTTAAATTCCAAGTCCTATGTTGTCAGTTACAAAGACAGGTTTGCGTTAACTGTTGGAATGGCATTTTTAAAGAAAATGCTTCCTAATATTGGTTCCTGCAGAGTCTGCATCAAACAGGTTTTGAAATGCAGTTGCAGATATTCTGTCTGCCCTAGCTTCTGCTTCCCAAATACGGCTAAGGAAAGCCTCTATCAGGTAAGGCTGTTGGTTGGAATTGCAATTTTAAAGAATTACTTCTACTATTGATTCCTGCAGTCTGCATCAAACAGGTTTTGAAATGCATTTTGCAGATATTCTTTCTGCTCTAGCCTCTGCTTCCCAATTACGGTTAAGGAAGGCCTGGATCATGGGTATTGTCTTATGCAGAATATATATATATATATATATATATATATCAGTCTAGCTTCCGCCAATAAAGATGGTAACCTGTATGAACTAGTCTCCATGGAAAATTATTTCTTCCTCATGTTACTGGGCTTGAAGCAAGTTCTAGTACAACTGCCGGCCTATTGATCAAGGTGTAGTTCCACCAAGTTCAATTTGTACCCTGCACTGCCATAGATACGGTATGACGGTAGATACGGGATGGTTTACTGCCTAGGTTTGTTTGCTGTTTTCTTTTAAGAAAGAGCTTATGGCAATTGCCACTTGAGATTCTCTCACTATGTAAAATGTTGAATCTCTACAATACTGCTTCCTCAGGGGCACCTAATTAATTTTTGTACACCAGCCCCTAAAGGTTAGGATGTTTTTCTACAGCATACAGGTGGGTGCTAATCAATCTTCTGATAAAGAAGTCTCTTTACAAGAAGTGTGCAGTTCTGGTGTTTGTCAAGGAACATTTCAGGTGTAAAAAATTTTGACAAGGGTTTTTGACTCTCAGAGAATGGTAATTCCTTGAAGAAAAAATTTGTGGTTCTCTCTGCCCTTATCACCTGAAATCTCTCTTCTACTTCAGTAGACAAGATACTAGGGAAATAATTTTGGTTCCCGTCTTGTAAGAACCTGCTTGGTCTCTTCAGCTTCTTTAGGCATAGCACTGTTTACAGGTCCTTCAGAGGCCAGATACAGATGCTGATAAGATTTTGCAGTAAAATCCTTTAGTTTGGTCATTCCTTTCTGAACCAGGCAGAAATGAAGGATGCCAGACGGTTCTTACTTTTTGTTCTAGTTCTCAAATCGATCGTTCAGAGTTTTACTACTGATGCTTCAGGTCTCAGCTAGGTTCTCATAGGGTTGAAGGGAAATTAGCTGAGATATTTGAAAAAAACTTATCCAACTACATAGGACTGAAGGCCATCTGGCTAGCTCTCTGTGCCTTTCAGATAAAGACCAGATATTATCTTGTCCAGATCTTGTCGGATAGTTCTACATCGGTAGCAATTATGTATAAACAAGGTCGTCTTCTTGTTTGAAAAATCTTGTTCCAGGATATGCTTGGGTTAGTTTTTCTTAGGTCTATTCACTTATGCATAGAACTTAAATATTCCTCTTTAGCTGTAGCATTGAGTAGTCAACATTTAATACAAAGCAGATTGGTTCGTACTTCCTGATCTTCACCCAAACGATAGGAAGAATTTGATTATCCAGTTATGGAACTAGGACTTCTAGATCAGATAGCATGAAGTGTTTCATTGGACAAGCTTGGACAGACCAGTAAGCTTTGGTTTCCTTTTCTTTCTTGGGAATTCCAGTCTAACCTATACTTTCCTCCTGGTTCCCTATTCCCCAAGATCCTATAGGATGGAAAAGGTGAGAGTGATAGTCTTCTTCCCTTGGTGGCAAGTAGCTGTTTCACCGTTCATCTAAAATTATCCGGAGGAATCTTTGGGGACCTTACCTGTAAATAGGCATCATGGAATTCTCAAGGGTACCTCTTCTCAACTTTGTAGTAATTCAAGCTGACGACCTGGTTTATGTATACCAGATACTGAAGGATAATGTTTTGTCTCAGGAAATTATTTTACTATTTCTTTTACTATAAATGGATCTTGTTCCAAGATTTATTCCTAGTATGGAAGGTGTTGTTTTTTTAAGATATTGGTTTAAAGAAAAGCAGGCATCCGCTTCCAAGTTTTTAACCTCCTTTTTTTTTTCTTCGGATGGGCTTTTGCGGATGGTTTAAAGCCAGAGATCCTCCAGGTCAAATTTCGGTTATCAGTTGATTTTCAGAGGTTTGTCTCCAAATCACCAGTATCTGCTAGGCTCTTTCGTGGTTAGTTCCTATCTTCAGGGAATCTTTTTTGGGTTTTTTTTTAACTCTACTGATTTGAGTCTTCACTCTAGGTCTTTGGGGGTAGTCGTCCAAAATAACAATGGGAAGAACTTCAAGTTCAAGTTTCCATTTTCAGCAGGAGAAAGTGGAGTTAAGTTGGATTCTTTAATTCTTCCCGATCTTCCATCTATCATTATTTTTCTAACTTTTCCCAACAGTGTTCTAGGGTCTTAGAATTCTAATTCCACTACCTGGGCGTTTAGTTCTCGTCTACAGTACCTTTTAAAGGTCTGCATTCGTTTTTTTTTTTGTTTTTTTTTATCTAACACCTATCTCCATTGAAGCTCCTTCGATCAGTTATGTTCAGATCGGGTGCCTGAGGGCTTCTGCTATACATTCTCTCGAATTCCTAACAGCCACAAGGTGATCTCTTCACTCATTTTGGTCTGTTGACCTTGGAAGATACAACCTTGGTCGCAGGTTTTTTGCAGTGAGATTTGAGTCCCGCCCTAAGGGATTGCTTTTGGATATCCCAGTTGTAAAGCACTGCCTCTAATCTGAAGGGAAAATAAAAATTTGGATTTACCGTAAATTTAATTTTTCCAGAAGATTAGAGGCAGTGCTCACTCCTCCCCCCTCCCCCCAAATTTTTTTAATAGTCTGAGTGGTACGGTTATTCGGCTTTTGTAATTTCTGGGGATGTCTTGGGTAGGAAGCAATTTATAAGTCCAAAGGTTAATTGGGGGAGGTTCTTTAAAAGTCTGGGAGATTGCCTGCCTGTTTTTGCTTTCCAGTGATGAAATCCCAGTTGTAAAGCACTGCCTCTAATCTTCTGGAAAAATAAATTTATGGTAAGTACAAATTTTGTTTGTCTTAAAAAATTTTTTTTGTTTGTTTTTAAATAAAGGTTTCCTCCAGTTTCACCACTGAAACCATATCCCAAAAGACCACAGTACAGTACAGAGCCTATTCCATTCCCTGAGTGGGACGATCGGGAATCCCTATCATCACAGGGTCGTGTTCCTGTAAAGCCCATTGTAATGGTAAAAATCTTTCTATTTTAATATATAAAGTTTGGTCATATTATACGCTCTGATACTTTGAGCGATCAGCAAGCTGCAAGTTACACATTAGAGTATGATTAATTTAATTAAATCTACTGCTCACATATCACAGGGTTGTGTGAGCAGTATTCTTACAATGTCTGCCTTTAGTGTACCATTTATTTTCTCTTTCCAAAGTGAAGTTGTGTAGACCCCCACCGACTCCTTTTCCGGAAAATACTCTTGGTATTCCAAGACAGCTGGCACACTCAGTCAATGAATGCCATTCATATATGGATGGGATTGATATAATTAATGCATAAATTGAAGGAGCTTTGCCATTGGCATCCAGGGGACGTGTCGTGATTTGTGTCAAGCTGTTCTAAAATGGTTTAACACAGAGCTGGGGATGGAGCTAGGTGCATATAGGCACCATAATCACTACAGTGAGATGAACTGGTTATGGTGCTTAGCATGTTACATTATCATTGTATGCACAATCCTGTGCAAGGGAGAGTGCAGAGATAATACTGCTGCGCTGCGGAATAAGTTAGCGTTATGTAAATGCTAATAATAAAAATACCAGTATGGAGGGGAGGGCGGTAAATACCTGTCTATGTCAAATGAATTAGTCTGCGGTAGAGAAGAGGGACTGATGTAAAGAAAACTTCTGTTTTCAAATTGGAGGATGCCTTTTACTGGCCGTTTACTTGAAAATTATTTTGTTATATAAGTAGTATGACCAAAAATTAAAAGGATTAAAAATTAAAAAGGGAAAAATGGAACTGTGGTTTTTTTTCCTAGACTTTATTTGATTTCTAAATGTATTCGAAAATGCCACCTGTTGCACTTTTAGTTAATGTTGCTGCTGTTACGTTGCGCTACTAAATATCCATATGAAAGAGTTTTTTTTAAAATGAACAACTCTTCTATTTTTGATCTATTTTTTGGCTCTTGAAAGGGATTTTATAGTTCCAGGAAAACAAACCCGTTTTTCTGGCACTGTAGAATCCTGCAGTGCCCCGTCCCGCGCTGCAGTAGAAGTTAAAACCCCTTCAGTCACTTACCTAAATTACCCTTGGCGCTTGGTCCACCTCCTTCCCCCGCCGACGACAGGGGGGATCTAATGCGCATGCACTGAAATGGCCGCGCTCACATTCGGATTTTCCCATAGGAAAGCATTATTCAATGCTTTCCTATGGGGAAAATCTGACGCTGGAAGTCCTCATGCAAAGGTCCGTTTGGATTCCGGAAGCCCCTCTAGTGACTATCTGGTAGACAGCCACTAGAAGAGGACTTAACCCTCAGAGGTAATTATTGCAGTTTCTCAGAAACTGCAATAATTACCTCTGTAAGGTTAAGGGACATGGGACAATGCAACCAGACCACTTCAATGAGCTGAAGTGGTCTGGGTGCCTACAGTGTCCCTTTTAATGTAAGGTTAATATTGTAGATGAATCAAATTGGATATTTTTAAAGGTTATTTATGATTGCTTTAGCACCTGCTAATTATTTTCAATGGAAACACTATGATTTGATTTTCTATAATTTACTATTGTAAAGTCAGGGAGCTACATGTATTCTTTGGGCAAATCATTACTTTAGGCAAGCACTACTTAAGACCTGTATTAATAAGCAGGAACAATATACAAGTAGTTGATGGAACTCAAGGTTAGAAGTACTTTAAGACAATGATTAACAGACTTTGGCATTCGTTTTTGTACGAATTGGCAGCAATTACAACGAATGACATGAAGAATGAATTTATTGTTGGACGGAAGAAATTTTGTCCATGTTTGGTTAATTTGTTACAATTAAAACGAGGGAAGTACTGGCTTGCAGCTCCCTCCTTGTAAAAATAAAAGCAGCTGAGACCTGTGCTAAGTTTCTGTTTATTTTAATAGTTCCAGCATGTGAGGCACTTATTTTAACAGGTGCCCTACCATGGGGGACCTATGCCAGGTCCCCTTTTATTGGATTAGTGACTATGCAGCAATAGCTGCCCAGTCATTAGTCTTTTTTTATGACCTCGAGCAGCCACTGGTTCTTACTGTGGCACGGCAAGTAGGGGCGTGAGGAAGGATTTAACCTACCTTATTTACTAATACAAAGTATTTTTTTACTTTTTAAAGTTGTCTGGAAGACCAAAATTACAAAAAGGACGTGCTTTTTTGCAATTTGCGCCATAAACTTCTTAGTAGATGGATAGCACCCTAATCCTTGTGGGATTGCCATAAGGATATCAGAAAGGAGCCATCAACTCCCTAGTTTGGGAACCTACAATATGTCAATTCCAAAAGGGTAGCAATTTAGGGTGTAATCTAGTGGCATGGATCCGATTCCAAAATGAAAATTAAGGCAACTATTTTTTTCGGCGGTTTTGTTCTAAGTTTAATAAATAGAGCTCTGCTTGAATAAACTTACAAACTAACTGAGCTTATAGGCACAGTACTATTAAAAATGTATATTTATATGTCCTGACTAAATCACATGGTGACCCTTTTGAAAATAGAAAAAAACAAGTGTGTGTGTGTGTGTGTGTGTGTGTGTGTGTGCGTGTGTGCGCAGTGCCTTCCAGCATTGTACAAGATATTTGTGTAAGAGGGCTAATACTCTGTCTAGCATGAGCTAATCATTGTGACAATTGAAGCCTTTCACAAAGTTTTACGCTTCCCCATTAAAACATGTGAGAGAATCCTTACACTGATGTTCGATAGTCACGGACACCTGCTCCATACCTTGATTATTGAACAACCTTAAAAAAAACCTTTAAAAATAACTTATTGAACAAGATTTTTATTTTTCCCAGGTATTGTACTGATACTGGAATGTCCCTTTTATTAAACATTTTTGCAACATCTAGTAAGAGCTAGTTAAACATAACTTTTTTTTCAGTCATAAAAAGGAACGTGAAATATTGTTGACTTGTATACCAGATGTCTAATTGGTATTTTTTTTAGGTTCGAATACATTTTTATTTCTTTTAAATCACACTGTATGTAAGCTACTATGTGTAAGCTAATATGTAAGCTACTATGTTCTGTAAATTGTTCAAATAATTTCCATTTTTGTTCTTTTACCTCTTAGAACCCTGAAATGTGGTACAAACGCCACAGCATTGCAATCGGGGAGGTGCGTGTTTGTCGACTCGTTTATCGTAGAGAATTGACAAAAGCAGATGTTGAAGAGATTTGGAAATCTAGGACTTTGTTGCAGTAAGTGTATTTAATTTTTTTTTTTTTTTTTTTACTTCCAAGAATTGTTAATTGGAAGATTTTACAATCGTTGTGAACACAAGACTTGTGTATAGAAATAGAATAAATTAGGATTAAAAAAAAAGATAATAAATATACATACATGCATGAAAGGAATAGCAGTCACTTGGTGCGGGATTAAAGGTAAGGTTAAAATGAATGTATTGGTTTAGTCAATCGCTAAAGTTGTCATGGTACTTGGAGTAACCTTTTATTTTATCTCTGCTTCTGTGGAGCTCTGCAAGACTGGGAAGCAATGTAAATGATACATTGATTCATTGATTGTCGAAATAACATTTCTGTGAAAATAATGACCTTGCTGCTGCTGTAGTGTTTGGGTGAGATCTTTCGGTGCACTGATTTCTGTGTTCCAGCTTCCAATTATGGAGTAATCACAGTAACAATGGGGGCATGATAAAACTTAACAATGGTAAATGACATGTACTAATGAACTAGATGATGCCTTTTACAGTTAGACATTGTAATCACCAAAACATTAGCTTAATGAAGTGGTTTTGGTCTATAGATCATCGCTTTGCAGTAATCTAACCCTTTCTTTTTAATATATATATATATTTATATATTATTATTTTTTTTTTTCTTTAGAGAATAATTTGATTTGACTGTTAATCTGAGAAAGGACAGGGAATGAAAAATAATGGAGGGTATAGTGAAGTGGGAGGGCTTCAATGGGGGACGCATGCATCTTATTGCAGCCGCTGCTTGCAAGGGAAAAGATTTCTATTTTTGCTCGACAGAATTGATATTAGACAGCCTGGAACAGAGTTCTGTGCTGCCTAAGTCACACGTGCCTGGCTTGCAACTAGCCCTTGGCGCAAAGGTGCATATTTCTCTGTATGTGCAGCTTTTCAAGCTGAAACGCTGCACATACAGATTCCTACCACCAAATCATAGAAGTGGTCATGGTGGTTGGAGTAACCCTTTAAATTCTTTGTTTATGCAGACCTAGCCACAGAGCCGTCTTACACAATTCTAATGTGTAAGACCTTAAGATTCTTAGAATATCCCATTTAAGGCATATAATCCTGCCACTATTTGAAAATCTACTATACATTTTTTTTTCTGCATTTGGTTGTCACAGAATATGTTCATTTTATGACTCGGAACACTTGTGTGCTGCTGAAAATTTACTCTAAATCCAATTTTCTGAACAGCTTGCTTGCTGTTATGCTGCACCATACAATGTATTCAAAACGCCATCTTTCTCAAATTGAGAATACATGGCTAATAGAAACCTAATCTCATGCTATTCCTACAGGACTAGGGAAACATGTTTCAGCGCATTGTTAGATGTTCCCAATACGAATATATATTAACATATATATATATACACACATACACACACTATAATCCTTAATTAAAATGCTAGAAGTTTTGTTAAACAATCATCCCTCAGTGGTGCATGTTAGTGACTTTATTTGATTTCACACCTCACAACGAACTTATTATATGGTTTTGTTTTTCTTCTCTGAACGGGAGAACAAATTGTGATTCAAGCTGACACTATCTACATTTTGGTCTAACCGTTTATTTTTCTCATGTAGTTTGCAGAAAAGTCTTGGACTAGATTCTCTGAATGATGTGATGAATGTCAAGTCAGTACAGGGAAAACACGTTGTACACAATGTGTACAATATCAATAAACAGAATATTGTGGTTTTAGAAGACCGATCAAGTGAGTATATCTTTAACTTCTACTGTAGAATTTCATACCCAAATTAAAATGTTATTTATTTGACTAAGTGGCTACTAAAAAAGACTGTACATACACCGTTTTGAAAACCCTGGGTTGTTTACTTGTGCAAATGGTACACCTTTAAGGGGGGTGGGGGGTAATTCTCATTATTGGGCTGCCATACAGTGTCAAAGGCAACAGAAAACCAATCTGGCAATTTTCAATGTGTAAAAACTAAAATAGGCACATGCTATATTTAAACCTGTAACTTTCCAAAACCCCATACATCCATACATGGAGGGAATCGTACTCGTGGGAAATTACAGTATAAAAATGTGTTTTGTTGCAGTAAAAAACAGTATTGGGACATTCACAGTTAAAATGTCATGCAGAACTTGGAAATAACACAATTTCTTAATTTCTCACACTTCTTTAATTTTATTTATATTAAATTATGTGTCACATATAAATATTTTATGTAAAATGAGAGCCCTATTTCACCGGAACAAAATTATATTTAAACTTGTGGGTGCACTTAATACGAAGGAGATAAATTATGGTTGAATAAACATAAATTTCTAGTTTTTGTTTTGGGTTAGAACTTGTACAATTGCCTATGTCCTTATGAGGTTAAATAATCACTGAGTTACACAAAACTGAACAGCAAAATTAATATTTACATCTCGTGTATAAATATCTTGAAGAGTAATTTTTTTTGTTTTGTTTTTTCTTATCAGAGGAGCTTCCACACTGGTTATTGTCAGCAATGAAATGCTTAGCAAATTGTAAGTATATGTTTGTTGGTTTTTATCATCAGTCATGTGTTTTCATGTTTTTTTTTTTTTTTCCTGCATATGATCCATTGTTTGGGGATTTCCCCAAATTTATACTGACAAAATACCCAGCAGATAATTTTTCACACACGGTCAATAACAGGGAAAAAAAATAACCCTTTGTGTAATTTAAAGGAAAACTGTAGACACCCAGACAGAATGTTTAACCCCTTAAGGACGGAGCCAAATGTACACATTGTGAACAAAACAAAATGTAAACAAAACCTGGCATTTGCGCTACATGTCTGTCCAACCGTAATACACCTCTTTCATAGTAAATGCACCCACCCTTATTATATATCATTTTATTCAGGGGAAACAGGGCTTTCATTTAATATCAAATATTTAGCTATGAAACATAATTTAATATGAAAAAAATGGGAGAAAATGTTTTTTTGGGATTTTTTTAGTTCTACATGACATTTTAACGGTCAGTGTCATAATACTGTTTGCTTTTACTGCAATAAAATACACATATTTATATTCAGTAAAGTCTCACGTGTAAGACAGTACCCCCTATGTACAGGTTTTATGGCGTTTTGGGAAGTTACAGGGTCAAATATAGCACGTTACATTTGAAATTGAAATTTGCCAGATTGGTTACGTTGCCTTTGAGACTGTATAGTAGCCCGGGAATGAAATTTACACCCATAATGGCATACCATTTGCAATAGTAGACAACCCAAGGTATTGCAAATGGGGTATGTCCAGTCTTTTTTAGTAGCCATTTGGTCACAAACACTGGCCAAAGTTAGCGTTAGTATTTGTTTGTGTGTGAAAAATGCAAAAAACGCCAATTTTGGCCAGTGTTTGTGACTAAGTGGCTACTAAAAAAGACTGGACATACCCTGTTTGCAATACCTTGGGTTGTCTACTACTGCAAATGGTATGCCATCATAGGGTAATTTTCATTCTTGGCTACCATAGGGTCTCAAAGGCAACGTAACCAATCTGGCAAATTTTAATGTGAAAAAAATGAAACGCAAGCCTTATATTTGAAGCTGTAACTTTTGAAAACACCATAAAACCTGTACATGAGGGGTACTGTTGTACTCGGGAGACTTCGCTGAACACAAATATTTGTGTTTCAAAACAGTAAAAAGTATCACAGCAATAATATTGTCAGTGTAATGCTGTTTGTGCGTGAAAAATGCAAAAAACTTCACTTTTACTGGCGATATCATTGTTGTAATACATTTTACTGTTTTGAAACACTAATATTTGTGTTCAGTCTCCCTAGTAAAACAGTACCCCCAATTTACAGGTTTTATGGTGTCTCGGAAAGTTATAGGGTTAAATATAGTGCTAGCAAATTAAATTCCCTTTACTTTCGGCATGGGTTGTCAGGCAGGTCCTGCTAATTGTAATTA